>SMDT01002175.1:0-471301 GCA_005392925.1 Aquilaria sinensis
TAGACGAATCCCAGTGCCTTGAACTCGGGATTTAGCCTAGTACCCCAGGGAACTCCAAAGGTGCAGACAGCCCCCTCGGGGGATTAAACGGATCGCCTTCGGGATAGAAGAACCAGCTACCGCAAGCAGGAGAGGATTGCCCGAAGGCGGAACCTCCGAGCTAGGCAGCTCCCCGAACTGCGAATATAACTCCCGAAGAAGGGTGATCGTCTCAGAAAATGACCTCGCCCAAAGGACATCGGGAGTACGGCAGAAGCATTTAAGGAGCCTTTGACACATCGCCCACAGATGCAACATGTCACCTCAAACGACGCTCTGACACGCCGACGCCGCCCAGGCCTTGTCACAACCTGTCTCGGGCCAAGGCTCGAGGGAGCCTACAAACAGCTACTTGTCCCCTATGCCCAGAGGTACACAGCAGATCTGACCAAACACGTGTCACGATCTGAACGGGTCAAACACTTCTATAAATACCAAAGAGCAGCTCCTTGCAAACGGTTGGTTGGTTGATTGGTCAGTGAGTTGAGAGGATACGAACAGGCAAGACCACTAAACCCTTGAGTGCTATTTTCCCTTCACCTCTTAGAAAACTGACTTGGGCGTCGGAGGTTCCTCCCCGGAAAAACATCTCGGGGACCTCCTAACCTTTCCTTTTGAGCTTTTCAGGTACCTCTCCCAGGGAAACCAACACTCCGAGCGTTCTCCTCTTCAGGAAGTCCCTCCAGAAACCACCAAGTCCTCCAACAAAGACGTCTCCGGACATCATTTGGCGCCGTCTGTGGGAACCCACCCTCAGGTTGCCGTCGTTGAGACTCGGCATTCTAAGGACAAAGGACTCCTGAAGTCCCCGTCCGCGCCTGAAGTCCAACCGGCTGCTGAGCAAACTCTTCCAGGGACTTCCACGCCCGAGGAAGAACGTCCTCTAGTCATAACCATGAGCTTCCTCCGTGACTTCCAACGCTCTGTTGTGGCTGAAATGACACAACAGATAGACAGAAGATGGCCACAACAAGCTCAAACCCAAAGGTCTCTTTCACCGGTACGCCCTCGGGAAAGAAGCCCCAAAGCAGTTCGCCGCAGTTCGGGGAGTGAAGACCCACGTGAGGAGTCTTCAACAGAAAATATGCCCCTCGGGGCACGCCTTCCAGGGCAAACGAGGCCCAACCAACCCAAAATTCCACGCCGAATGAGCCCTTTGCCTAAGACGAGGTCACCTTCTCCCCGACGACGAAGCCATTCTCCGAAGAGGCGCCGCCAATCTCCTCCACCTGAGGAAGAACCTAGCGCCACCGCCCTCATGGAAAAAATATTGGCAAGGCTGGACAGAGTCGAGAGGCAGGTGGCTCGCAAGCCAGCTTGGGCCAGACTGTCTGAGTCTTTTTGTTGGGATCAGTCTCCTTTCACCCGAGCTGTAGTCGAGGCAGCTATGCCAGGTGACTTCAGGGTACCTCGGCTAGAGACGTACGATGGTCGGACCGACCCACAGGCCCACCTGACGAAGTACAGACGCAGCATGATGATGCATGGTGCGGACGACGCCACCTTGTGCAAGTGCTTCGAGGTCACCCTCTCGGGGCCAGCAACCGCGTGGTACAACTCTTTGGCTCTAGGAGTCATCGGAGAGTTCCAGGAGTTATCAACAGCCTTCACCCAACAGTTCATCGGGAGTCGCCCGACGGCGAAGATGCCTGTTCAAATGTTCGACATAGCGCAAAGAAGCGGAGAAACTATACGCGACTATGTCGAGAGGTTCAACAGATAGGCCTTAAGTGTCCCAGACTTTCGGCCCGAAATACGCATCCTTGCCATGACAAGGGGCCTTTGGAGGGATTCTCAACTCTTCTATGAAAGGACCCTCCAAACACACTGGGCGAATTCTACCGACGGGCCGAACAGCACATGACGGCCGAAGAACTAAGAATGGGCGGACCTAGGCCCGAGCACACCCGTGGCGAGGGGTCCAGCCAGCAGGCACGATATCCGACCGACCGGCCACCCCGACCTCGGAGAATGCGAGGAAGGAAACCCCAGAACTTCACAGCGCTGAACACCACGAAGACCAACATCCTCATGACTCTGGAGAGGCAGGGAACACAAGTTCAGAGGCCAAGGGCCATGACTGCTGAAAATAGAAAAAACATGAAGAAGTTCTGCCAATTTCATCGCGATCATGGCCACGACACCGAGGATTGCTTCCAGCTGAAAAAGTATATTGAATCACTGATAAAGCAAGGCCAACTTCGGCGGTACCTACGGCTGCCTTCCCCGAAGGGGAGGAAAGAGGAGGAAGGAAAGGTAGAAGATGAGGACTACGACTCCGACAGGCGGAGAAACCGAAGTCCGAAGAGGCGCCCTCCACCCCCTGCGGGAGTCATACAAACAATCACGACGGGGCTCCCATCCTCGGAAAGGAAAAGGAAGGCCAGGGAAATAGCTGTCATGGACTATCAAAGTCCAGCGAAGAAGCTATCCCGATAAGATGGTTCCACAGTCGTCTTCCCTCACGACGACCCACTCCTGATCATGGCAAGAATTGGAAACTGGGATGCTGATCATGGCAAGAATTGGAAACTGGGATGTCAAAAGGGTATTGCTTGATGACGGATCAAATGCTGACGTCCTATTTTCACAACTGCTGCCGAGCTTAGGCATATCCATCAATGATCTCAGGCCTGTCACTTCACCGACCTTCGGGGTAGGACCTTCCGAGTTACCCGTCCTCGGGTGGATCGACCTTCCATTAATGATGAGAGGGACTTCGGTCAAAGGAGCAGCTGAGTTGTTTGCCTCGACGATGGCGAGGTTCATCGTCATGGATGTCCCCTCATCATACAACGCCATCCTTGGAAGGCAGACGCAGGGAAATCTGCACATTCGCCCTGACGTGAGACATTTGACTGTCACTTTCGCCACCAAGGAAGGAGACGCAGAAATCTTCATAGATCAGGGCGAAGTAAGAAAGGTGTTCGTCAAAGCCCGAAAAGCCCCAGCAAACAATTTCACACAAGCTGTAGAAGAAGGGGCTTCAAAGTCAAAAAATGGCGAGAAAGAAGTTTCTGGCAAGGTGGAAATGGAAGAAGTGGAACTTATCCCAGGACGAAGTACCCAAATAGGAAAAAACTTGTCCGAAGGAGATAAGAAAAAACTTGTATCCTTTCTGGTAATGAATAAAGACCTGTTCGCCTACTCGCCGAAAGACAGGCCGGGGGTAAATCCGCGCGTAATACAACATAGCCTCAAAGTAAGTCCGGAAGCAAAGCCTGTCCGGCAAAAGAAACGAGGCATCTCAGCCCATAAAAATGACTTCGTCAAAACCGAAGTCCAACGTTTATTGGAGGCAGATGTAATCAGGGAGGTCAAGTACCCCGAATGGCTAAGCAATGTGGTGATCGCCACAAAAGAAGGAAGCAACAAACTTCGGATGTGCATCGACTTCAGAAACCTGAACAATGCTTGCCCAAAAGATTCATATCCTCTCCCGCCAATAGATCAACTGGTAGATTCAACTGCCGAATACGGGCTCCTAAGTTTCCTAGACGCCTTCAGCGGCTACCATCAAATAAAGATGGACCCCTAAGACGAAGAAAAAACAGCCTTCATCACCGAGGGGGGGACATACTGTTACACCAGGATGCCTTTCGGGCTCAAAAACGCAGGAGCCACCTACCAGAGGTTGATGAGCAAGGTCTTTAATGACCAAATAGGGAGGAACATGGAAGTGTACGTAGATGACATGATAGTCAAAAGCAAGCTGCCTGTTGACCATGTCACAGACCTAAGGGAGACTTTTCACCAGCTCAGGACCTTCGGAATTCGCCTTAACCCCGAGAAGTGCACCTTCGGGGTAACTTCGGGAAAGTTCCTTGGGTACATGGTATCAGAAAGAGGCATTGATGCTAACCCAGAAAAAATTAAGGCTCTGTTGGAATTCCGAACTCCTGCCACAATAAAAGATGTGCAGAGACTTGCTGGAAGAATAACCTCCCTTAGCAGATTTATTTCCAGATATGGAGACCGGTGTCGAGCATTCTTCAAAGTCCTCACTAAGGCAGCAAAAAGGGAGGACGACCTCGGGAGTGATGATCGTCCTTGGAATGAGGACTGCCAAAAAGCTTGGGAAGAACTCAAAATCTACTTGGCTCGCCTGCCCACTTTGCGACAGCCCCGCGAAAGAGAACCTCTTGTGTTGTACCTCGCCGTCACAGAAAAAGCAGTAAGCTCAGTCCTTGTGAAAGAGGAAGGGGCGAAGCAGTGGCCAGTCTACTATGTGAGCAAGTCCCTGCATGGCGCCGAAATCAGAAAGCTATATATGCCTTGGTCCTTCTACGACCATATTTTTACATCGTCCGAAAAGCTATATATGCCTTGGTCCTTTGTTGGAAGGAAGAAGGCTACGACCATATTTTCAGGCTCACCCCATCATCGTCCGAAGTAGTTTACCCCTGCGGGACGTCATGAAGAAGGTTGACCATTCGGGAAGGCTCTCCAAATGGTGTATAGAGCTTGGCGAACACGACATCACTTATGAACCTCGGAAAGCCATAAAAGCTCAAGCCTTGGCAGATTTCATTGCCGAGGTCCCCATTACCGAGGACAGCCACCCAAGTCCCGACGAAATGAGCCAGAATGGGCCTTGTACGTTGATGGTGCCTCGGGCGCCGAGCACCAAGGAGCAGGGGTGATCATCAGAGGCCCCGAAGGCCTGGAAGTAATGAAGGCCATTAAGTTCAGCTTCAATGTCACCAACAATGTGGCTGAATATGAAGCCCTCATAGCGGGCTTGCGCCTGGCCAGAAAAATTGGTGTCAGAAACTTGAAAGCCCATAGCGATTCCCAGCTAGTAGTTCGGCAAACAGCAGGGGACTACGGGGCGAAGGATCCAACACTGGCAAAATACCATGAATTAGTAACGAAGCTTATTCGAGAATTCGACACCGTGCGAATCGAGAGCGTGCCTCACAGACATAACGCTGAGGCAGATGAATTGGCAAAATCAAAAGCATATACTAAGGTGCTAAGCCAGCCGAGCATTACAGTGCTGAGCATAATGACTTCGGGAAGAAGCTGGAAAGACCCAATAAGAACATATCTCGAAACCAATACGCTCCCCGAAGACCCCAATGAAGCAGCAAAAGTGCGGAGACGCTCCGGTCGTTTCTTTCTGATTGGAGAAGAGCTATATCGGCAGGGATATGCAAATCCGCTACAGAGGTGTGTTGGCGAAGAGGATATTGAAATAATCCTCCAAGAAGTTCACGAAGGCGCTTGTGGTTCGCACATCGGAACCGACGCCCTGGCAGCGGTGATACTTCGCCAAGGATACTTTTGGCCTACCCTGAGGAAAGACGCTAGGCGGTTCGTCCAGAAATGTGGTAATTGCCAAAGACATGCAAAAATCCAAAGAACACCCTCGGAGCTGGTGACTTCGGCAAACTATCCCTGGCCCTTCGCCGTTTGGGGCATAGACCTTATCGGGCCGCTCCCGACAGCGCCTGGGGGCGTGAAGTTCTGCGTAGTCGCAGTAGACTATTTCTCTAAATGGGTCGAGGCAGAACCTTTGACGACTATCTCGGCAAGAGAAGTGCGCAAGTTCGTGTGGAAAAACATAGTATGCAGATTCGACATACCGAGGGTACTAGTGGCTGATAACGGATCCCAGTTCATAGACAAAGGGTTCCAAGAGTTTATCAGCAACCTCGGAACAAAGATGCACTTCGCCCCGGTAGCTCACCCCCAAAGCAATGGGCAGGTGGAAGTATCTAACAGGACCATAAAAGATGGTCTGAAAAAGAGACTGGGGGAGGCAAAAGGGAAATGGCCAGGAGAACTCCAAAGCGTGCTATGGAGCTACCGAACAACGCCCCGAAGGGCTACAGGGGAAACTCCTTTCTCGCTCGTCTTCGGTACGGAGGCCATAATCCCAATAGAGGTAGTGCGACCATCAATACGAGTGCAGGTATTTGATGAAAGTGGAAATGACCTCGGCTTAAGAACCAAGCTCGACCTCGTCGGCGAACATAGAGAAATAGCGGAACTAAGAAGGAAAGCTTTCCAGCAAAGAGTGGCCGCCGCTATAAACTTGCGAGCTAGGCCAAAAGGAATAAAAAAGGGTGATCTCGTTCTCCGAAAGGCGGAATTCGCACCCCGGAGGCCATCACACGGCGTACTTCACGCGAATTGGGAGGGACCTTATCTGGTTCTTGCCGAAGTACGAAGAGGGGTGTACAAGCTCGGTGACGCCGAAGGCGTGGAATTAAAAAACACTTGGCATTCAGATGCCTTGAAAAAGTTCTATGCTTAGAATCTTGACGAAAGGGTTTACATTGTACAAAGTTAGAAAAATTTTCTAGCTACACGGGCTTCTGAAAGAAAGATTCTTGAACAAAAGAAATACTAAAATTCCGCGAAGATGGTCGCCAGAATAAGCATGGGTGTGATTTCCTGAAGTCCCTCGAGCAAGCATGTTCGGGACAATAGGAAATGTAAAACCTTGCGAGAATTTCTAAATACAAAGGCTCACAGAGAACCGATCTAATCTTCCGAAGTCTCTTGAGCAAACGCGTTCGGGGCAAAAAGGAATGAACAATCTCACAAAAAAGACTTAGCCAAAATTTCTTACAGGAAAGAAAAAAGTCTTTATTAAACAGACAAGATCGGTTTACAAAGAAGAAGGACTACCAAGAAAGAAAGAGTACAAGGAAGGAGAAAAAGAAGGCAGAAGGGGCCTGAGATAAATTAGGGATTCTCGGCGTCCCGGGAGCCACTAGCCCCTGCATCCTTTTCCGCCACCACCCGCGCCGGAAGAGTCTGAGGCAGGTTCAAGTGCTCGAGCTTGGACCAAGACCACCGAGGTCCCTCAGGAATATTTAGGGCCTCCAGGAAAGAAAGGTCGAGATCTGGAAACCTTAGAAGAACTTGATGACGAACGAGACAAAACCCGTCTTGAAAACCAACTTTGGTCATCTCGTCGGATTTCCTCTTCTCGACCCCAAGATCATTAAGCTCCTTCTCCAGGTCTTCAACATTTTTCCTTAATGCCTTCACCTTCTTTTTCCTCGACTCATCCTTCCCCTTCTTCGAAGAATCGACCTCGGCTTGAAGTGCGGCTTTCTCGGCCTCCGCCTTCGCCAGAAGAGCCGCAGAATCCGACTTCTCCTTTTGAAGTGCCTCATTAACCGAAGTCAGCTCCGCCACTTTTCCGCCGAGGTCGGAAATCTTCTGGGAGGAGTCCTTTATAAGTTCTTCTTTTTCCTTCGCAAACTTCTCCCGAAGGGCAGCAATCTCGGACGCCGAAGTCTGGGCCAGCTGAGTGTTCCGAGCGAGCAGGTCCGAGCACTGGGTCTGGTATTGTTCTATAGTCTTTGAAGCGGCGGCCCGGTACATCCCCTGCCTCGCCACCCGAACTCTGAGGAATCCGGCATATCCCAGCAGCTGCAGAAAAACAGAGGCAAGAATGAGACAAGGCAAAAAAGGAAAGGCAAATGCTTAGAAGAAATCAGAGACAAAAAAGGGGCAAGGAGAGAAACACACCTGGGCGGCGTGCTCGGAAAGCTTCGCGGCGAGGGAGTCATCATCCGGATGAGCCCCCGCAAGGGCCCTGAAAGAAGCTTCAGTCAGGACCCCCTTTGCAATCTCCTTGGCCATGAGCGGGCAGTCTTCGGAGTACATGTCCATGTCCTCCGTAAAGGACCAAAACGGCTCCTTCGGAATCTTCCCCTTCGGGATATGGGCATCCCGAAGGGCCCGCTTCCGGGCATGCTCGGCAACCCAATCCGGAGGAAGAATCTCCTCTGCACGACAAAAGCAGAAAAATTGTCAAACACAAGTAGCTGCCAAAAAATTCAGAAACTAAGTGTCTAAGGCATCAAACCTGGTGGCACTTCGGCAACGTCGTCGCCAGAATCCAGGGCCCCCTCAGAAGAAATCTCCTTCCCTTTCCTCTTGCGGCGATCTTCGGCAGAAGGGGCTTCCACCAAAGCGTCCAGAAGAGCCGCCGAATTAGGGCTTGAAGGAGCAACATCTGCACCGACCTCGGTCGAAGGCGCAGCAACGGTTACCTCGGGCTCCTCGCCCACCTCCTCGGAAATCTCCGGCATAGGAGGGGGCACGGTCTTCTTCGATCGCTTGGCCACCGGAGGCCCCCCGCCAGCCGCCTTCCGTCTTCGGGAGGCAGCCTTCTTTGTTTGTTCGCCTTTCTCGGCCTGCCCGACGAAAAGCGATCGGTAATAGGCAGCAGTATCGTCGCCCATCTCTGAAAAAGAGAGAAAACATCAGCGTAAGTCCAAGATGAAATTAAAACAAGGGGACCAGGAGATGACTTACTTTCGAAAAAATCCGCATAAGTAATGTCCTTCTGAAGAAGTTTTACCAGCCAGGAGTCCTTCCCAGCAATGGCAGGAGCCGGCATCTCGAGGTCCGTTTCGTGCTCCTTTACCACCTTCAACTCCCGAAGGACTTCTTCGGTCATCAACTTCCAGTTAATTGGAAAGGGGTAAAGGGGGCGCGGTGGGACCTCGGAATCCCAGTCAGAGACCGCTCGGATGCGCTTGTCAAAGTCCGCAAAAATGGGTGTTAACTCGGGAGTTAACAGCATCTTCGGGTCAACGACATCCATCACGAGCTTTCCCTGAGCCCACTTCGTCGGGACGTGCGACCAGGCCTCCTCCTTCTTCATAAAGAAGAATTTCTGTTGCCACCCTCGCCAGCTGTCCTTGTTGGCAAAGGTGAACTTGTATTTTTTGCTCCCTGACCCCCGAGGTAGCATGAAATAGAAGCCACCCTTTGGGACCACGAAGAGCTTGTAGTACTGCAGAAAAATGACAAAGTGTGGCTCTATACCGAAGACACCACACATACAAAGAAAAGCATTGAAATAGCAGTACGAGTTCGGCGGAAGTTGGTTTACGGCAATGCGATGGAAATCGTAGAAATCGCAAACCATCTTCGGCGGAGGATACCGAAGTCCGGCCTTCAGCTGGGCACGAAAAACAGTAACCTCGTCACTACGGTTTGAGAAGCTATATTGGTCCGAATGAGGCAACCTCGTAGTGACGTAGGAAGGAAGGAAGAACTTCTTTTTCCATTTTTTAAGTTTTGCAGAAGTGGTGCAGCAGGGGTGAGAAAGAAGGGGTTCCCAGCTTTCGGGAATAGGCATGACTGGCAAAAAACCGAGTTCGGGAAAAGGCAAAAAGCTATTTCAAAGAAAAAATTTGGAAAAGCAGAAGAAACTGGAAGCTAAAACCCACCAAACGTTTTGCCAAAATCCGGATTTGAGGACGCCGTCGTGAAATGATTGCCGGAAAACCACTCTGTCAAAAAGCACCGCCGTAAGAGAGCAGGAAAAACACTGCGGCAGTTGAGAGACAGAAGAGAGCAAAAGCAAAAGCAAAAGGGGGTTATGAAGGATTAAGGGTATATATAGACCGAGGAAGGGTAGGCGAATCGACGTCATAAGTGCTGTGCGAAGGCGAATCGTCGCCATAATTGCCCATTCTGCATAAAAAGACGCGCCCGCTGTAACCGATGTAACCCTCTCCAATGACGGCGTGCCACGTGTCAGCAACCACGCCAAATAAGGAACACGCTTTCTGACGAATAGCGCGCCGCCCCAGACTGACACGCCTGGTCACGAGACGAGACGTTTCAGTGACCTACAAAGATTACAGAAAATAGGTTACCTCGGAGACACCAAGAGACAGTCTGTGCTACGTCTACGGACAGAAGGTGTATCTTCGGCACAGGTACCATGCATAAAGCCCCGAAGGGTACCCTCCGAAAGCTGACAAAAGCCAAAGTCCCTACTTCGGCTTCTGGGGGGGGGCATGTGATAGCCGAAGGACTATCGCCTCTCCTAGAACGTACCTCATATCAAAAGCATGCTCGGGAAGCCTGGCACCATCCGAGGAAGGCACTAGTACTGACCTCGGACTTGGCGAATTCCAGTGCCTCGAGCTCGGGATTTAGCCTAGTACCCCAGAGAGCTCCAAAGGTGCAGACAGCCCCCTCGGGGGATTAAACAGATCGCCTTCGGGATAGAAGAACCAGCTACCGCAAGCAGGAGAGGATTTCCCGAAGGTGAAACCTGCGAGCTAGGCAGCGCCCCGAACTGCAAACATAACTCCCGAAGAAGGGTGTTCGTCCCAGAGAACGACCTTGCCCAAAGGACATCGGGAGCACGACAGGAGCATTTAAGGAGCCTCTGACACATCGCCCACAGACGCGCCATGTCACCTCAAACGACGCTCTGACACGCCGACGCCGCCCAGGCCTTGTCACAACCTGTCTCGGACCAAGGATCGAGAGAGCCTACAAACAGCTACTTGTCCCCTGTGTCCAAAGGTACACAGCAGATCTGACCGAACACGTGTCACGATCTGAACGGGCCAGACACTTATATAAATACCAAAGAACAGCCCCTCACAGGGGGTTGGTCAGTCAGTAGAGAGGACACGAACAGGCAAGGCCACTAAACCCCTGAGTGCTCTCCTTCCTTCACCTCTCAGAGAACTAACTTGGGCGTCGGAGGCTCCTCCCCGGAAAAACATCCCGGGGACCTCCTAACCTTTCTTTTTGGGCTCTTTAGGTACCACTCCCTGGGAAACCTCCTCTCTGGGCGTTCTCCTCCTTAGGAAGTCCCTCCAGAAACCACCATGTCCTCTAGCGAAGACGTCTTCGGACATCACCATACATGCACAATACACATAATAATTACATTCACTTGCATCTAGCAACTTTATGTGGCCAAAACAGAATTTATAAGTAAGCAGCCTATCATTCACACTTAGGCAGCTTTGCGCCACATCACATACATAGCCAAAACATTACTCAAATGTTCACATACTTGTCTCATTTTACATACACTACATGTACATGCATACATGCACTACAATATGGTCTTAACTCAGCTAAATACGCACCCTAGGTTACAGGAGGTCCTGAGACACAATGGACTCCAAAAACAGGATGCTGGACAGCTGCTGCACAACACAGTAAGCACCATCACTAAAAATACCAAATGTGCTCCTAAAATCACCAAAATTTCAAGATAATAACTAGACATATGGAAGTTTATGTACCTGAAATTTAACAGAGAAATTCAAATGAAAACTATTAATTTGAATGTTCTCTTTCGGGTGCTTCTGAAATGGACAGAAAGGGGGTAAGTTTCTTGAATGAAACTTAGTAAGGGCTTATCAATGAAATCTTCAAACTCCAGCCATATACCTGAAATAAAAAGACACTAAAACACAAAAATACAATACAAACACACAAATATACACATCCAAATGCACAAACAAACACAACAACAAACATATGAAATGCTGGCAGCAATAACACATTAAGGTTAGTACATAATCATTCAATTAAACATTAAGAACTCACTATGGCAGCCCTCCTCAAGCTATTTCTTGGTCTTAATAGGTCATTAGGTCTTAGTTAGTACTAACTTGGGCTCTAGAAACCCTGAATTTCACTACCATAACAGAGCACCAAAGCTGTAGGGTTGAAAACCTTGGTGCAATTTCCCCCTTAACCTAAACTTGGTTCATCAAGCTCTTGGCTCTCATCCAAGCTTAGGGTGTTAGGTTCATGGATGTTTGGGCATCTGTATTAAATAATAAACAGCCATGAAACCTAGATAAAACCCTTTCCTTTCGCTGGAAATTTGATGAACCTTAATAGAACCGAAAATAGGTTTTCTTGCACTCTTTGATGTCTTCTTTTCTTTCTCTTGATTTCTTAAGGTATGGTGGCTATGGAGGATGGTGGAAAAGGTTAAGGAAGAGTTATTAGCTACTGGAAACCAAAATTTAGGGAAAATGCCAATGAAATGAATATTTTTCTTCATTTATACATCATTTTGACCTTGGTGGCATATATGCAAAGTTTTTGAAACTTTGGCCAACACTTGGACAAATTATTTCCAGCCATTTGGGTTGGGAAAATGACATATTTTGACCTCTTTTAACCTTGGTCAACAGTCATTTTCACCTTAGAAAAACCTAGGACACTTAAGCACCTTAGTTGTCATTATGCCATAAATGGCAAACTTTGCCTCTTTGAGCACTTTGGTCCCTAACAATATATTTAATTCCTTCCATGTTCTTTCTTCATAATTCCATCTATATCCTTTCTTCATAATTCCATCCATGTCATTTCCATAGCCATATTTAAAAATTGGTGCAATTGAGTACCCAATCTTTGTAACCTTACAATTTAGTCCATAGGTTACTTGAAAATCAGGCAATATACCAATGCTTTCTTAAGGACCAAGCTATCATTGTTTTTGTCATTTAAGGGAGTGTATATTGAATACTTTACACTTCACAATTCATACACTATGGTGAAAATTAAAGCATATATGTTTAAGTCCTTATGCAGTAATTTTCCCATTTTGTGAAGGTGGTAACAATTATGCCCCATTCCTTTCTTCATTCCCCTTTTGTTCCTCTCTCACGAACTAAGTGGGATTGGTGAGTTGTGTGTGGTGGCCTTCCAACACATAACATTTAGCACAAGAAGAGGCAACACAAATGGTCCACATCCATCAAGAATAAACAGAAATGCATTGAATAGCAAGGAAAAAAAGTGTCCTCCTAGAGAGATGTAGCAACCTACTCACAATCCATCATGTTGTTCAACAATAAACCCATAATCAAGCTAACCATAAAAATCCAACTAAAAGAGAAAAGGAAAAGAAGAAACCCAAGATGGACCCTAGAAGTCTAAGCCTCATTGACTCTAGTCCTCTTCTCCAAGCTTCAAGCCTCCTCAAATGGTGGAAATCCCAAGAAGTGTTAGGAGAAGATGATGCCAAGGTAGGTGGTGGGCTATTCATTCTTTCTTCTATTTATACTCCAGGCCACCTCTCTATTCCTTTTCCTCTTCCAAAACCCTAAATGGATCAAAATCCTTCTTCCAAGGACAGGTCATTAGGTGGGAAGTGTGGGGGACCATCAAAATTGCGAGATTCGGCGAAACAGAGTAGGCATCGGCAATGCGTCACCAACTGGGTCGAGATGGCAGCGATGCGTTGCCAATTGGTGGAAAGTTGACAAAATGTCGCTAACTTTGGCGACTCGTTACCAACGTTTTATTTCAACTTCAAACGCTTCACTTGCTCAAACTCTGTCTTGCTCAATCCTGCTCTAAACCGCTATGTCCACAACACCATCCAACCTGTAGAAAGCCAATGGAAACAAGAAAAACTAAGAAAAAAGGGAAAAGATACAAGTAATTGGCGGTCAAAGTTTCTGAAAAGTCAACAGCTTTGACCATTGAATTATACACTTAGCAAAGCCTAATGGGCTTCAAAGCCATAATGTAATTAGGTTTAATTTTGGCCTCAATAATGGCTCAAATTTTGGGTTAATTATTAATACAAAATTATCATGAAAGCATAACCCAAATAAATTAGCCCATGTACTCAAATAATCCAAATAGGCTTTATGTGTGCGACCTAATAGGCTCTTACCACGTTGACAATGATCATAAATCACATTTATGATCATAAGCAATGAGCAGTGTCTAGCAACACATCATTGCTACCCAAGTGACAAGATTATCAATGATTTGACTAAACCTTTATGATCATTATCCATATATGTCATTGTACTTTTGTCCAAGATATCAAGACTAAGCATGAGACATGGAATATGTCACTCTCATATAGGCCAATCTTTGGTTTTTTGATTATCGAGGAGACTAACTTAAATTGATGACATTGATATCGTATATTAACTCATCTGAGCATGGCCATGCATTTTCTTAGTTTCACTCTATCAAGGGGCTCGAAGATATCACTCCTGTTACATAGGAGGGACAAATCCCATCTTGATCATACAAAACTCTCCGCATGATCTGTGACATACCCAATGATCTCCTTCAAGTTCACTCAATTATGAGCAACAAAGGGAAGTATCAAAGTATGAGACTCACATGTAGGGAATCTTGATGACCTTAGGTCAAAGGACTACATATACCATGATCACTATGAGAATCATTAATGACACTCATATAACGATCCAAGTAGCATTCTCATGGTGGGTTGGTCCAGTACACAGGTTCTCCAACTTGTATCCATACGTAGACTACATATCTTATATTAGTCTCCACATATGCTAGCCTTTACATATTCTTGTAACCCGCTCCACGATAATACTAGACTAGGGACATTTAAAAATATCATTATTCTAGGGTTATAATTATGTTTATTATGTTACGTAGAAACAAAACAACAAACATAATTACTGGATTAATGCCTTAATAAAATATCATGACTCAATGTGCAAAAATATAATCATCTTATGATTGGCTTTTGGGCATAACACTAACAGTAGGGTCATTACAAGTGGTATCAAAGCAAGGCTCTAGACTTGATTAGGAGTCATTAGAGGCTTAGGAGAATTGAGATCTAGAATGTTGTTCATATGCTTTGATAGTTAGCACTGACTAGTAGTTGTACATTCTGTGTTCGTTGTCTGGCTATGGTTGTAGGTGGTGGTGGTCAAACTAGGTTAGGTGCAGTTTCAAATGCTAGGGGTTTCGAAATGAATCCTAACTGTATACTTGTGCAACATTGGGGCTGGTAATTTGGCTTATTGTAAGGTAAAGGAAACATTTTAGTGCAAGTAGTGGGATGTGAGCACCATCCAATGGGAACCTTTTAAGGAACACAGAATGAGGTAGGTGACATGATCCATAGGACCAAGAGGCATGAGAGCTCTAAGGTGGCGAGTGACCCACCGCTTTACTAGGAGAATGCAACAACTTTAGATGGGTTAGGCAACACCAAAAGGGATGAGGATGCATTGGCTAAGATAAAGATCACTTGATCAGTAGGCTATGTAGCAGCTTTAAAGAGCACTCTAATACCTTTTTCTACAAGAGTAGGAGCATGTGGCCACCATCAAGGCCTTAAGCTAGTGCCTTATAGGTTCTCGATGAGCATTGACACGGAGTTACCAGCAAGTGTCTCGGTAAGGCATGAACTCACGAAAGAGAGTTGGCAGAGTTGGACATATGAAGTGGCATGGTGGAGTTTGGTTACCCAACCTAGTGGGAGCATAAGCAATACACCCATAGTGTAGTGGTTGGCTGAAGATTAGGAATGGATCATGAGAAAGCTAAACTTATACCTAGGCTGCAAGAAGTTCCTATTTTTGGACCTTGCACTTATGAGACTATTATTATTTATTTGAGTGGTCATCAGACTAGTTTTAGCTATTGGCTCGGTACCTAGAATGAGTCCCTAGTAGCAGTTTTCATAAGGATTCAACTTAGTGCACAACAGTAGTAGTTCTACTTTTTTCCTTGGCTAGTTTAGTGGCCGAAGTAGGCAACTGACATATAGGTGCCACACTTGACGAGTAGTCATAGTGAACTTATGGGCAAGTTGCAGCTAGTGCAAGGTAAGTTCTGATCCTTCCACTACCAGTTTAATTTCTTGTAGATGATTTTGGCATCAGTTTACTAGCATAGTTTTGTTGGCATGTCAGGTAGTGTTCTTAATTATGGCTAAGGGTTAACCCAAGTGCATTAGGGCCAAAAAATGCATTAAGTGCAGGGACCATAGCTAGAGCCCTAGGACTCACTTACTTGTATGTAAAACCAAATAAGTATAGGCTTGAATGCCTTAGGTTGGATGTGTCCTAAGGTTCCATATGATATGTTTTTTCATGAGTTAGCTTTGATCAGCCTAGGCAATATAAAGAGTTGGCTAAGTAACTAAATGAGTTCTTTAGAGTAGCCGAATAACAGAGTGGTTTAATTGGATCCTAAGAAAGTTAAGTAGGGAAGTTTCAATTTTTATTTCCAGCCCTGAAGTACAGGTGGAGGCTGCAAAAGAGGCAAAAAGTGACAAATTGTCTAGGGGGTGCCTAGGCTTATAAGTGCACTAAACCTTCACTCATGGTGCCTATCTATCACCATTACTTGGTTCACCCTAGTGGAGTAGCAAATGTCATGGTTAAACTCACAATTCATAGGTTTAATGAAAGCCACCTAGGTGCATTAAGGTTCTCACATCGGCACCTCGATCCTAAAGGCCTAGCTAAGCTCTCGATGGTACTTGACCTTGCACACGGACTAATGGTGTGGCATTGTGCCCTTAAACACTAGTTTCCTCTATAGGTAGTTTCATAGCCCATAAAACCACTAGGAAACTCTTGACTAGCAGAGGAGTTCCAGAAGCCTAAAAAATGCCACCAGGTGCCTTAAGAGCCCCTTGGCCGTGTGCCCTATACCTACAAATAGTGCTTTAGGCACCTTGGGAGGCTTCCATACCCCTCCAAACCTCTATGGGGTGCCTCCAAAAGTTTCCTAACTGTAAAGCACATATACTAGGCTGTAATGCACCGATTAAACCAAACTTATGGTGCCTAAAAGCACTACATAAACCAATGAATCAACACTAGTCCACCATGTGCACCACTACCAACCGATCAATACCATTTACAAATTTACATGATTTCTACCACAAGCAAGCTATGAATGGAATTAAAATAGTTCATAAATCTTTTACCATAATTAGCATTGAACTGACAGCAATTAAGCACCAAACCACAAGCATTTCACAGTCCCAAGGTTCTTCTAGGTTTCCTAGGGTCCAAGGCACATTCAAGGTGTATGGCACTAAATTAACATAAACCCAACAAAGCACAAGTTCTACTAAGCTCAAGAAAGAAGTAAACTCAAGGATTGAAGCCATACCTCATGCCCAAACCTTGTCTAAGCTAAAAAAATGCCTCTAAGAGCTCCAGTTATGCAAAACAACCACCAAAAGAGCTCTTTGTTACATGGGTATTGAGAAAGCCTCCCAATTTTACCAAGAAATCATAATTATGGTGAGATTTGAGCAAGAGATGGTGAGGATAAGAGAAAGCTACAAAAATGAGGAGGACAAAAGGAGTATATAGCAACAAAATCCCTTTCCTAACAAGCTTTTAAACAAAAACTGCTCTTATTCCCCAAACTTTTTTTAGTTTTAAAATTTTGCCCTTTCTTAAAGAATGACTAGGGATTAACACTTAAACAAAAAATTTTTAACTTGGATTTTGGTTTTAAGAACATTATTTAACTCCCTGGATTCATCTTGACCCTCTAAGGTATAAAATCACCATTTTCTGCCCAGGTAAATCTAGTGCATAAACCACTCACAACCAACTAAACCATGAACCACTTTCTTGGTTTTGCTAATCACATCTAATTAAGGTATTTAAGTTAAGGATTTATAAACACCCCACCACTCACCAAGCTTTACACTAGGAGGGCAGTAACAAAAGATGTCAAAAATAAATTTAGGTATGGTTACTTTGAAAATATTAGGAACAATTTGAGGTAACTTTATGATTATTCTTGACTTTGAAAATAATTTTTTTTTGCCACTTGCTAACTGTGCTTGAAGTTCCATTATATAATGTTATTTATATTATATGTTTGAGTGGGATATATCTAATGTATCTCTTATTTTTGTTACGAAGAAGGTTAATTTGTCATTTTCAATCTCAAGACATGAAGGCATTCCAACAAAGTTCCATTTACTTGTATGATGTTTGTGTAACATTCCAACATAATATCTCTAGCTTCTGTTGATGAATCCTGGGCTCCAATTCATGGAAATGGAATGTGGTTATGGTGGTATTTATAGTGTTTTGCATACTATAGTTATGATTTTTTATTTCCAAGGTCATACAGTGAGCTTGAGAATGGCTGATACATCCAAAGAGTTTGCATATTTTGAATATATTTCCTTATATAATACAAAGATCTTTACCATTGTTTGTGTGAATATAGAAGCTCTAAATGAGAGGGTCCACAAGGCTCAAAGTAGTTTAAAGTTGAATATAATGCTAGCAGTATGTTTAATGGTTAGCCATATTAATGTGTCCTTTTAGCTGTATCACTTGCTACTGTTTGGTTGACAATAGTGGAAAACATGGTCTTGCACCACGCCAAAATAGAGTGGAAAACATGGCCTTTGAGATAAAGCTATGGCTGAACATGTTGAGCGATGACCACAATGACATCCATGTTCAATGGAGCAAGTGCCTCCACAGTGTGCATGTCTTGTAAATTTTGGAATCAAATAATAAGCTTGTTGGGGCCAACTGAGGAAATGACTCTAGCATGAGCTTTTAGTTGCGAAGCATAAAGGATAAAATATTGTGGGAATTGAGGTGTAAAGCGGCGATAATCCATGATTCTCACAATCCAAAAGTACTGCAGATAGTTAGTGGATGTAGTAAAGAGATCGGTCTCAAGGTTAAGAGAATAGCCTTTGAGAGGTAGGTGGTTTAGGAAGGAAGCAACCATTTTGAGATTAGTAATGAATTTTTGTTTAGTTGGTGAAGGGGTGGAATGGGATGGTCTACGTCATTGAGGCCATGGGAATTTAAGGAGGGGTGCTTAAGAATTAGAAAGAAGGGGAAAGAAAAAAAAACTAACCCCCTTTTAGGGGTAGGGATAGTACATATGACTGCTGCTTGCTTACTACACCTAAACCGGATGAAAGGGTAGCAAAGAGAATGATACAGAAAGGTAATGGTTGCATAGATTAGGCTTAACTAAGGATCAGACAAAACCAATGAACCTTAATCACAAAAACATTCATGGGCAAAAATTGGAGTAGCCAAAATGATAGAAAATAAATTTAAAAAAAAAAGAAAATTTAGCCCTAAAACTAGTAGCCAAATTTGCCTACTAGCTACGCTTAAAGATAAGCAGAGGGCAACAGAGAAAAGGGACAAGTAACAAAAGGTGTGGGAGTGTGAAGAAAATCACAAGGTTGGGAAGAGACAAGTCTAGCACAACCTTGGAAATGAAACAAACATGGGCACACAATCACCATAAAAGCCTAGTTGAGAATGACACATAAATGTGTTGCAGATGTTGATGCAGAAAAATGACAAAGTAGAAGAAGGCAAGCTTGAGGTGTGTAAACATTATTCTTAAGAATTATAGCTAGCAACTCTCCGAGTATGCAAGACAATGGTTCTATGAAAATTCTTAAGATACAATGCGTTTTCAGACTACTGCATTCATAATTAGGATATTCAAGAATTAGCAAAAACAAAAAAACTAGCAAAGAGAGAGCTTGAGTTTGAGACCATAAAGGCCTTCCAAGTGCAGACTTAGCTGCATGGGTCAAGTAGGTGAAAATCCAAAGTAAGATCTTCATTTGATGTTTTATTATGCAATTCAAGCAAGTTAGTTAAAGTTTAGAAGGTTCTAAAGTCATCACAAGCACCTAAGGTTCATTAGGAGCATTTTGGTAATTTTTCATAAAATTGATGGCAAGTTTGTATATTAAAAAATAAGGGAAAACCTAAAAAAGAAACACCATAAGTTTTATAACCTATAGGAACCAAAAAAGAGGTTTAAGCTGAAAATCAAGGTAATTGCTTGTTCACTAGTTTATGTTAGGTTATTACTTAATTGTGTAGCATATATTGGTCTTGAGCAAGCTTAATTATATGCCCATTGTGAAGGATTTTGCTTGGAACTTCTAAGAATTGCATTGAAGCTCTATGGTTAATAGTTTCCAAAAACTTGCTTTGATCTTGAATTTAAAGGCTTGAGGTATGGGATTTAATGTTTTGATGAGTTATATTGATGTATTTTATTTGTTCAACACCTTGGGTTAAGTTTTGGTAAAGTTAAGATGTATAAAACCAAAGGGAAAATCGCAGGTAGCTTGTTGGGGTGAAAAGAGCAAGAAAAAGTTGTTTTCCAGGTGATGCGATTGCACCACAACCTAAATGTGTTCTCATCATGAAGTTTTGGAGTTGGAAATCAAAGATGCAGATGCACAACGCACATGGTGTATTTGTGCTAAGTTAAAACTCAAGAAAAGTGGTACACATCAAGCCCCTAGTGCGTTCGCAATGCGACCAAGTGAGCCCAACTTGTTCCCTATGTGTCCCTAAGCATTTCTAGGGCCTTAGCAAGGCTAAGTAAAGGTTCAAACCCACTCTTAAGTAAATGCAATGCATTAATAAGGTTGGAAAATAAGGCATAGTGGCTAAGAGACCAAGTAGCTTGAGATCTAAGAAAACTTGAACTAGGCAAAAATGGTCAGTCCCGTAATGACTTAAGTGTTGAGTTTTAGCCCCAGGCTCTAGTAGCAACCTTACAAATATATCTTAGGCTCTCAATAAATGCCCATACGGGCCAAAGGCTAAGGTAGGGTTAAAACTTTAGTGACCTAAGAATGAGGACACCAACCTTTGGGTGCTAGTTGAACCCTAAAAAGCCTAAATAGAGCTTAATAAGCATGGTAAGCTAGAATACTTGGCAATTATGGCCACTAAAGGTAGTAAGAGGTGGAAAAAAGACTTAGGTTAAGTAGACTAGCTAAGGGGGAATGGTGCCTTAAAGGCAAAGAAAGGGCATTAAGGTAAGGCAAAGGTGGGTCCTAGATCCCTAGTGACTCATGGTTTGGGATCTTCAAACCCTAGGTACTAAGGAGGACACAAGGGTGGTCCGACCAAATCTAGGACTTGGTACGAATGTGCCACTAAAGGGGGGTAATAACTAGAGCCACTAAGATTACCTACCTAACACAATGATAAAGAGAAAGATGCGGGAAAGGATTGAGTAGGTGGAAATTTAGTCTAAGGTGCTTATAAGTGGACAAGTAAGGGTGTGTAGATGAGAACTCACACAAAAAAAAAAACTTGTCAAGGGACTTTAGAGGTAAAGTATCCTAGATATGAGTGGCCAATGTCTAGTACTTTAGCTGTATGAGCTCATGGCAAGATAAGTGCCCACAGTTGTAAGGGAAGTCTCAAGTGAATATGCACATATCTCATTCATCCATCCATTCACATTGGCATGGCATATTATATTTGTTTTTCTTGTTTTTTCTTTCTATTTATTTTCCTTGTCGAGCAAGCTGTTTATTGTATATGTTGCACACATGTATATGTTTTGTGGTTTGCCTATTTTCCCCCTTGTAGGTATTTCTTTGAAATCCCTTACTGAGTACTTAATGTACTCATCCAATTAAGTTCTTTGTTATGCAAATTAAGGGATAAAAGTAAGGGATAAGTGGCCAAGCAGCTAGAAGTGTTACTACGCTAAGTTTTTTTATAAGTAATGGATTATAAACCCGTTTGGTTCTAAGTTATGTGTGTCATTAAATGTTGGAATAACTAGAATTTTTTTATGGTTTCCTTAGAATAGAACATTGAGTGGCACAAGAAAAGGGTCCATGATGCTTACACTCAAATTGTTAAAGATGAAAACCATAATGGAGAGGATCTCGGTATAAGTATGCTTAAAAATGCTTTATTGCCTCATTTAGGGTACTTTAAGTACTAATTGTTGTCTATAGAATTAGACTACTAAGTGTTACTTTCTACATTGTACTTACAGATGTTGTATGTGAAACACTTGATTATTACCTAATGATCAAGTAACTATGGTTTTCCTAGCTTTGGCTTATTCTAATTGGTTTTAAAAGTCTAGTCGACATGGTTTCTAATCATTATAGTTTTATTACTGCTTGTATAGCCGAAGCAACTCATACTTTTTTTTTTTTTTAGTAGGTAAGCTAAAAATTAGTTGCATATAGGGGATTTAGAACCATAGGTAGTAATTACCCAAATGTAACCAAGTGTCTTTAGCTTAAACAACTCAAGCGAAGCATTTTGCATATGCTTGGGCTAGGTGTTTCACCATAATCAGTAGCAGAGTAGGGGTTAGTTGTCTTAGCTAGTGACAACAAGTGAGACATAAAATACTAAGATCAAGTTTTGGCCTTGTGTTAAGTAGTAGTTGGTTGGCACTAATCATAAGTATTATATTGCTAACTTGGGATGGCTTATGATTTTTGGTTGCAAGTTGTTACAAGAGTTAAGACCCTATCGGGGGTCCATGTCTTTTTTATTTGTGGATTAGGTCAATTGGTTGAATTGTGTTAAGGGATAGTCTTTTGTCCCATTCTAAGTTGCATAAGTGGTTCCATTCTCTTTGTTGGAGCAGAACTAGTCCTTAAGTAGCATAGATTAGTAGAAAGGCCTAATGGTAAGGGTCTAGGTGCACCAAGACTCTATGAGTGAACTGAGACTGTGTTACACTGTCACCACACAAGGGCAAGGGGTCTCTTTGACACCAAAAGCATGTAAGGCCTATAAGGCATGGGCTAGGTGCACTACACCCTGAATGCACCCAGGCTAACTACAATACCACCCTTGTGGAAAGAGTTAAAACCTATAGTAATGACTCTGGTAAGAAAACTGCTTGATGTTAAGAACACTGAACCCCCAAGGAAAAGAGAATAAGAAATAGAGTTAGCTAGTACCCAAGGTTCAAGAATCATTATAGCAACAAGTTAAGCACCTTGATGCAAATTTTGCTCGAGTAAGCAATAGGACAATTGTTGGAGAGGATGCTTATGGGCAAGGCCTTTATAAGGCTAAGTTTGAAGGGCCACCTCAATTACTAAAGAAGCACCTACTAGACACCCCAATGCAATTAAGGTTTTGCTTGGACAAGCTAAGTGGTCAAAGAGCCATTTGAAGGGAGGCAACCTTAATTGTTGCATAGTAGTAGTAAGTTATTTCTTCATTTAATTACTACTATGTCTTTGGCTGTGACTAGCCTTGCTAGAAAAATAGGACTCCATAAGGAGTGTGGGTAGGTGAGACCCATGAGAGTTGTAAGGGCAATTTTGACTAAGCCTATTTGGTAAGGAAATAAGCCCTGGAGTTAAGACGTTGTTAGTTTCTTTAGATATATGGTTATTGAATTTGAGTCTTTCAAAGGTGATGCTTGGAAGTGGATTGGCTAAGTGAGCATATAGGCTAACTTGATTGTAGAAGACATAAGTGATTCTCGAAGGTATATTAGGAGTAAGGTGACTTGAACGGGAGGATTCATAAATAGGGCCATTGGATTGCACCTTAAATTTTAGAGTTCGTTCCTTTGGTGGAGTGACATTGTGCACTCTAAGGTCACATAGAAAGACAACCCAAAGGAATACTTTTTAATACTACTGTATTTTTAAGAAGCATTGACATTGACTCTTTGGAATTACCAAGTAAAGTGGGATTAAATTCCATATGTACAACAATTATGGCCAAAAGGGCTTTTAGGGCCAAGTGTTTTGTTGATAAGCCTAAATTGCATGGTAAAAAATGAACAATGGTAACCTAAACCTTGAAAATAATTGCATGTGGTCGTTAGTGGTGAAATTTGAGAATCAAAACTCACAAGTCCCATAACCAAGAGTTGGTTGTCATAAACTAGGCTCCTAAAGGAAGGAATTAGCTGGGAAATAAGAAAGGTCAAGGCTTAAGGAATCAACCCAAACCTTGAGACCAAGTGTAGTATTCCAATCTCTATGAGGCACAACCTATTAAAGGAATGTAAGACGAAGCCAGAAGAATACCAAGAGTCATGAAGCTTAAGGAGTGATCCTGTATGAACCTAAAGAGGGTCCTTGAGACCTGAGTACCTTCTACCACCAAAAGAACCTAAATTGGTCAAGGGGAACTTAAAATGTAATGTCTAGGCCAAGTCGCTAGTTAAGGCCCATGGTGACCTAAGTTACTCCAAATGAGTTAAGTGCAACTTGGGTAGTGCATGACTAATTTAAAAAGTTAAAGTTAGGTTGGTTGTTTGTGTTATAGCCCTCTTAGCGAAATGGTTGGTAATCAAGGTAAGATTATAAATCCCTAGCTTAAATACCTTAATTAAATGTGAATTAGAAAAATTTAGTAAGTTATTCAAGGTTAAGTTGGTTCCGAGTGGTTTAGGGCACTAGGTTCACCTAGGGGCAAAATGGTCATTTTGCACCTTAGTGGATCGGGATGAGTCTTGGGAGTAAAAATTGAATTTTTAGAACCCAAAGCCCAAGTTAGAAAGTTTTGCTTAACTATTAAATTACCCTAGTTACTATTTGGGAAAGGGTTTTCTTTGTAAAAACTTAAAAAGTTTAGGGAGAGGTGATGTTTATTGGTTTATAAACTTGTTGGAGGGGTTGAGGCTCCCACTGTTCACCCATTTTAGCCCAAAATTCGCATCCCTCTCTTCCTTTCTCCATCTTTTGCTCAATCCACTTCAATTTCTTGGTTTCTTGGCAAAATTGGAAGTTTTTCTTGGTGCCCAAGTGGATGGAAGCTTGCCTTGCACTTATTTTTTAGCTTGTTATAGTGTTTTCAAGCTTGGGCATGGTTGATTTCGTGAGGTACTCTTTTCCCCTTGTTGACTTCATGTTTCTTGAGTTGTTTTAGGCTTAGGGTTTTGTTGCGTTAGTGTTAATTTAGTGCAATATAGCTTCTATTTTTCTTGGAACCTAGGATGGCTCTTAGTAGAACTTTGAGCTTCGATAAATGGCTTGTGGTTGCTTGATTGAGCTAATTCTTGTGCAATGGAGGTAAGGGATTTATTGCATTTACATGTTTGATGCCATTTATAGGTTATTTGCTTGTTGGAATCAATTAATTTGGTAAATGGCATTAGTTGGTGGATAGTGTTACTCATGGTGGACAAGTATTGATACAATGGCTTGTGTGATGTTTATGGACAACAAACACTTGGTTCCAATGGCACATTGTAGCCTAGAAAGTTTGCACATGCAGGTTTAGGTCATGGGGCAAAGTCCATAGCATGGCCAAAGGGCATGGAGGCCTTGAACATAAGCTAAAGCACTTAAACCTAACACCATGCTCGGCACAGCCAATGGTGCATCTTTGGCACCCGACGACATAGCTTTAGGCTCCTAAAAACTTGTATATTTGTGAGTGCCTAGGCAAGGATGCATCCTTAATTTCCAATGACACAACATTAAGCTTTTTGAGACCTTAAAGATGCGTCTTTAGGCCTTGAGGGCGCAAATTTGGTCTTCTTAGCACCAATCCCTTTGTGGGCTCCAGGTAGAGACACGGCATTAAGTTCTAAGGATGTTGCTTTGATACCTAAATTGACTAAGGCATTCTTAAGTCAATTAGGATGTTTCCTTGGGAACAAAGATGGTACCTTGTGAGACTCTAGAGTGAAAGGTGGTAAGAACTACTTTATTGCACCTAAGAACCCCACAATGTTCTAAGAATGGTATCAAACCTTGAGTTATGAGTTAGGTTTTGGTGTTGGTCAAATGTTTGACTACATGAAGTGCTAGGAAGTGACTGAAAGGTTTAGTGACCACTAGTGGCCTAGTTAAGCCTTCAGACTTAAGGTGTTAATGTAAAACCTTAGTACACTCAAGTGGGTTCCATGGAACCTAGTGAATATGAGTCCATCCATGGCAATTCTACCCCACCAGGGTGAGCCAAGTAATGGTGGATAGGTATATGCCTTAATTGAAGGTTTAGTGCACTTGTAACCTAGTCAAGATTAACTTGATGTGCAAGTGAGAACTTAGTGCACTCTTGGTAAGGTTTTGAGGTGGAAGCTTAGTACACAAGTAACCTAGGTTGGTTTAAGGATTTGAGGCACTATGTGGAAGCTTAGTCCACCCAGTGAGTTCCTTATAACTTAAGCAAGATGCATCAACCATGTTCACCTGCACAACAATGGGGGAAAGTTATTTAGTGAACTTAGGTCACTAAGTCATTAGTAAGCCAAGGCTTGCTAGGAGTGAGTTAGAAGATAAAACTCGCTAGGCATGAGCTGACATTCGTGCAAGGACTAGGAAGAGGTAGGGTCCTAAGGGACATAAATATATGCACAAATGTTAGCGCTTAGATTGTAAGCGCGCGTAGTATACTTCATATATATTGTGTATATGTGTGTCCTCATTATTTTTCTTGCAAGTTGCAGCATCCTTTATTAAGAATCTTTGATTCTCACCCCCTTAGCTTTTGTTGTGCAGTTTGGGTGTCATTGTGCTAACAACCATTGAGGGTTGTTAAGCTAAGCTCA
Organism: Aquilaria sinensis; assembly: GCA_005392925.1. NCBI lineage: Eukaryota > Viridiplantae > Streptophyta > Magnoliopsida > Malvales > Thymelaeaceae > Aquilaria > Aquilaria sinensis. The sequence goes on from SMDT01002175.1 coordinate 25,867, forward strand.
CGAACAGGTATATAATTTATCTGAATCTTATGATTCTAGTTTTGTTGTTTGCATGTTGGTTAGGTTATGGTGCTAACTATAGCTGTCTTTTTGGCCAATAGAGACTAGTGAAGCACAAAAGAAGGGTTCAGAGCTTGCCCCCAAGAGTTACCCTAAGGTGGGAGCTTAGTTATGGATCTCAGTAGTATAGTTTAATGTATAATTTTCATACACTAGTTTGCCTCTAATGTTCATATATGAATACTATACTCCAAAGTCGCTATTGTGTGTGAGCATAGTCTACTTTTACTTAGATGTTCACACGCAGTTGATTATGTGTAGTTAATCACAAAAATGCTTTGTATGATTTGACGATATTGATGTATGGTTTTAATGAAATGCCCTAGCAATGTTTTATATTTTCTTATTTTTTAAATCATTCAAGTTAGAGCACATACCCATGCATGATTGAATAGTAGGATTAATTAACTATAAGCATAAAGGTTTTAACTAGCGTGCATGTAATCAATTAGCCAATTGTGAGTAGTGTGGGACAAGCTCCCATAAGCTTCCTGGGTAGGCCCATAAGGGGCCATGTCAGTTTGAGCTTCATGGAAGTTTGAGAAAGCCTTAAATGCCTATAGGACTCATAAATGATATTGGATAAGTATTGGCTAAACTTGGTAGCAACCTAAGGGTATGCCTAACATTTTAGAGGGTGAAGTATTGACATCAAGGTGGACCCCAAGAGGGCATGAGTGCAACAAGGCTTGAATAGGTAGAAATGTAGCACATGGTGCATGAGATTATAAGTAGCACTTAAGGGGAGCCAAGTAGCTAGTTTATGTCTAATGGGTTCAAAGTGTTTTGTGTAGTCTTCAAGGGCCTAGGTTACATAAGGAAAGTCCTAAGTGCTTCAGTGCTAAGAGAGGATTAAATCTACTTGTGGTTTCTTAACCTAGGCCAAGAAGGGCGTGGCATAAGTTTTAAAGGAATGCTAGATTAGCCGACTGGGTAAGTTGCAAGGATCAAAATAAGTTAGGAGCCAAGGGTCCTAACAATGTCCTAAGGGAGCTAAAAGGGGCCATAAAACCTAACAAAGCCCATTTCAAATGCACATCCGAGAGGGTCAAGAGAGTGTCATGTTAAGCAACATGGGGTATTCGGGCACCTATGTAAAGTTGTTGAATAATGCTAGAGATGGGCCTTATGTGATTTAAAGAGGCCTAAGGAAAGCGCTATAATGGCCAAGAGTGCGCTACTTCCAAAGGAGGCCTAGTTGCATAAAGAAAGGCTTCTAGGTAATATGAAATTAAAGAGCACACATAGGATACCTAAAGAGTTAAGGAAAAAAAATTGGTTGGCCTAATTATGCTAAGATATTTCTTAGAAGAGTCAAGTGTTAAAGACTTGGGTTATGTGTATTACACCCAAGAACACTCGAAAATTGAAGAGTCCGTAAAGACTAATGTTCCTATGTGAAGGCTATAGGTGTTAAACCTGTGACCCTTTTGGAATTAATGGATCCTCAGATAGTAAATGCTAAAAAACTACCTAAGAATTCTAGAGGTAAGTTATCATAAGGATTTATTATCATAAGAATGCCAGAGGTAGTATGGTGCCTATGTCAAGGCAATAGGTGTTAAACTTGTGAACCTTTTGGAATTTATGGATCCTCAGTTGCTAAGTGCTAAGAAACTAGTTAAGAATGCCATGGGAAAGTTATCATAAGGAATTGTGTGCTTAGGACACTAAGGGGGCAACAAGAATAAGATGTACCTAAGGTGGCTTAAGTGCCTAAGTTGGATATAAGAGTTGTTAACTATAGTGTGCCATGAGCACTAATAGGTGGTGACCTAAGGTCCAAAACCCAATTCAAGTTTGAAAATTATGAAAAAAAAATGGATTCATAAGTGTAAAACATGACCTAAGTAAGCAAAACCATAAGACTTATACCCTACAAGAAGTAAAAAAGTTAGTGGAAGGGCTTAATTGTACAAAGTTGAGATTTTGAGCTAAGTGTGGTGAGATGAACACTCAAGGCCAAAGTTGGCTTAAGCTAAGTTAACAGGGCTAAGTGGACTTTCATGAGACTTAATTGAAGAACCATGAGAAGTCTAAGTAAGGGAAAAAATTAGCCTAACAAGGATTCGGAGCCATTTGAATAAGGAAACAAAATTGAGGGACCAGGAGGAAGTAAGTGCGTTGAATTGAGGTTTTGGAGATGAGAGAGCTCACTATTCACTTTCTCCGACCTCCAAACATGTAGTCCTCCCATGGCCTCCATGGATGAAGTTTCAAAGCTCCCATTCTTGCCATCTTTTGATGAAAATTTATGCTCCCAATGGTAATCAACAAAGCTCAAGCAAGCAGGATTTTGAAGATTGAAGTGTATTAATGGTGCTCATGGGGGTTTGAGCCCCAAATCATGGTAATTGCTCCTCTGCCAGCTTAGGTTTGGTTCTTACTTGATTAGGTAGCATATATTGGTCTTGCTCAAGCTTAATTAGATGCCCATTGTGAAGGATTTGTCTTTGAACTTTAAAGAATGCCATTGAAGCTCTAGGGTGAATAGTATCCAACAACTTACTTGGATCTTGCATTTAAAAGCTTGAGGTAATGGATTTAAAGTTGATGCATTCTAGTGTTTAATACCATGGGAGTAAGTTTTGGTTGAGCTATGAGGTAGAAAACCAAAGAGAAAGTGATGGGTAGCTTGTTAGGGCAAAAGGAGCATGGAGAAGCTATTTTCAAAATAACCATTGCCTCAGTGTGTTCTGTAAGTGGTGTTGTCCAATATCTCTTAATTAATCGGGGATTATGGTGATCTTGCTCTTGGTTGGGATTGGTTAATTTAAACTCATAATTCTTTAAAACTTGTATGAAACTAGTTCTTTACCCTAGAATATGAAAATGCATGTGTAGCTTCGGCTCTTAAGTCAACAAAACAAATCAAAACACATAAGAAAAACTTGGGATTGTAATCCATAACTAAAATCACTATCAAAGCCAAATAAACAACTATATTAGATTTCAAGCATCAATGTTATGTACATGACTTAAACTCTTAATATAGACCCAAAAAGCAACTTTGTGTAATACACATTTATAAGTCTTTACACGCTGGTCATTACTAGAGAAAGTAATTTAGTACATTCAAGTACTTGACTTCTAATACTTCTAAGATCACATTACTTAGCACCCTTTTGAGCTCACTTGCCCCCAAAATAGGGAATTACTTTAGTTTCCTTGTGCCCTTCTTAGACTACTTACTGTAGGACCATAAAAGCACTTAGTTAGCACATAATGATAACTAACTCATAATTTATAATTAGTCTAGAGTCTATAAGCTTATACTTGCAACGTAATCATAACTTAATAGCTATTTACTTGGTGTTAAGTCTGACAATAAAAATATCTACATAATATGAAAGTAAGAGAGTGAGAATACGATGATTCTCTGTAAAAGATTTCTTACTAACTTCTTAACATGCAAGAAAAATCTTAGGAACCAATATATAGCATAAGTATATATAACCTAACACAACCTTAATGTTTTGATTTCTTAACTAATGGCCACCAGAAAAGGTTCAATTGTGCGAACCTAACCTCAGCCTAGTCCTATGCCTTTACAAGAACTTTATTTTTGCCTCTTTCTTCACTTTCTCTTATCATATTGTATAGGAGTGTCACTTAATCTTAATGACTCATCTTGCCAACCATGGTGGCTTAGCTAAGGTGGTCTTGAACTTGAAACACTTAGCACCCAAACCTTTACTTGGGGCTCTTTTTTCTTACTTGAGCCTTAAGCCCCTTTTCTTATCCACCACTTACTCTCTTAATTAAAGCATTTTAAACAACTTATAATGTATCAACTTAACCTTACTAGAACATGAAATCTCTTACGTTAGATTATTCGATATTTGCAAACACAATGCTCTTAGCTTTAGCCTCGATTTAGAGTCATCCTTAAGGTCCCTCTTAGTATCCTAATTTTAGAACCTATCTTGACCATTTCAAGCACAATTCAGCTACTTGAATACATAGAAATAAACTCTAAATTACACAGAAAGAGTTCATGTTTTTTTTCCTTAAAAAATGCCTAGAATTTTGGGTTACCTTGTTGTTCTCCTTGCATTTAAAGTGGTAAGCACTGCCTAGGTTTGCTCTTTTGCTTTCTAGCCTTAAAAAACTAGTTCATAAGTAGGATTAAAATAAAATAGAGCCATCAAGAACACAACACCTATCCCCAAAATTTATTAGAACCAGAAGCTCACTTAAATTACATCAATTTGGTTTTAGTGGCCATTTAACCTCCAATTAAAAGCAATCTTGCGTCTTAGGCCTTAGACACTTAGATAATAAACAAGAAAAAAACTTTAAACAAGCTCACAAAATTAACAAAAAGGATTAGACCTTGCTAGAACAAATCAAAATTTGAAGCTTAACTTAGGGCTCAACACTCATGGTTCACCATATGCCTAGCTCCAGCCCCCTTGTGTTTCTTACTTAGTTCTAGCTAAAAAGTGGCATCTAAGCAAGCAAATGCATCAAAGAACTAGCTTAGACTTCATCTCCCATGAGTGAATAGTAGTAGGATTAAAATTAGGCTCATGAAGATCTTACCTCAAAAACAAAACCAAAGCTAGTTTGCTTAAGGTCCCTAAAAACATTGTGCATCCTTGAATCCTTCGTTGATGGACTCAAAATGGCTTGTATAGAGCTTGCTGAGTTTTGTAATGAAGGCAAAAGGGAGGTTTGGTTAGTGGGGTTCTACTGTGGGAGAGCAAGAAAAGTGTGTTTTAATATAAAAGATATTCTAGTAATAGTTTGGGCATTGGCAATTTTGGCCCAAATTCCTTCCTTTCTTGCAATTGACTTTTAAAGCCTTCTAATTGCTAGGATTGGCCGATTTTTGCTAAAATTACTTAAGGGAAATTTTGTAACATTTTCTACAAGGTAAAAATTACAAAATACCTTTTTAGACAATTTTTGCCTAAGTGACCAAATTTTCACTTTTAAGCTACTGGCACATATAATACCAAGACTTGGCTGTAAATAAACATTTTAAGCAAGTAAAATTACTAAAATAACCAAGGTTACCTCAATAATCTCAATTCAAGTCTTGTAGAGCCATAACATGTTCACATCATCTAGTTCGAGACCTGGAAATTAGATATGCAGATTACATCACACATGGCACATTCATACAAATTCTAGAAGCTCCCTAAAAGGGGCAGTGGGATTTGCATTGCACCAAAATGGCACCAACTTATAGCATAAGTGTTTCTAGGTGTTTCTACGGCCTTGGCAAGGCTAAGTAAAGTCTTACACCCATTCCTACACAAATGCAATGGATTAATAAGGTTAAAAAATAAGGCATCGTGGCTAGGAGAGCAAGTAGCCTAAGAGCTAAGAAAGCTTGAAGTACGTAAATGAAGTTAGATCCTTAGTGAACCAAGTGTTGGGTTTTGGCCACTAGCACTAGTGGCAACCTCAAGGATGTATCTTAGGCTCTCAATATGATCTTATAAGGGCTAAGAGGTGCTAAGATAATGGTGAGAACTCTAGAGACCTAAGACGGAGGTCATAAACCCTCATGTGCTAATTGAACCCGAATGAGCCCAAACTGAGCTCAATAAGCTTGGTAAGTTGGACTATTTTGTAAATATAGCCACTAAAGGGGCACTAAAAGGTGGACAAGTGAGGCAGATTAAGTAGTGTGACTAATGGGGAACGTTGCCTTAAAGAGAAACAAATGGCACTAAGGTAGGGTACATGTGGGTCTTAGATCCCTAGTGGCCCAAGATTTGTGGTTGTAAACCCCCAGACACTATGGAGGAGCCAAGGGTGCTCCTACAAGTCTAGGACTTGGTAACAATAAGCCACTAGAGAGGTCTAATAAGTAGAATTACTAAGGTTAGTGACTTGGTACAATAAGAAAGGGAAAGATATAGGTAAGGATTGAGTAAGTGAATAGTTACTCTAAGGTGACCATAAGTTGACGAGTAAGGGTGTGTAGGTGATGACTTATACAAATGAAACCTATCAAGAGACTTCAAAGGTAAAGTATCTTGTATGCGGTGTTTAGTGTCCAATACCTCAGCTGCATGAGTTGATAGGCAAGATAAGCACACACATGTGTAAGGAAAGCCTTAAGTGCATATGCATGTGTCTTATTAATCCATCTATTCACATTTGCATTGCATATTATATTTGTTGTGCTAGTGTTTGCTTGTTGTTTGTTTTGTAGGGCATGTTGTTAATTGTATTTCTTGCATGTATGCATATGTTTTATGGTCTGCCTACTTTCCCCCTTTTAGGTATTTCTTTAGAATTCCTTACTAAGGACTTAATGAACTCATATGTTTAAGTTCCTTATTGTGCAGACTAAAGGATGAAAATATATGATAAGTCGCCTAGTAGCTATAAGTGTTGCTAACCTAAGTTTCTTTGTAGGTACTAGACTGTAAACCATTTTGATTCTAAGTTATCTAAATGATTACATGTTGGACTAACAACAAGTGTTTTATGGTTTCCTTGGATTCAGAGGCTAATTGGCATAGGGAAGGGTCTGTAAGACATAAACTCAAGTAGTTAAAAGGTGAAACTCATAATGGAAAGGATATTGGTATAAGTATATGACTGCTTCATCTAAAGTAGATATGATTCTACTAGCATATCCTAAGTTTCAAGAAATTGTTAGAAATTATAGAAGCTGAATTTGTGAGGAGGATTAAGTTAAGAGATCAAAGGACATTTGTTGATATTTTACCAACAATTTAAATCAACAATTTATTGGGCTAGATATTGGCAATATATAGCATTATATTGCTTAAGTGTCAAATTAACAAGTATAATAAATTTGTGCATGGTGCATGAGATGGTAAAATGGTGAAGCAAGATATACATGAGTGCTGGAAATGAATGGAATGTGGATGGTAAATTAATGCGCATGGAAATGGTGTGGTGTACAAGTAAATAGTGTGTGTTTTTAGGTGGCAAATTATTGAGCACTGAGTGGTGAAGTGCTGATACACACACACATATATGCAGCTTGTACATGATAATTCTTGTTAGAAGAAAATATTTAGTGGCGGCATCATAGAAAGTGGAGCAGATAAATGCATGGCTCAGTGCACAAGCCACTTGAAAGTGTCTTCAAGCAAGGAATGATGAAATTTATAAGAAAGGTGTACATGGCATGTGGGCAATTGATTGTGATGCAAATAAAAAAAAGTGTGTTCTATTATTCCCTATACCTCATCATTTGTCGTTCGTCCGCTGTTGGTTGGCCATTTGTCCACCGTTCTACCGCTGTTTGTTTGCTTCCTCACCATTGGTTCACCTCCTCACCGTTGGTCCGCCTTCTCTCCATTCACCATTGGTCAACTGCTTGGCCATTCATCATCCGTTGTTTGTCTGCCTCTTTGATCTCTTTGTTTGGGATCAGATTTGGTATTTAATTGTAGATTCGATTGGGTAATGGTGTAATTTTGTAAATTTTTGTGAGTTTATAATCTTAGATGTCTTGTGAATATTTGAATCTTTTGTGGTTGTACATCCGGTTGGGTATTGGTGGGATTTTTAATGTCTTCTGTATTTTTTTGGATATTGTGAAATTTTTTTATTTTTTTATTTTTTTTAATCTTGTGATTTTATGGATTTTTTTGTTTTATATATTTTTAGGAGTTGTGAAAATTTAATTTTTTTAATATAAAAAATAAAATATGTTTTTAGTAAATATAAAATACAATTTTAGTAATATATAAAATATATTATCTGGAGTTATTTATATATATATATATATATTTAAAAACAGTTTCCAATGGCCAGGCCATTTGAAATTTCCATTAATTTTAGCCATTGATATTTTTCCAACAGCCTGACCCATTAGAATATTTCCTATGGCCAGATCATTGGAAAATAGGCAATTGTTGGAAATAATTCTACAAGGTTAGGCCATTGGAAAATTTAACGGCTGATAAAGCAGTTGGAAATAACAACCAACAATTCTTTAATTCGTTGGAAAATTTTTTTTCCAACAAATGATTTACTGACGCACTAGTTTCCAACAGCTTCACATTAAAGGTTGTTGGAAATTAGTATTTGTTTAGTAGTGAGCAAATTTGAAGCTCCCAAAGTAAAGTCAATAAGCCTCTAGCTCTTTCTTGATGCATTTGCTTCAATTGAGGTTTTTATTACATGTTTTGGGCATAAACCCTAAGGTAAACCTCTCAGGTTAGAATGATTTGGTTTTAAGTTTGTTAAATAGCTAAAAATGGTCTTAATTTCAAGTTCTTAGTGCTATATCAGGTTGGTTCTAGGTCTGGAACTCAAGAGAGCTAAGTTGAGCTCAAGTGTGCTTGTGCTGCTTGTGTTTTATTCTTGATTTGTAGCTAGATTTAAGGTAAGGGTTCACATTATTTTAGCTCAAACAATGCATATAATTGTTTTTTTACTTGTAGGAATGAAGTTGAAACAAGACATATTTGGACTGGCTTTGGGGATAGAAAGTTTTTTAGCAAGATTCGTACAAGATAGCACAAGAGGATGGGGTGAAGGACACAAGTCAATGTCGTGTCACCAGGGGCACGTGGCAACCCAAGAGTTGTTGTCTTTGGCACTGTGTCACCAAGCCCCAAACCCCTTAAGGTAGGGTCATCCTAAGGACACTTTAATCTCTTACTCGTCATCCTTGGGCTATTCTACGATGTTGCGTAGCTTCTGTTGGAACTAAAAGTCATTCCTATGATAGGATGATGCATTATTTAATAGGAAGCTAAGTGGTGTGGTTAAGGTGGGGCAAGGTAGGGTGGCTAAGGGGGTTAAATTTCTCAAGTTATTAAAGGAACACTAAGGGGATTAATACAGGTTTCAGATTTTTCATTGGTCCAAGTGGGAGGTCTTAGACCTTTGGGTAATGAAGAGGAAACCTAAGAAGTTCCTAACCAAAATTTTTGGTTTAATAAGTAGGTTACTAAGGTGCCCTTAGCTATGCTCCAAGAGGGTTGCAAGTTGGACCACATAAGATGGTTACCTTGTGCAATAAGTTAAGGGAAAAAGGTGTAAGTTTAAAAGACAGAAAAGTTTTAAGACGAGGTGACAACCTACTATAGGGCTCATAAGTGGGACTTAAGGGAGGTAAATAATTTGGGATACGTGCTCTAGTGTCTCAATTACCTCTGTCGTTTGAGCTCATGACAAGTGTAAGGCACCTCAGGTGTAAGAAATCCCAAGCGTTGTGAATGTTGCACATCACACAATCACGCATGGCATATTTAGTATGTCCATTGGTTATGTCAATTGTTGGTTGCTTGTTTGCTTGTTTTTATGCCATATTTGCATGCTTGGTTGTTATCTTCCTTGCAAGTATCCAAGGGACCCTTATTGAGTACAACCATGTAGTCATTCCCTTAAGTTTGTTGTGCAAGTCTTGATAACAGGCCTAACAACTAAATGGATAGTTATGGGCTAAGTTTCTATCCTTTTTAGGTACGTATTTACTTGAATCCTTGACATTCTAAGGTTGCTTGAGTGATAAGTTCGTACTAAATGAGTGTTTATGCCTTTATAGTTTAGAGGCTAAGTGGTGCATAGGGATAAGTGAATGGCTTACACTTAGAGCTTTTGGCTCAAAGCTGGGGGCTTAAGTATTAGATCTTAGTTGTGATTTTGCCTTGCATGTATGGTACCTTATGTACTTAGACATTGCATCTATTAGGATACATTGTTGTGTAAGACTCTTGAGTTACTTTTGGGTGCTTGCTAGTGTTAAAGAGTGTGCACAAACTATTACTTGAAGTTGAAGGAACTAGTATTTTGTTGTCTTGGCATGGTTTAAATATGTTTTAAATGAAGTGCTCAAGCAATGTTTTCTCCATTCGGTTTACTTATTTGATTTGCATTGCTAAGACAAATGCATGCATATCTTCTTGTAAGGTAGGTTAAGTAACTAGTTGCACGTAAATTGTTTTAATTTACCTATGAGTAATAGTTAGCCAATTATAGCTAAGGGGGATCACAATCCCTAGAAGCCTAATTAAGGGCACTAGAACCCTATTTTGCGACAACTTGGTATCAAAATTGGTTAGTGGCTCTAGATAAGGCAATAAGTGAACTAAGATCTAAGTGTTCCTTTTGCTAAGTGTAGTTAGCACTACTTATAAGATGCTTTGGGTGTTGTCCTTGGGCTTTCATTATAGGTATTATGGTGTTAGATGCTAATGTTGAGGCTTAAGTTCCTGAATAGGGAACTAGTGACCCTAATGGGGCAGCTATGAAAGAGGTTGTGGTTTTACTATGTAGGCTCAGTGACTCCAACTCCATGGACTGAATGATACATGGCATGGCTATCCTACTTGGAACATGCTCAACCTCTTAATGGAGGGGAGACCTTAGAGGACCCTAACATGGTAATGGGCTAAAGTGCACCAAGGTTAAAAGAGGAATCCTTCACCTTAAAGGCAAGTGCAAGGTCAAGAGCAAATGCATGAGCATGTTCAAAAAGTTTATGTGGAGGATAGCAAAGAAGAGGATGAAGAAGATATCCAACCCCATAGGAGAAAGAGGATACCCATTATTTAAAATCACATGGAGCATTTTGTGGTATGCCAAGACCATAATACTCCTAAGTTTAATGGCATGGGTGACCCTGAGACTACTGAAGGTTGGTTTTACCTAATAACTAAAATTTTTTGGAGGTTGAAAATGGTTGACAAGGTTAGGGTGGATCAAGTGCCTTTCTTCTTGGAAGGCAAAGCATTTTTATGGTGAAAGGATATCGTGAAGAGACTTGAGTCTTATAATGAGGGCCGACCCAGGCAAAGCCTAAAATATCTTGATTGGGCTAAATTTGAGAAGGAGTTTTATTATGAGTTCAATAGTGTGGCCACCCAAGATCAAAAGAGGATAGAGTTTGAAAAGTTGATCCAAGGCAGTATGACTGTCCATGAATATGAAAGAAAATTTAGTTTTCTTTTTTTTATATGCTCCTCATATGGCTGGGAAAGATGAACTTAAGGAAAAGAAGTCTGTTTGTCGACATTAGGTGGAGTTAAGAAGTTTTTTGGTAGTTGTTGGGATTCGGACTTATCATAAGGCCGTTCAAAATACCTTGGCTTTGTGAAAAGAGTTGACAATAGTGAAACGCAAGGAAAAAGGATATGAGCCAAGGGTCCCAGTATACTTGATGTTATCGAGTAAGAGGCCTAACCCAAGAGGACACCAAGGTCCCTCTAAGAGAGGCAAGAAAAATGGGAAGGGTTGTTGCCCAAAGTTTCAAAAATATCATGGTAGCAAACCTTGCACCCCCGGTGCTACCACCTCACAAAAATGGAAGAATTATAAGTGTGACATAATGGTAAAAAAACCATTATATTATGTAATTCTCTTCATAGTGATTGAAGTATGAGAGGTAAAAGATATAATGAACACCTCCTTAAAAGTGTTCTAAGTTGGTAACTTGGCCCCCAAGAAAAGCCTTAAGCATTGCTTGTTTTTCAAGTAACCTAAGGACCTTTTTGTAAGGTTTCAGAAATTCGGGTACTTAATTGAAAAACTCTCAAGAAAGAGCCTTAGAGAGTTATGGGAAGGATATAACCGCATGAAAGTGCTATTAGAGGACCAAATTGCTTCTGGAAGACAAGTTTGGATAAAGGAAACACTGAAGGCATTAAGGACCTAAATGTCTTAGTGTAAACCTTAAGGTGTTTAAGCTTTTGGCTTAAGTCAAAGGCTAGAATTGTGGGGTTATCCCACACATGAAAAGGCAGCCAAAGCAAGATAAAGATGGTAAAAAATGTTGGGCAATGGTGGACCAATGAGTTTAAGACAAAGAAACCGTAATTACTGAGAAGGAAAATGACATAAAGCATGATTAAGCTTATTAAGGGTGTTTAGTGCACCTAAGCTACTTTAAGAAAATTAAATTTTTCTTCTCTTAGGTTCGACCCAACTAGCCACCACCCTCCTCCACACTTCTTCCATAGCTCCTCCATAGCCACCATACCTCCAAGATTGAAATTGAAGGCAAAAGGAAGCAAACTAGAGCTATTGCTTGAATACTTCAAGGATCAAGCATCAAATTTGGCCTACTCATCTTGGTAAGGGTTCTCTTGCTCTCATGGATTGTTTACTCTATTTTCAAGCATCCATGGAGCTAAGGCTAAGCTTGGAAGAGAGCCATGAGCTTGATGAACCAAGCTTAGTGAAGGGAGTGCACTTATTGAAGGTTTTGTGACCTAGCATAATGATGGTAGTGAAATGAGGGTTTCTAGAGCCCAACGCTAGTACTAACTAGTGTTAAAATCCTCCTAAGACCAAACATTAGCTTGATGAGAGCTGCCATAGTGATTTACTTAATTTTGTTGCATGTTTTATGGACTAACCTATGGTTTATGTTATTGCATCATTTCATGTGTTTGTTGGTTGTGAATGGCTGCTACATTTGGTTACTATAATATCTTGTATATATGCATTGTGGTTTTGTGTTTTAATTTCTTTGGATGAAGGTTTTAATGAGGATCACATTTCCTTAAGAAACCAAGTTTTTCCCTTACTAAGCTTCACAATGAGACTTACTCCCTTCAATTATACCATTTCAGGTCCAGCAGAAAGATCACATTCAAACTGAACTTTTTCGTTTGATTTTTAATCTAAAATTTTAGGTATTTTAACTTCCATATATCTAGTTGTAATCTGAAAATTTTGGTGATTTTATGAGCACATTTCATATTTTTAGTGATGGTGCTTATTGTGTTATGCAGCAGTTGTCGAGCATCCTGCTTCTGAAGTCCATTGTGTCTCAGGTACTCCTATAACTTAGGGTGCGTACTTAGCTGAGTTAAGACTAGTATGTAGTACATGTATATATGTACATGTACTGTATGTAAATTGAGACAAGTATGTGAACATTCGAGCAATATTTTGGTTATGTATGTGATGTGGTGCAAAGCTGCCTAAGTGTGAATGATAGGCTGCTTACTTGTAAATTCTATTTTGGCCACATATTGTTGTTAAATGCTAAATCATGCATTTCATAAATGTATTGGACATATATGGGATAGCCTTGGAGGGCTTACCCCTTGTGAATGAAGTGTTTTCATGGTTTGGAAAATTTGTATGGGCAAAATGGTCAAAAAATGGCCAAAGTTTTGATCCTACAGCTAAAGTTTAATATCTCCCTGTGTAAAATGAATCTTGGTATGAAAATTTGTCCACATATAGAGCACATCAAGTGGTTAAATTGGGATGTAAAATTTCTGGAAGTTGGCTAAGTTACTATTTATTTGGTCAGAATTTTGTAACCAACTTAAAAAATCCATAACTTGGTCCATAGGTCGGCTATTGATGTAAAACCAAATTCCTTGGTTTGCTTAAATATTCTACTTGATAATTAGAAAATAAAATAGGGCATTTCATGGCTAGATTAATACAATTTTTTTGAAGGAGTTTCAGGTACAGTGACTGGTCACTTACACTTAACAAGATTGCCTAATGTGTGGTAGCCAAGATTAAGACTCGTGCTAGTGTTTTCCTTCCTTCTTGCCATGATGTGCATAAAATGTGAATATGTGTGTAATGGTTGGACCAATATGCATTCATTTACATAGTTCCCAAGAGGGCCACTTGGGTATGGACACTAAGGGTTGATGCCCCAAAGCATCTTCGTTTGTTGTCATGTTGACAGGTGGAGAGACTTCCTGAGGAGGCGAGCGCCTGGAGCTCTGGTTTCCCAGCTGGGTGTGCCTGAAAAGCTCAAAGGAGAGGTTAGGAGGTCCCCGGTTTGCTTTTCCGGGGGGGACCCTCTGACGCCCAAGTCAGTTTTCTGAGTGAGAGTGGAGGAAGAACACTAAGGGATCAAGTGTCTTGCCTGTTTTGTGTTTTCTCAGAGGGAGGAAAATGCCCATCCCTTGCCCAGTCCCTTTTCCTAGTATTTATAGGAGTAGATGGTCCGTTCAGATCATGACACGTGTTCGGTCGGATTTGATCTGTGCTTTTGGACCTAGGGGACAGGCAGCCGTTTGCAGCCTCCTTTAGCCCTGGACCCGGACAGGTTGTGTCAGGACTGGGGCGGCTGCGGCGTGTCAGTTCGCCGTTCTGATGTGACGTGTAGGGCTTGTGGGCGACATGTCAGAGGCTCCTTAAATGCTCATACCGTACTCCCGAGGTCCCCTGGGCGAGGTCGCCCTTCGGTGCGTGCACCCTCTTCGGATTCTATCCGTCCTTCGGTGTGAGCACCTCCTTCGGGATCTATCCCATAGTTCTGGGAGTTCCCTTGATGAACACCTTCTTCGGGACTCACACCCATAGTTCGGGGATTCCCTTGTTCAGGTGTTTCTTGTTCGGGGAAGATCCTCTTCGGGGCCTCTGCCTTCGGGGAGATTCTTCTTGCTTCAGAGAGATGGCTCTTACCTGAAGACGGTCAGTCTGGCCCCTCGGAGACGGTGTTGTCCTCGGAATTCCTGACGAGCTAACCAAAGTCTCGAGCTCATAGTGTTTGACTTCGCACCTTCCGAGGTCAGTGAAAAGATCCTCTCTTGGGTGACGTCAGACTCCTCGGCCAATATTCTGGCAGGGAGTTACTACCGAGGAGGCAATAGCCTTTGGCTATCACAGGCCCCCCTCCGAAAAGCCGAAGTGAGAAACTTCGGTTCATCGGTTTTCGGGTCCTGTGGCTATGATATCTGCGCCGAAGACGCCTTCTTCTGCTTGTAGCGATGGGCAGCATTTTTGCGTCCTCGAGGTGCGAGAAGATAGGCTGTCCCTGTGCCGAAGATACACCCTCTGCCCGAAGTCACAGGCTGTCTCTTGGTATCCTCGTGTCGAGGGAAGATAGGATAACCTTGTACCGAAGATAGACCTTCTGCCCGAAGTCACAGGCTGTCTTTTGGTGTCTTCGAGGTAACCTACTTTTTTGCCTTTATAGGTCTGCTCATGCGTCGCGTCCTGCGTCTAGCGGAGTCAGTCTAGGGCGGCGCCTCTAAACCAAACGATGTCAGAGGGCGTGCTCGACGTGATGGGCGACACGTGGCACGTTCGCTGCGCGATGACCGACACGCGGCACGTTTGCTGCGCGATGGCTGACACGTGGCGCACTATTACTGGGTGAGAATGCACTGAGTACGGCAGGCGCGACTTTTCAGGCTCACTTAGCAGTTATGGCGACGCTTCGCCTTCTGAGGGGTACTAATGACGACGGTTCACCTGGCCTTCTCGGCCTATATATACCAGTCCTGTCATAACCCTCTTTTTGCTTCTGCTTTTGCTTTCTTCTGCCTTCTAATTCTCTCCCGATTTTCCGCGGCGGTTCTCCTTTTTCAGGCGTTTTTCCGACCACTTTTCACGACGGCTTCCAGAAATCCAGATTCCGGCAAGACCCTTGGTGGGTTTTAGTCCTTTTGCTTTTTTCCAAAGCTTTTTCTTTGTTTTTCCCGAACTCGTTTTCATCATGCCTGTTCCCGAGAGTTGGCAACCTCTTCTTTCTCACCCCTGCTGCACTACTCCGGCAAAGCTAGCGAAATGGAAGAAAAAGTTTTTCTTACCCTCTTACTCTGTGACGAGGTTGCCCCGTCCTGACCAATTTCCTTTCTCCAACCGAAGTGATGAAATCACCGTTTTCCGAGCCCAATTGAAGGCCGGACTTCGGTATCCCCCCCCGGAGATGGTTAGCGCGTTCTGCGACTTCCATGGCATTGCCGTTAACCAGCTCCCACCGAACTCGTACTGTTATTTTAACGCCTTCCTCTGTATGTGCGGCGTTTTCAAAATAAAACCTCACTTTGTAGTTTTTCTTCAGTACTACAAGCTCTTCGTGGTCCCGAAGGGTGGCTTCTACTTTATGCTACCTCGGGGATCCGGGAGCAAAAAGTATACGTTCACCTTTGCCACCAAAGACAGCTGGCGAGGGTGGCAACAAAAATTCTTTTTCCTGAAGAAGTCGGAGACTTGGTCGCACTTCCCGACCAAGTGGGCTCAGGGGAGGCTCAAGATGGATGTTGTTGACCCGAAGATACTGCTAGACGCCGATGTAGCACCTATCTTTGAAGACTTCGACAGGCGCATCCGGGCCGTCTCTGACTGGGCTGCCGAGGTCCCTCATCGTGACCTTTACCCCTTTCCGATCAACTGGAGGCTCATGACCGAAGAGGTCCTTCGGGAACTCAAGGTGGTAAAGGAGCATGAGACAGACCTCAATATGCCGAAACCGGCTTCTTCGGGGAAGGACTCCTGGCTCGTGAAACTCCTTCGGGGGAAAGAGACTTATGAGTCTTTTTATGAGAGTAAGTTACTTTCTCATTTTTCCCTTCATGACTTCATCTTGGACTTACACTGATCTTCTTTTTCTTTTTTCAGAGATGGGCGACGACGCGGCTGCCTTCTACAAGGCTCTTTTTACCGGGCAGGCCGAGAGGGGCGAACAGACAAAGAAGGCCGCCTCTCGGAGGCGGAAACAGACTTCGGGCGGCCCTCCTTCCAAACGGGCAAAGAAAGCTGCTCCTTCCTCTCTTCCGCAAATTCCGGAGGAGGTAGGCGAGGAGCCCGAAGACCCTGCCGCCCCTTTGCCCGAGGTTCCTTCTGCCGACGTCCCTTCTTCCGACGTCCTTCCTCAAAGCCCCACGCCTTCGCATGCTCTTCTGGAGGGCGATGGGGAGGAGACCCCTTCTGCCGAGGAGCGGCGTCAAATAAAAGGCAAGGGGATCTCTACTGAGGCGACGTCGATTCTTGACGACGACGTTACCGAGGTGCCAGCAGGTTTGCACTTTTGTCGAATCAACCTTTTGTTTTTTGCAAATCCTTAAGACTTTTCTGGCCTTAACTAATTTTTCTGCCTTGTTGTGCAGCGGAGGTGGCCGCTCCTGACTGGGTTGCCGAACACGCCCGCAAGAGGGCCCTTCGGGATGCCAAAGTCCCAGCAGGGAAAGTTCCGAAGGAGCCGTTCTGGACGTTCACGGAGGACATGGATATGTACTCCGAGGACTGTCCTGAGATGGCCAGGCAGATGTGCAAAGGGGTGCTTACCGAGGCCTCTTACAAGGCCCTTGCGGCGGCTTACCCAGGTGACAACTCTTTGGCCGCCAAACTCACTGAACATGCCGCCCAGGTACGCTTCACTGTTTTCTCAGTGCCAATTTCACCTTTGCTTTTTACTTAGCATCATTTTCCCTTTGTTTGCTTTTTTTGCAGTTGATGGGGTATGCTGGGTTCCTCCGAGTTCGGGTGGCTCGGGAATCAGAAAGGAGGGCGTCACTCTGGGACGCTTACACCAAGACGAAGGCCCAGTGTTCGGCGCTGGAAGCCGAAAATGCTCAGCTGAAGCAGTCTGCGGAGAAGGAGGTTGCTGAACTTCGGGAGGGGCTCAAAAGAGAGAAAGAGGAACTTCAAAAAGACACCTCCCAGAAACTTTCTGACATCGGTTCTCGAGTGGCGGAGCTGACCTCGACCGTTGAAGCGATTCAAAAGGATAAGTCAGAAAGTGACGTAATCCTTGCGAAGACGCTCGAGGAAAAGGCGCAGCTCGAAGCTGAGGTCGCATCTCTGAAGAAGCCTTCAGAAGAGAAGAAGAAGATGAAGGGATTGAGGAGAAAGCTCAAGGATCTGGCGAAGGATTACGCGGATCTGGAGAAGGACTACGCGGATTTGGCGGTCAAGAAGCGGGAGTCCGATGATATGACGAAGTTGGGCTTTCAAGACGGCTTCTGCCTTGTCCGGCACCAAATTCTGCAGAAGTTCCCAGATTTTGACCTCTCCTTCCTGGAAGGCATGAACATCCCCAAGGAGCCTCGGTGGACTTGGTCCAAGATCGAGCACTTGAAACTGCCTCCTTGTCTCCCGGCGTCGAAGGCTACTGACAAAAGCACAGAGGCTGGCAGTTCTCAAGACGCCGAGGTTCCTTAGTTTGTACTAGGGCCCTTTGTCTTCATTTTCTTCTTCTTTTTTGTAGTCTTTCAGCAACTTTCTTCTCTGTAAGCACTCTTTGGCTTAATAGATAGAACTTTGGCTAAGTATTTTTTGCCAGATTCTTTTGTTTCCCTCTGTCCCGAACATAATTTGCTCGAGAGACTTCGGAAAACCATACTTTTGCTTTCCTTTGTCCCGAACATATTCGATCAAGAGACTTCGGAAAACCATACTCTTGCTTTCCTTTGTCCCGATCATATTCGCTCAAGAGACTTCGGAAAACCATACTCTTGCTTTCCTTTGTCCCGAACATATTCGCTCAAGAGACTTCGGAAAACCTTACTCTTGCTTTCCTTTGTCCCGAACATATTCGCTCAAGAGACTTTGGAAAAACTTACTTTTACTTTCCTCGGCGATTGCTTTCGTGAGACTGTTGTTTTGTACTTCTTCAGAACTTTTTACTTAGACAAATTTTTCCAACTTGTGGAATACAACTTTCCCACCGAACTTTTTAGGCATAGAATTTTTTCAACGCCTCTGAGTGCCAAGTATTTTTTAATTCTATGCCTTCGGCATCACGGAGCTTATAAACTCCTTTTCATACTTCGGCAAGTACCAGGTAGGGTCCTTCCCAATTTGCGCGAAGTACCCCGTGGGACGGCTTTCGGGGTCCAAATTCGGTTTTTCGGAGAACGAGGTCTCCCTTCTTTATTCCCTTTGGCCTGGCGCGTAGGTTAATGGCTGCTGCCACTCTTTGCTGGAAAGCTTTTCTTCTCAG
Organism: Aquilaria sinensis; assembly: GCA_005392925.1. Lineage (NCBI taxonomy): Eukaryota > Viridiplantae > Streptophyta > Magnoliopsida > Malvales > Thymelaeaceae > Aquilaria > Aquilaria sinensis. The sequence continues at coordinate 44,525 of SMDT01002175.1, forward strand.
CTCGGCTACTTCTCTGTGTTCGCCGACGAGGTCGAGCTTGGTTCTCAGGCCGAGGTCATTTCCTTTTTCATCGAACACTTGGACTCGTATTGACGGTTGTACTACCTCGACGGGGATGATGGCCTCTGTACCGAAGACGAGTGAAAAGGGCGTTTCCCCTGTGGCTCTTCGGGGTGTCGTTCGGTAACTCCATAACACGCTTTGGAGTTCTCCTGGCCATTTCCCTTTTGCTTCCCTCAATCTCTTTTTCAGACCATCTTTTATCGTCCTGTTGGATACTTCTACCTGCCCATTACTTTGGGGGTGAGCTACTGGGGCGAAGTGCATTTTTGTCCCGAGGTCGCTAATGAACTCTTGGAATCCTTTGTCTACGAACTGGGATCCATTGTCCGCTACGAGTACCCTCGGTATGCCAAATCTGCATACGATGTTTTTCCATACGAACTTCCGCACTTCTTTTGCTGAGATAGTTGTCAGAGGTTCTGCCTCGACCCACTTAGAGAAATAGTCTACTGCTACTACGCAAAACTTTACGCCTCCAGGCGCCGTTGGGAGTGGCCCAATGAGATCTATGCCCCAAATTTCGAAGGGCCAAGGACAATCTGCCGAAGTCACGAACTCTGAGGGTGTTCTTTGGATGTTCGCATGTCTCTGGCAACTACCACATTTCTGGACGAACTGCTTGGCGTCCTTTCTCAGGGTAGGCCAGAAGTATCCTTGGCGAAGTATCACTGCTGCCAGGGCGTCGGTTCCGATGTGCGAACCACAGGCACCTTCGTGAACTTCTTCGAGGATCATTTCAGTATCCTCTTCACTAACACACCTCTGTAGTGGATTTGCATATCCTTGCCGATATAGTTCTTCCCCAATTAAGAAGAAACGTCCGGAGCGCCTTCGCACTTTTGCGGCTTCGCTGGGGTCTTCGGGGAGTGTGTTAGTTGCGAGATACGTTTTGATTGGTTCTTTCCATCCTTTCCCCGAGGTCGCTATGCTTAACACCGCGATGCTGGGGTGGCTTAGCACCTCGGCGCAAGTTTTGGATTTCGCCAAACAGTCTGCCTCAGCATTTTCCGTCGGGGTACGTTCTCGATTTTCACGATGTCGAACTCCCGAATGAGCTTTGTTACCAACTCATGGTATTTCGCCAAGGTCGGGTCTTTCGCGCCATAGTCCCCTGCCATTTGCCGGACCACCAGCTGGGAATCACTATGGGCTTTCAAGTTTCTCACGCCAATTTTTCTGGCCAGGCGTAATCCTGCTATGAGGGCCTCATACTCGGCCACGTTGTTGATGGCGTTGAAACTGAACTTGATGGCCTTCATTACTTCTAAGCCTTCGGGGCCTCTGATAATCACTCCAGCTCCCTGGTGTTCGGATCCTAAGGCCCCGTCAACGTATAACGTCCATTCTGGCTCGTCTTCCCCCGAAAATGAATGTCCCTCCTCGGTGTTTGGTACTTCGGCGATGAAGTCTGCCAAAGCTTGAGCTTTTATAGCTTTCCGGGGTTCATACGTGATGTCGTGTTCGCCAAGCTCTATACACCACTTGGAAAGCCTTCCCGAATGATCAACTTTCCTCATAACATCCCGTAGAGGCAGGGTACTTCGGACGATAATGGGGTGAGCCTGAAAGTATGGCCGTAGCCTCCTTCCTGCAAGTACCAAGGCATATATAGCTTTTTGAAGCAAAGTGTACCTGACTTCGGCGCCATGCAGGGACTTGCTGACATAGTAGACTGGCCATTGCTTTGGCCTTTCTTCTTTCACGAGGACCGAGCTCACAGCTTTTTTCGTGACGGCGAGGTACAATACGAGGGGCTCTCCCTCCCGAGGTTGCCGCAGAGTCGGCAGGCTGGCCAAGTAGACTTTGAGTTCTTCCCAGGCTTTTTGGCAATCTTCATCCCAAGGATGACCATTCCTTCCGAGGTCGCCTTCCATCTTTGCTGCCTTTGTGAGGACTTTGAAGAAGGGTCGACACCTATCTCCGTACCTGGAAATAAACCTGCTCAGAGAGGTTATTCTTCCGGTGAGTCTCTGCACGTCTTTGACTGTGGCAGGAGTTTAGAATTCAAGCAGAGCCTTAATCTTCTCGGGGTTAGCATCGATGCCTCTTTCGGATACCATGTACCCAAGGAACTTTCCCGAGGTCACCCCGAAGATGCACTTCTCAGGATTAAGGCGGATCCCGAAGGTTCTGAGGTTTTGGAAGGTTTCCTCTAAATCTCTGCAGTTTTTGGAAGGTTTCCTCTAAATCTGCAACGTGGTAGCCAGGCAGTTTGCTCTTGACTATCATATCATCAACATACACCTCCATGTTCCTCCCCATTTGGTCTTTGAAGACCTTGTTCATCAGCCTCTGGTAGGTGGCTCCTGCATTCTTGAGCTCGAAGGGCATCCTAATATAGCAATATGTTCCTCCCTCGGTGATGAAGGCAGTCTTCTCTTCATCTTCGGGGCCCATCCTTATCTGATGGTAACCACTGAAAGCGTCCAAGAAACTTAGGAGCCCGCACTCGGGAGTTGAGTCTACCAGTTGGTCTATTGGCGGAAGAGGATATGAATCTTTCGGGCAAGCATCGCTCAAATTTCTGAAGTCGATGCACATCCGGAGCTTAATACTTCCTTCCTTTGTGGCAACTACCACGTTGCTTAGCCATTCGGGGAAGTTTACCTCCCGGATAATGCTAGCGTCTATCAGATGCTGGACTTCGGTCTTGACGAAGTCACTTTTGTGAGTTGAAATGCTCCGTTTCTTTTGCCGGACAGGTTTTACTTTCGGACTCGCTTTGAGGCTATGCTGGATTACGCAAGGGTTTACCCCTGGCATGTCCTTCGGCGAGTAGGCGAACAGATCTTTATTTGTAAGCAGAAAAGATACAAGTTTTTCCTTGTCTCCTTCGGCCATGCTTTTCCCTATTCGGGTGCTATGGCCTGGGACAAGCTCTACTTTTTCTGTTTCCGCTTTTGTGGGATCTTCTGCCTCGCCCCTTTCCAGCTCTTTTGCTTCTACAGCATGTGCTAAGTTGCTTGCTGGAGCTTTTCGTGCTCTGACGAACACCTTTCTCACCTCGCCTTGATCAATGAAGATCTTTGCGTCTCCTTCTTTGGTGGCGAAGGTGACGGTCAGGTACTTTACATCAGGGCGAATGTGCAAATTTCCCTGTGTCTGTCTGCCGAGGATGGCGTTGTATGACGAAGGAACGTCCATGACTATGAACCTTGCCATGGTAGAGGCGAACAACTCAGCAGTTCCTTTCTCCGAAGTTCCTTTCATCATCAAGGGGAGGTCGATCCACCCGAGGACAGGTAGCTCAGATGGTCCTACGCCGAACGTGGGTGAAGTAACAGGCTTGAGGTCACTCTTGGATAGGCCCAAGCTTGGCAGCAAATGTGAGAACAAGACGTCTGCGTTTGACCCATCTTCCAGCAGTACCCTCTTGACGTCCCAGTTTCCTATCCTCGCCATTATCAGCAATGGATCGTCATGGGGAAATACGATGGTGGAGCCATCCTGGCGGGCCAACTTTTTTGTTGGGCTCTGATATTCCATCACCGCTATCTCTCTGGCCCTTCTTTTCCTTTCCGAGGATGGAAGCCCGGTTGTGATCGTCTGTATTACTCCTGCCGAAGGTGGAGGACGCCTTCTCGGACTTCGGTTCCTTCGCCTGTCTGAATCGTAATCCTCGTCATCAGGCTTTCCTTCTTCCTCTTTTTTCCCCTTCGGGGAAGGCATTCTCAAATAACGCCGAAGCTGGCCCTGCTTTATCAGTGATTCAATGTACTTTTTCAACTGAAAGCAGTCTTCGGTGTCATGACCGTGATCACGGTGGAACTGACAGAACTTCTTCATGTTCCTTCTATTGTCAGCAGTCATGCCCCTCGGTCGTTGGATTTGAGCCCCCTGTTTTTCCAATGCCATGAGGACGTTAGCCCTCGTGGTGCTCAGAGGTGTAAAGTTTTGGGGCTTCCTTCCTCCTACTCGCATTCTCCGAGGTCGGCCTAACTGTTCCGTTGGACACCGGGCTTGCTGGCTGGACCCTTCGCCACGAGCGTGGATATGGTCAGCCTTCGGTCCAGTCATTCTCAACTCTTCGGCTGTCATATGTTGTTCAGCCCTTCGGTAGAATTCTCCCAGCGTGTCCGGGGGATCTTTGGAGAATTCATAAAACAAGTGTGAATCCCTCCGAAGGCCCCTCGTCATGGCGAGGATTCGGATTTCGGGACGAAAGTCCGGAACATTGAGGGCCTCTCTGTTGAACCTCTCGACATAGTCACGGATGGTCTCCCCGTTTCTTTGTGCTATGTCAAACATCTGGACGGGCATCTTCGCCGTCGGCTTGCTCCCAATGAACTGTTGGGTGAACGCTGTGGACAGCTCCTGGAACCCCCTGATGTTTCCGGGAGGCAGGGAATTGTACCAGGCAGTTGCTGGTCCTGCGAGGGTGACTTCAAAGCACTTGCAGAGTGTAGCATCATCAGCCCCGTGTAGCACCATGCTGCGTTTGTACTTTGTTAGGTGGGCCTGGGGATCAGTCCGGCCCTCATAGGTCTCTAGCCGAGGTAGCCTGAAGTCACTTGGCATGGCCGCCTCGACAACTGTTCGGGCGAAGGGAGTTTCATCTCCAGAGACGGTTTCAGTTAGCCTGGCCCAAACAGGCTTGCGTGCCACCTGCTGTTCCACTCTCTCCAGTCTTGCCAAGACTTTCTCCAGGAGGAGCGTAGCACTGGGCTCCTCTTCCTGGTGCTTGGAGCTTCTTGGGTAAAAGGACTGTTGCCGTCTCTTCGGAGAGCGACTTCGATACCGAGGTGAGGGGGACCTTGCCTCTGGTGATAAACTTCTTCTGGACGGGACTTCGGGTCGTTCAGACCTCGCTCTTTCCGCCAGCCGTGCTCCGAGGGGCAAGTTATCTGTCGAGGATTCTTCTCGTGGTTCCCCACTTCCCGAGCTATGATGGGTTGCCCTTGGGCTTTTCTCCCGAGGTCGTGCTGGCGAAGTGGGTTTTTGCGCCTGGGCCGGTTGCGGCCATCTTCGGTCTATTTGTTGTGTCATTTCAGCCACAACAGACCTCTGAAAGTCTCTGAAAAAACCCATGGTGATGACAAGAGGGCGTTCCTCTTCAGGCAAGGAAGTCTCTGGGGGACTTTGTTCGGTAGCTGGTTGGGTCTCAGGCGCGGACGGGGACTTTGGGAGTCCTTTGTCCTTCGAACGCCGAGTTTCGACAACAGCTACCTGGGAGTAGTTTCCCACAGACGGCGCCAAATGATGCCCCAAGGCATCTTCGTTTGCTGTCATGTTGACAGGTGGAGAGACTTCCTGTGGAGGCAAGCGCCTGGAGCTCAGGTTTCCCAGCTGAGTGCGCCTGAAAAGCTCAAAGAAAAGGTTAGGAGGTCCCCGGTTTGCTTTTCCGGGGAGGACCCTCCGACGCCCAAGTCAGTTTTCTGAGTGAGAGTGGAGGAAGAACACTAAGGGATCAAGTGTCTTGCCTGTTCTGTGTTTTCTCAGAGAGAGGAAAATGCCCTTCCTTTGCCCAGTCCCATTTCCTAGTATTTATAGGAGTAGCTGGTCTGTTCAGATCATGACACGTGTTCGGTCGGATTTGATCTGTCTCTTTGGACCTAGGGGACAGGCAGCCGTTTGCAGCCTCTTTTAGCCCTGGACCCGGACGGGTTGTGTCAGGACTGGGGCGGCTGCGGCGTGTCATTTCGCCGTTCAGATGTGACGTGTAGGGCTTGTGGGTGACATGTCAGAGGCTCCTTAAATGCTCATACCGTACTCCCGAGGTCCCCTGGGCGAGGTCTCCCTTCGGTGCGGGCACCCTCTTCGGATTCTATCCGTCCTTCGGTGCGAGCACCTCCTTCGGGATCTATCCCATAATTCTGGGAGCGCCCTTGATGAACACCTTCTTCGGGACTCACACCCATAGTTCGGGGATTCCCTCGTTCAGGTGTTTCTTGTTCGAGGAAGACCTCTTTGGGGCCTCTTCCTTCGGGGAGATCCTTCAGGGAGATGGCTCTCTTACCCGGAGGAGACGGTGTTGTCCTCGGAATTCCTGACGAGCTAACCAAAGTCTCGAGCTCATAGTGTTTGACTTCACACCTTCCGAGTTCAGTGAAAAGATCCTCTCTTATGTGACGTCAGACTCCTTGGCCAATATTCTGGCAGGGAGTTACTACCGAGGAGGCAATAGCCTTTGGCTATCATCACCCTTTCCGGTCCTGCAACTGCGTGGTACAACTCCCTCGCCCCTGGAACAATAACGAGTTTCCAAGAGCTATCCATAGCATTCACGTAGCAGTTCATCAGCAGCAGGCCGCCAACAAAGATGCCCGTCCAGATATTTGACATAGCAGAGAGGAATGGGGAAACCATTCGTGACTATGTCGAAAGATTTAACCGAGAGGCCCTGAGCATGCCAGACTTCCATCTTGAAATACGCATCCTTGCAATGGTACGGGACTTCGGTGAGACTCACAACTTTTTTACGAGTTCTCGAAAAACCCTCCAGACACCCTTGGTGAGTTCGACTGAAGAACCGAATAGCACATGATAGCCAAAGAGCTGAGAATGGGAGGATCAAAGCCTAATCATCATCATCCCAAAGGCGAAAGCCATCAACCCCAGTATCCAGCCGAGGGTGGGGGCAAAACTCGGAAGTAGAAGGGGAAAAGACCCATATCATTTACTCCCATAAACACCTCCCAAACAAATATACTGCTAGCCATGGAAAGGCAAGGAAACCCAATCCAGCGTCATAAGGCCATGAATTCTGTAAACAAGAAGAATATGAAGAAGTTTTGCCAATTCCATCGGCATCATGGGCATGACACCGAGGATTGCTTCCAGCTGAGGAAGTACATAGAGTCTCTAATAAAGCAGGGCCAACTTCGGTGCTACCTGTGGATGCCCTCCCCGAAGGGGAGGAGGGAAGAGGAAAAGAAATGAGATGATGAGGAATATGATTCCGATAGGCACCAGAACCAAAGTCCCAAAAGACATCCGCCACCTCTAGCTGGAATAATACGGACGATCACCACTGGACTACCTTCAGCAAAAAGAAAAAGAAAAGCCAGGGAGATCTCAGTGATGGAATTTGGTAACCCATAAAAAACGCTTGTTCGAAAAAATGGGTCTACCGTAGTATTCCCTCATGACAACCCACTTCTAATCATGGCAAGGATAGGGAGTTGGGATGTCAAAAGATTACTCCTCGATGATGGTTCTAACGCTGACGTCTTATTCTCTCATCTACTGCCAAATTTGGGTATCCCAAAAGGCGATCTCAAGCCTGTCACCTCCCCTACCTTTAGAGTAGGTCCTTTTGAACTCCCTGTCCTCGGATGGATCGACCTCCCTCTAATGCTAAGGGGAACTTCACCACAAAACAAGGATGAGCTTTTTGCTTCCACAATGACAAGGTTCATCGTCATAGATGTCCCTTCAACATATAATGCCATCCTTGGGAGACAAACGCAAGGAAACCTCCATATCCGCCCAGATGTGAAATACTTGACGGTCACTTTCACAACAAAGAATGGAGATTCTGAGATGTTCATCGACCAAGGGGAAGTGAGAAAGGTCTTTGTAAAAGCAAGAAAGGTCCCAGCAAAGATCTACACACAGACATCGGGAGCAAAGGCCATGCTCACAGGGGAGGCAAAGGGAGAAGAAACAGAAGACCCCAAAAAAATAGAAACAGAGGATGTAGAACTTGTCCCAGGCTGAAGTACCTGAATGGGGAAAAAACTAGCCGAAGGTGACAAGGAAAAACTTGTATATTTCCTGTTAATGAACAAAGATCTATTTGCCTAATCACCGAAGGACATGCCTGGGGTAGACCCTCGTATAATAGAACATAGCCTTAAGGTGTGCCCAGAAGCAAAGCCCGTCTGACAAAAAAAGCGAAGCTTCTTGGTGCATAAGAACAACTTCGTTAAAACTGAAGTCCAACACTTAATAGAAGCAGGTGTAATCAGGGAAGTCAAATACCCTGAATGGCTTAGTAACGTGGTTATCACCACAAAGGAAGAGAGTGACAAACTCTGAATGTTCATCGACTTTCAAAATGTGAACGATGCTTGCCCTAAAGATTCATATCCTCTGCAGCCAATAGATCAGTTGTTAGATTCAACCGCTGAGTATGGCCTCCTTAGTTTTCTTGATGCCTTTAGTGGGTATCATCAAATCAGGATGGACCCCGAAGACAAGGAAAAGATCGCTTTCATCACTGAAGTTGGTACATGCTGCTATATTAGAATGCCCTTTGGTCTTAAGAATGCAGGAGCCACGTACCAAAGGTTGATGAACAGGGTCGTCAATTCCCGAATCGAGAGAAACATGGAAGTCTACATTGATGATATGATATTTAAGAGCAAACTGACAAGTAGTCATATCACGGACTTAGAGGAAACATTCCACCAACTGAGGACCTTTGGAATCCGTCTCAACCCCAAAAAATGCATGTTCATGGTAAACGCAAGTAAGTTCCTTGGATTCATGGTGTCAGAAAAAGGTATCGACGCCAATCCAGAAAAGGTCAACGCCCTATTAGGATTCCGAACTCCCATGACGACTAAGGATATGCAAAGACTCACAGGGAGAATCACATCCCTTAGCAGATTCATCTCCAGATATGGGGATCATTGCCGGCCGTTCTTCAAGGTCCTCACTAAGGCAGCAAAAAATGGTGGTGACCTCGAAACTGAGGTGTATCCTTGGAATGAAGACTGCCAAAAGGCCTGGGAAGAGCTTAAGGTCTACCTAACTCATTTGCCGACACTCCGGCAGCCACGGGAAGGGGAGCCCCTCATACTATACCTCGCCGTCACCGAAAAGGCGCTAAGATTAGTTCTTGTGAAGGAAGAGGGGGCAAAGCAATGGCCAGTATATTATGTGAGAAAGTCCCTGCATGGTGCCAAAGCTAGGTACCCCTTACTACAAATGGCTATTTATGCCTTGGTGCTTGCAAACAGAATGCTATGTCCATACTTCGAAGGCCACCCCATTATTATTCGAAGTAACCTGCCTCTACGAAATATCATGAAGAAGGTAGACCACTCAGGAAGGCTTTTGAAGTGGTGCATCGAGCTCGGTGAGCATGATATCACCTATGAGCCAAGGAAGGCAATAAAAGCTCAAGCATTGGCAGATTTCATTGCCGAGGGACCCTGTGCCGAAGAAAGTCAAACCAACCTCAAGAATAGTGAACATGAGTGGACTCTGTTTGTCGATGGGGCCTCCGACTCCGAACATCAAGGAGATGGAGTAATTCTTCGCGGTCTTGAAGGTATGGAAGTTATGAAAGCCATCAAATTCGGGTTATGAAGCCCCCATAGTAGGGTTACGCCTTGCTAGAAGAATTGGCGTGAGAAACCTAAAGGCCCACAGCGATTCTCAGCTAGTGGTTCGATAGATGGTAGGGGACTATAGCACGAAGGACCCAACTTTGGCAAAGTATCACAAGCTTGTATCAAAGCTCATCCAAGAGTTCAATGCAGTACACATTGAGAACGTGCCTCACCGAGACAATACTGAAGCAGATAGTCTGGCCAAGTCAAAAAAGTCCACTGAAGTACTAAGCCACCCGAGCATAGTAATAATGAGCATAGCAACCCCGTAAAGAGGATGGAATAATCCCATAAAAAAAGTATCTTACAACCTTGGAGCTTCCCGAAGACCCTCGCGAAGCAGCAAAAGTGCGAAGATGTTTCGGACGATATTTCCTAATCGGGGAAGAGTTATAATGATAGGGGTACGCAAGTCCACTACAAAGGTGTGTCAACAAAGAGGACATAGAGATAGTCCTCAAAGAAGTCCACGAGGGGGCCTGTGGTTCTCATATAGGAACTGACACCTTTGCAAGAGTACTACTCCACTAAGGGTACTTCTGGCCCACCCTAAGAAAGGACGTGAGGCAGTTTGTCCAGAAATGTGATAATAGCCAAAGACACGCCAATGTCCAGAGGCTACCCTCGGAAATAATATTAAGAAACTACTTCCAAAAGGAATCATCCATGCTGAAAGGACCTACAAATAACTGGAGCAACCTCGGCAAGAAGCCCTCCTATCCTGAGGAGGTCTCTTTCACTGAAAGAATCTCGAGAGTACCACAAAAATGGTTATGGAGCCTCGGACACTCCGCCCTCACACGCGTTCTGACACACCGCCCTCGTACACGTCCTGACACGCCACCTTCATACACGCCCTAACATGCAGACCTCCTACGACGCTGACTCCTGCCCAGATGGCCTATGGCCAATGGGAGGTCCCCATTCTCGGAGGTACGGACCATATCCGACCATACACGTGTCACGATCTAAGTGGGCTATGTCAAGCGGACTTCCCCTAAACACCCTCCTATAAATATTTGGGAAACTCTCAGGTAAAGGATGAGGATTCTTCTTCACTTCACCAGATACTAACTTGGGCATCGAAGGCTCCTCCCCCGGAAAAACAATCCAGGGACCTTCTAACCCTTGTTCTTTGAGTGTTTCAGGCAATCTCTCCGAGGAAGTCTCTTCTTTAGATGCTCCCCCCTCACCAGAAGTCCCTTCCAGGCTCACTATGTCATACAACAAATATGCCAACGGGCATCAGGAAGGACTACCAAGGTCAAGGTTTCTTCAAGAGAAGGAAAGTGGGTTTATGCCCTAAATGTATATGGTTCCATGGTATGAAGCCATGCATTCTAGGAATTGACATTTACAACATTTGTGGTAGAAGTGGTCATTGGGCAACGGAATGACCACAAGCATGACCTTTGCTAGGTTTGCGCAGAAATCCACCCCTAACCCCTTGCCATAGGAAATCAACCTAGTATAGCCGCGACAGTAGTTGAGTCAAGGGTTTTCACCCTGGCTAGTCAAGTGACAAAAGAGCCAGCCATCATTCAAGGTAATTTTACTTTTTAGAATAGTAGCGTTAGAGTACCTTTTGATACTAGAGCTACTTTTTCTGTGATATCACCTACCTTGGTAGATTGACTTAACTTATGGCAAGAAATCTCAGATGTGTTGAGAGTCATCAAGACTGCAGGGAGGAGTTTTTTTATTGCAATGAATTGATTACAAGGTATCACTTGTAGTTAGGTGCATGATTTCTTTTGTGAATTGTAGTTGATAGAATTGAGGTCTTATGAGCTAGTTTTGGGAATGGATTGGCTAAGCACGCATAAGGTGCAAATTGACTATGCTAGTCACTTAGTTGACAATACTGTGCTCAAGGAGCTAGGGTGAGTTCAATAAGAGGGTTAGAATCCAGTGCTAAGAGTTTGCACCATAGACTTGTTACCCACTTCAGGGTAGTCCAGCTATGGTACCAAAATTGTGCTTTTAAAACTCCCAAGGTTGGTATGTTCTGTAGGCTGTCAGAACAATACTGTTAGCATGCATACACAAGTAGCCCTCTTGGGCACTATATAAATGCATGCGTATTGGTCCAACCATTATACACATATTCATATTTTATGAACAACATGGCAACATGGAAGGAAAACACTAACACAAGTCTTAATCTTGGCTACCACACATTAGGCAATCTTGTTAAGTTTAAGTAACTAGCCACTGCACCTGAAAATTTCTCCAAAAAACTTTATTAATCTAGCCATGTAGCCCCCTATTTTCTTTGCTTCACTATCAACTAGATACTTAAATTAAACCATGGAATTTGGTATTACATCAATAGCCTACCTATGGACCAAGTTATAGATTTTTGAAGTTGGTTACAAAACTCTAACCAAATGAACAGTAACTTAGCCAACTTTGAAATATCATAATTTTGGCTACAAGGCTCCAAATGAAGAAAATTAAAATCCTAGTTAAACCTGTAGATATGATCTAGGTGTGGTCAAACTTTTATACGAAAATTCATTCTACATAGGGAGATATAGAACTTTGAGTGCAAAGTCAAAATTCTAGTTACATTATGACCATTACGCCTATACAAAATTTCATAAGTGTGCAAACACTTCATTAACAAGGAGTAAGCCATCCAAGGCTGTCCCATACATGCCCAATACCCATAGGAATTTCATTCTATTGCATCAAGCAACTTTATGTGGCCAAAACAGAATTTACAAACAAGCAGCCTATCATTCACACTTAGACAGCTTGTGGACCAGGTTCACATGCATAGCAAAATAGTCCTCAAATGTCCACATACATGTTTCAAATTTACATGTCCTACATGTGCATGCATCCATGCACTACATAGTGGCCTTAACTTAGCTAGAACACACACCCAAGTTTCAGGAGAGCTTTAAACATAATGCACTCCAGAAACAGGATGCTAGACAGCTACTGCATAACACAGTAAGCACCATCACTAAAAATACCAAATGTGCTTCTAGAATCCCCAAAATTTCTAGATCACAACTAGATACATGGAAGTGTACTTCACATCAGGTCAGAAAACCTTCACTCAATGCACTCCCTACACTAAGCTTGGCTCATCAAGCTCATGGCTTTCTTCCAAGCCTAGCCCTAGCTGCATGGATGCTTGAAAATACAGTAAGCATTCCATGAGAGTAAGAGAACTTCTTACCTTGAGTGTATGCTAATATTGGAGCTTGATCCTAAGTGCACTCAAGTCTTAGCACCAAATAGCTTCCAATTCCCCTTTCTTGCTTTCAATTGCAACTAATTGCAAGCTTGGAGGTATGGTGTCTATAGAGGAAGTGTGGAGGTTGAAGGGCTGCATTTTTTCCACTAGAAAAGGCCAAATGTTGGAGATAAAGACAAATATAACCACTTATAAAACTTTAGTGCACAAAACACACTTAACTAGCCAATACCATGCTTTATGTCATTTTCCTTGATACAAGACTATGGTTTCTAAGTCTTAATCTTTTGCCCCACATTTGACCGTCCTTATCTTGGTTTAGCTACATTTTCTCAAGTGAGATAACTCCAAAATGCCTCCATTTGAATTAAGTCATAAGGATAAACAACAAAAGGCTTACACTAGGACACTTAAGTCCTTAAAGCCCTTTATGCTTTTCTTTGTCCAAACTTATCTTTCATAAGCAATTTGATCCTCCAATAGCACTTTCATACCATTCATATCCTTCCCATAACTCTCCAAAGCTCTTTTTTGAGAGTTTTTCAATTAAGTACCTGAATTTCCAAAACCTTATAAAAAAGTCCATAGGTTGCTTGACAAACAAGCAATCCTTAAGGATTTTCTTAGGTGCCAAGTTTCTGACTTAGAAGAATTTTAAGGAGGTGTTGATCGTGCCTTTTACCCCTATACTTGATTCATTATGATGAGAATTACACTGTATAATTTTTTTTTACCATTATGCTACACTTTGTAATTCTCCCAGTTTTGTGAGGCGGTAACAATCCTCCCCATCTTAAAAATTTTGGTCATCCAAAATTGCTTTTAACTTTGGGTATTCTTTAGGATACCTTTCCCTAAGGTCTTTCTTAGTTTCCCAGGTTGCTTACCGTTTAGAGTGGTGTGACCACTGAACTTTAACCATGGGATGAGCTTGTTTCTCAACCTTCTGGTATCCTTGGCAAAGATAGCTATAGGTTTCTCTTCATATGTCAAGTTAGGTTCCAACTATATGTCTTCCATTATAATAACATGCTTTGTGTCCAATAGACACTTCTTAAGCATACTGATGTGAAAAACATTATGAACCCTTGACATGCTTGGCGGTAAACCTAACCTGTATGCTACCTTGCCAATTCTATCTAAAATCTCATAAGGACCTATATATCTTGGAGCTAACTTAGCTCTTCTGCCAAATCTGACAGTGCCATTGGTTGGTGTAACTTTTAGCCAAACATTGTCACCAACCTCGAACTCCAAGTTTTTTTTTTTTTTTATTCACATAGGTTGTAGTTCTTTCATTGGCCACCTTTAATCTTTCTTGAATCTTCTTGATCTTGGCAGTAGTTTCCTCAATAATTTTGGGACCCAACTCTAGCCTATATGAGGCTTCCACCCAATAGCAGGTTGTCATGCACCTTCTTCCATATAATGTTTCATAAGGTGCCATGCCAATGTTGCTTTGATAATTATTGTGATAGGAAAATTCCACCAATGGAAAGTGTTGGTCCCATTTACCCTTAAAGCCCAGCACACAACTCCTGAGCATGTCTTCCAATATTTGTGTCACCATTTCAATTTGCCCATTAGTTTGAGGGTGATAAGCAGTACTCAGGTGGATTTTGGTCACAAAGCACTCCAAAATCAAGCAATAAATCTTGGATCTCTATTAGATACCATGGAAACTGGTAATTCATGTAGTCTTACTATATTTTAGATATACATCTAAGCCAACTTCTCCAGAGAATCTATGAGTTTCATGGGTAAGAAGTTGGCATGTTTGGTTAGCCTATCCATAATGAACTAGATTGTACCATGCCTTATTCTGGTTGTAGGCAACCCTGTCAGAAATTCCATGGTTATGTTGCCCCACTTCTTCACTGGTATAGGTAGAGTTTGTAGTGGCTTCTGGTACTCTACCTTTAACCTCTGACATGTGGCACATTTGGAGACATAAGTAGCTATGTCTTTCTTCATGTTTAGCGACAAAAAGTGAGTCTACAAGTCTTTATAAAATTTGTCACATCTTGGATGGATATTCAAGTTGCTTGTGTGAGCTTTTTCACGTATTTCATCCTTGAGCTTTAGTCCTTTAGGCACATAGATTCGGTCCTTGAAGTACAATAATCCTTGCTTATAGGTAAAAGATTCATACAAGGAACCTTTTTCCTCTCTTAAAATCTTTTCACATTTCTCAATCCATTCCAACCTTTGACCCTTGTTGGTCAGATGAGTAAAAACTGAGGCAATCAAGGAAAAGCCTGATACAAATCTTCTGTAGTATCCAACTAATGCTAGGAAACTTCTGCTTTCCTTCATAGTCATTGGTCTTTCCCATCCTTGAATTGTCTTTACCTTTTCAGGGTTTGCCTTAAGGCCTTGTGCATCTGTAATGTGTCCTAGGAAAGACACTTCCCTTATCCAAAATTGACACCTGTATAACTTGGCATAAAGTTGATGTTCCAACATAGTCTTTAAGACAATCTTCAGATGATAATCATGTTCATTTTCATCCTTGGAATACACTAGGATGTCATCAATGAACACAACCACAAATTTGTCTAGATGTGGTCTGAACACCTTATTCATTAGGTCCATGAAAGTAGCTGGGCATTAGTTAAACAAAATGGTATGACTGTGTACTCATAATGCCCATATCTGGTCCTTAATGCAGTCTTAGGAATATCCTCTTCATTTACTCTCAATTAGAAGCATCCATATCTCAAATCTATCTTGGATAAGATCTTAGCTCCTTTGAGTTGATCAAAAAGATCTACAATCCTAGGGAGTGGACACTTGTTCTTGATAGTCATTGCATTAAGCTTCCAGTGGTCAATGCATAGTCTGAATAATCCATCCTTCTTTTTCACAAAGAGCAATGGAGCTCTCCACGGTGAAACAATTGGCCTTATGAACCCTTTTTCAAGAAGTTCATCAAGTTGTTTCTTGAGCTCATTCAGCTCTATGATAGGCATCCTGTAAGGAGGAATGGACATTTGACTAGCTTCTAGTTGCAGCTTGATTTCAAACTCAATCTCCCTTGGTGGAGGAATACCTAGCAGGTCTTTAGGAAAGACCTGTGGAAAGTCTCTCACTACAGGTATTTTGTCCACTTCCTCATCATAGTGCAATTCATTCAATGCATAACAGTAATCATGTTAAAAAATCACAGGTATCTCATTTAGTACCTTTAGTTCCATGCCATGCATTTCATATACTAACTCTTTAGAATTCACTAATGCATGCCCTTCACCATCAGGCAATGTGATTTCCCTATTAGAGCAATCAATTCTTAGGTTATGCATAGTAAGCCAGTTCATACCTAGCACTATATCATACTTAGGAATGTCCAACATTAGCAGATTAGTCATAACTTTAGTCTTTCCTACAACTAGCTCATAATCCTTAGCTAGTTCATTAGTGAAAAGACATTGACTACCTATTGTTTTCACTAAGGAGATTCTAGGCATAATTTCAATAGGCAAATTCATGGCATCGACCAATTTACTAGCCATTATAGATGCAAATGCACTGATATAAAATGAAACACTAACAGGAGTGATATCTTCGGCCCCCTTGATAGAGTGAGACTTAGAAAGTGCATGGCCATGCTCAGATAAGTTGATATATGATACCAATGTCATCAGTTTAAGTTAGTCTACTCGGTAATCAAGAAACCAAAGATTGGGCTATACAAGAGTGACACATTCCATGTATCGTGCTTAGTCTTGATATCTTGGATAAAAGGACAATGGCATATATCGGTAATGATCATAAAGGTTTGGTCGAATCACGACAATCTTGTCACTTGGGTAGCAATGATGTGTTGCTAGACACCGCTCATTGCTTATGATCATAAATGTCATTTATGGTCATTGCCAATGTGTTAAGAGCCTATTGGGTCTCACTTTGAACTATTTGGATTATTAGAGTGCATGGGCTAATTATTTGGGTTATGGTTTCATAATAATTTCATATTAATAATGGGCCCAAAAGTGGAGCCATTATTAAGCATGAAATTAAAACCTAATTGGTTTAGGGCTTTGAAACCTATTAGGTCTAGAAGTTGAGTCTCACTGTAAATACTACTTTTAGTGAGAAATTTGCAACCTTGTGCTGGCCTCCCAAAAAGGACAACCGCACTATTCTCTTGCTATTCCTTGGAGGACACAAGCTAGCACTACAAGCGCAAGAAAAATGCATATGCCGGGACGTGGTGGAAGCGTGGTGATCCCGAGAAGCTTGTGTGGATACCATAGAGAGCTTGAACATTTCAACTGTTCAGGTTTTGTAATTTGACTCTAGAGTTGGGTGAAATATCTCAACTGAAATTATGTATGAAAATTTTTTGAAAACCCAGTTTACTCTATTTCACTTGTATCTTGGAGGGTTTCGGTTAAATTCTGCTCTACTTGTTTGGCTCCCAAAACCATACAGTTTTATGGTTACTTCTACCATAAACAAGAAAACTAGTTAACAAAGGGTGACAACTGGGTATCATTAGCTTGGGTGAAAGGTCTAGATCCATTGGTGACCTAGCCATGCCATCGAGCATGACATTACAATGTGGAACCTTAGTACACCTAGTGGGTCTTTATGGCATAGTATGCAATAGTCGCACCATCAAGCCCCTGTACAATATAAGAAAGTTTCAACTAGTGATTTATCACTGGTTAGGCTAGTAAGCTACCCTTGCTAGTAGGCAAGGGTGTGCCTTGTAGTTCAATGACTTGGTAGAGGAAAGGTCTTAGGGGATTGAGACATATGCACATAAGTTTGGCCTCAGGTTGTATAAGCTCATAGTAGATTCCATATGTTCACATATTTGTTGTGAAATGAAGACCCTTACTGAAAATTCTTGAATTCTCACACCCTAGTTATGTTGTGCAGATTCTGACATTGTTGGACCAGATAACCACCAAGGGTTGTCATAGTAGTTCGTTGCTGAAGGTGTTTCATTTGAGAATCTTTATGATTCTAGTCTATTTGGGTTACTTGCTCCTTAAGTAAC
This sequence comes from Aquilaria sinensis, assembly GCA_005392925.1. Lineage (NCBI taxonomy): Eukaryota > Viridiplantae > Streptophyta > Magnoliopsida > Malvales > Thymelaeaceae > Aquilaria > Aquilaria sinensis. The sequence goes on from SMDT01002175.1 coordinate 62,088, forward strand.
AGTGCTAATTATAGTAATTTTCATGGCTGTAGAGTCTAGCAGCACAGGGATAGGACTTTTGTGACTCACCACTGGGGTTTACCCCCATGGTGGGAGTTAGTTTGAGAAGATCTCAGTTAAGGCTTGTATATATAGTATTCCGAGTTGCCTCCCTTATCTATCATGGAGTCCTAGACTCTAGGGTTATTTTTGAGTGAAGGGCATTAGTCTACTTTTTGTTGATGCCCTCAAATGGTTGTTATGTATAGTATTAATCATACAAATATTGATTTAGTATGCTTTGGCTATTTGAACCTGTTTTCTATGAAAAATATCTTGGCGAAGTGAATTCTTTTATAATCTATTCCAAGCATAAAGAGCATGCATTCTACATATTCTAGGTTAATCAACTAGTTTCACAGAGTTTTAATCTGCACATATATAGAGCTAGCCAATTACAACAACCGTGAGACTAGTTCTCACTGGCTTGATGGGCAAGGCCATGGATGGCCATGTCATTTATTGCCTAGTGGGTTTTTATGGGCTAGTTGACAATAGTCCCACAACGGTGCCCTTATACAACATAAGGGAGTTTCAACTAGTAAATCATCACTGGTTAGGCTAGTAAGCGATGCTTGCTAGTAGGAAAGGCTTTGCTTTGTAGTTCAAGGACTAGGAAGAGGACAGGTCCTAAGGGACTGAAACATATGCTCATAAGTTTAGCGTTAGGCTGAAAGAGCTCTTAGCAGATTACATATGTTTACATATGTGTTGTCTTTAGTAACTTTTCTTGTAGGTAAAGACCCTTTACTTAGAATTCCTGAATTCTCACTCTCTAGTTATGTTGTGCAGATTATAACATTGTTGGGTCAGATAGCTGTTGAGGGTTCTTGCTGTAGTTTGTTGTTGCTAGTACTTCACTTGAGAATCCTTGTGATTCTAGTCTACTTGGGTTACTTGTCGGTTAAGTAGCACTGCTAACTATAGTGTTTTCTTGCCCGCAAAGCTAAGCAGCACGTGGACAGGCCTTCTGTGAGTTGCCAATAGGGCTTATCTCTAAGGTGGGAGTTAGTTTTAGGAGTTCTCAGTTAAGGCTTGTACATATTGTACACCTAGTTGCCTCCATTGTCCATTTTTTTACTCTTAGACTCTAGGGTTGCTCTTGGCTGAGGAGCATTAGTCTACTTCTTGTTGAATGCCCTCACACAGTTGTTATGTGTAGTATTAACCAAACAAATGTTGATTTTGTATGCTTTGGCTGATACCACCACACAAAAATGGGAGAATTACAAGTGTTTCATAATCGCTAAAAACCATTATAATGTGTAATTCTCACCATAGTGATTGAAGTGTGGGGGGTAAAAGTCAGGATCAACACCTCCTTAAAAGTGCTCCAAGTTAGTAACTTGGCCCCCAAGAAAAGCCTTAAGGATTGCTTGTTTGTCAAGCAACCTATGGACTTTTTTATAAGGTTTAGGAAATTCGGGTACTCAATTGCAAAACTCTCAAGAAAGAGACTTGGAGAGTTATGGGAAGGACATGAATGGTATGAAAGTGCTATTGGAGGACCAAATTGTTCATGCAAGACAAGTTTGGACAAAGGAAACACTAAAGGCATTAAGGACCTAAATGTCTTAGTGTAAACCTTAAGGTGTTCAAGCTTTTAACTTAAGTCAAAGGGTGGAATTGTGGGGTTATCCCATCATGGAGGAGGCAGCAAAGACTTGATAAATAGTCAAAAATTTTGGGCACATGTGTACCAATGGATTTAAGACAAAGAAACCATAATTAGTGGGAAGGAAAATGACATAAAGCAGGTTTAAGCTTGTTTAAGAGTGTTTTGTGCCCTTAAGCTCATTTAAGGCCATTTATGTGGCCAAATCACTTATCCCTCACTCATTTTTGTCCTCCTCTAGCCCAAGAACATAGCCACACTTCCTTCATAGCCACCACACCTTCGAACTTGCAATTGATTGAAATTGAAGGCAAAAGGAAGCTTTAGGGATCAAGCTTGATTTTTGGCCTACCCACTTTGGTAAGGGCTCTCTTGCTTTCATGGACTATTTGTTACAATTTTCAAACATCCATGGAGCTAGGGGTAAGCTTGGAATAAAGCCATGAGCTTGATGAACCAAGCTTAGTGAGGGGAGTGCACTTATTGAAGGTTTTGTGACCTAGTGTGAAGTGCATAATGATGGCAGTAAAGTGAGAGTTTCTAGAGCCCAAAGTTAGTACTAAGTATTGTTAAAATCCTCCTAAGGCCAAGCATTAGCTTAAGGAGGGCTGCCATAGTGATTTATTTATGTTTATTGCATGTTTTATGGACTAAACTATGGTATATGTTGCTGCCACATTTCATGTGTTTGTTGGTTGTGAATGGCTGCTGCATTTGGTTGCTATATCTTGTATATATGCATTGTGGTTTTTGTGTTTTAGTTTCTTTGGATGTAGGTTTTAATGATGGTTGCATTGCCTATTCAATCCAAGTGCTACCCTTACTAAGTTTCTCAATGAAACTTACTCCCCTCAATTCTGTCATTTCAGGTCTAGAAGAAAGATCTCATTCAAACTGACATTTGTAGTTTGATTTTTGATCTAAATTCTTAGGTACATGAACTTCCATATGTCTAGTTATGATCTGGAAAGGTTTGGGATTTTAGGATCACATTTGGTATTTTTAATGACAGTACCTATTGTGTTGTGCAGCAGCTGTCCACCATCCTGTTTTGGAGTCCATTGTGTCTTAGGCACTCCTGTAACCTAGGGTGCATATTTAGCTGAGTTAAGACCATTTTGTAGTGTATGTATGCATGTACATGTAGTGCGAGTAAAATGAGGCAAGTATGTGAACATTTGAGTAATGTTTTGGCTGTGTATTTGATGAGGTGCAAAGCTGCCTAATTGTGAATGATAGGCTGCTTACTTGTAATTATGTTTTAGCCACATATGCCCGTTAAATGCATGGGAATTATTTCCTATGTGTAATGGACATATATAGGATAGCTTTGGAGGGTTTTGCCCTTGTGAATCAAGTGTTTGCACACTTATGAACATTTGTATGGGCAAAATGGTCATAAAGTGACTGGAATTTTGACTCTACACTTAAAGTTCTATATCTCCTTGTGTAGGAGGAATATTTGGATGCAATTTTGATCATTGGAATTTAGAATTTTGGAATTTGAAGCCCTGTAGCTAAAGATATGATGTTGCAAAGTTGGCTAAGTTATTATTCATTTGGTTGAAATTTTGTAACCAACTTAAAAAATCCATAACTTGGTCCAGAGGTGGGCTATTGATGTAAAAAAAATTCCTTAGTTTTCCATAAGTCTATACTTGATAATGGAGTAAAGAAAATAGGGGGTACATGGCTAGAATGATACAATTTATTAGTGGAAGTTACAAATGAAGTGGTTGGTCATGAGTATTTAACAAGATTGCCTAATGTATGGTAGCAAAGATTAATTCTTGTGTTAGTGTTTTCCTTCTTTGCTGCCATGGTGTGCATGAAATGTGAATATGTGTGTGATGGTTTGACCAATATGCAAGTGTTTATACAGTGCCCAAGAGGGCCACTTGGGTATGCACACTAAGGGTAGTGTTCTGATGGCCGACAGAAGATTACCAATCCTAGGAGTCTAAATGCACAATTTTGGCACCATAATTGGACTACCCCGGAGTGGGAAACATTGGCTATTTGAACTTGTTTTTTTATGAAAAGTACCTTAGCCAAGTGAATGATTTTATGGGTTCTATTTACTTTAGCCAAAGTATAAGAGCATGCATCTTGCATATTTTAGGTTAATCAAATAGTATCATGAAGTTTTAATTCACACACATATACAACTAGCCAATTGCAACCATCGTGAGACTAGCTCTCACAGGCTTCCTAGGTAGGGCCGAGGGACGGCCTTGTCACATAGTGCCTCGAGTCCTTAAACTTGCCTAGTCACTTGTATACTAAGCTTCTACCTTAAATTCATGCCAAAAGTTCACTAGGCTTACACTTGTACCTCAAGTAACCTTGCTTAGGCTATAAGTGCACCAAACCTTCACCAAAGGCACATACCTATCCACCATTACTTGGTTCACACTATTGGAGTAGCAAAGACCATAGTTAGACTCATTTATTAGGTTCTTTTAAACCTACCGAGGTGCACTATGGTTCTCACATTAAAGCCCCAATGGTAAAAGTCCAACTAGGCTTCCAATGGTACTAAACCTTCCACCCAACAAATGGTGCTCTATTATGGCCAAACATGGCTTCACTTTGAACTAAAATAAATCTAAACTTGGGAAAATCCATGCTTTTTGAAGGGATGGAAATGATAACACTTTCTCTTGGCTTTGTCTGGCCATGAATAGCCTTATTTCAACACCCGAGTGAAAAATTATTGCAAAAATACTGTAGCATGTCAATGCTACTGAGTTCTGGCACCTCGAAGCCAAAACCGGTGCGGTAGTGCCAAAGGCTATTTTTCTTCATATTCCAAATGGGGTCCTGATCACTATAGCACCGTCTAGTGCGTAAGCGATAAGGGCCTAAGGCCTGAACCTTCTCCCATGTGCCTAAGTCTCTTTGGGGGCTTTTAATGCCTACCAATGGTCCTAGGAATGCCTCCCCTTACCTCAAACCTACATGTACATGTCCCCTAGGCCACAATGCACCATTTAAACCAACTTTATGGTGTCCATAATGTAATGCCCCTATGTTCCTAAGTGATTAATCCATGGGCTATTAGGATTAAAGGCTTAAGAAATGTAAATGACTTAGGACTTGAGCCTATTGAACCTGAAAAATTATCTTTTGAATAAAGTTTGAATGAATTTTGAGTGTTGATCACTATTGGGTTTAAACATGAATTGGCTGAGATGAGAAGTAATGCAAATGATGATTTGTGGAGTTAGGGGCCTCAATTGGAAATACATCTGGGTGGCTACTGATGGGTTTTGGGAGCCAAACAGTGCAGCGGAATTTAACCGAAACCCTTCAGGATCCAAGTGAAACGGGGTAAACCGGGTATTCAAAAATTTTCATACCTAATTTTCGGTTGAGATCTCTCACTCAACTGTAGAGTCGAATCACAAAACTTGAACAGTTGACGTGTTCAAGCTTTCTATGGTATCCACACGAGCCTCTTGGGATCACCACGCTTCCACCGCGTCCCAATAGATGCATTTCTCTTGCGCTCGTAGTCCTAGCTTGCGTCCTCCAAGGAATTGCAAGAGAAGAGTGCGACTGTCCTTTTTGGAGGCTAGGGCAAGGAGACCTGCGAATTTCTCACTTAAAAGTTGTATTTATAGTGAGACTCAACTTCCAGGCCTAATGGGTTACAAAGCCCTAATCCAATTAGGATTTAATTTCAGGCTTAATAATGGCTCAACTCTTTGGCCCATTGTTAATACGAAATTAAAGTGAAACCATAACCCAAATAATTAGCCCATGCACTCTAATGATCCAAATTGCTCTATGTGTGCGACCCAATAGGCTCTTGCCATGTTGGCAATGATCATAAATCACATTTATGATCATAAGCAATGAGCGGTGTCTAGCAACACATCATTGCTACCCAAGTGACAAGATTGTCGATGATTCGACTAAACCTTTATGATCATCATTGATATATGCCATTGTCCCTTTGTCCAAGATATCAAGACTAAGCACGAGACATGGAATGTGTCACTCTCGTATAGCCCAATCTTTGGTTTCTTGATTACCGAGTAGACTAACTTAAGCTGATGACATTGATATCGTATATCAACTCATCCGAGCATGGCCATGCATTTTCTAAGTCTCACTCTATCAAGGGGCCCGAAGATATCACTCCCGTTACATAGGAGGGACAAATCCCATCTTGATCATACAAATCCCTCCGCATGATATGTGACATACCCAATGACCTCCTTCAAGTTCACTCAGTTACGAGCAACAAAGGAAAGTATCAAAGTATGTGACTCACATGTAGGGAACCTTGATGATCTTAGGTCGAAGGACTACATATACCATGATCACTATGAGAATCACTTATGACACTCATATAACGACCCATGTAGTGTTCTCATGGTGGGTCGGTCCAGTACACAAGTTCTCCAACTTGTACCCATATGTAGACTACATATCTCATATTAGTCTCCACATATGCTAGTCATTATGTATTATTGCAACCCGCTCCACAATAATACTAGACTAGGGATGTTTAAGAATATCATTATTCTAGGGTTACGATTATGTTTGTTAAATTACGCAGAAACAAAACAACAAACATAATTGTTGGATTAATGCCTTAATAAAATATCATGACTCAATGTGCAAAAATACAATCATCTCATGATTGGCTTTTGGGCACAACACTAACAGCTACTTTGGAAGAATCTTTTACATGGGAACCTCATTGATTCATGTAAGAATGTAACTTAACTAAATTAGCGTTAAGCCCATGTTTAATAACACTTGTCCTTCTCAACTATGACTTGTCTCCACTAAGCCTCCTACTAACTCTTCGCATAGCTTAGCTGGTTGAACCTCCATGGAAAAGAGCTTGAGTCATATTCTTACAGAGGTGAGTGAGTTCAAGCACAAGCAAAGCTAATTAAGGAGGCTTTCTTATGGGTCTTGGTGGATTTATGGATCAACTGAGCTAGGAAGCTTGGTTCTTGCATCAACAAGCTATGTGAGGGCCAATTTAGGCTTGAGGAGCTTCAGCCATTAAAGGATTGCTAACCTAAGGTAAGGACTTATGCATTCACTAATCAATTCATAGTTGGACAATGCAAATTAATGAATTTGGTGTGCTTAGGTGATGGTAAATTCGTGCAAGGGATCCTAAGCACTATGAGGGTTGCCTTAGCAACTACGTTCTTTGTGCTAATTGGCTATGTTGGCAAGCATTAGTGCTAGGAATTGAATTGGCCAACTCAATTCCTAAGCTAGGGAGATCTCGGATATGATTAGTGTACTTTAATGAGGTTAACCGAAACTATGTTTATGTAGGATCATGCTACTATGCCTTTCAGACGATGTTTAAGTGGTGTGTGTATTTGTTTGTGCAAGCTAACCCCTTATATTGCCTAGTTGTTATGTACATATATGTGTATTGTCTTGTGTTTTCATGTTTCTAGTATAGGTGCTTGAGGAGTGATTTCGATTAAGCATTAGCTTAACCTATGTTTATTCCTTGGAGGCTATGTTAAGTCCTTAATGAGTTTAGACTCATTGCCCTACTAACTTTATGTATGTAGGTAAAGGATTTTTTGAGAAGCAGGCAAGTTAAGACTAGTACTACTCTTTCAGGTTGAGAAGGTATTATGTTTTTGCTTGTTGTAGTTCAATATTCTAAGTGGTTTCAGATTACTTGTGAAACATGTAAGTGAATGTGAATTTCACTTTTGTAGGCCTTGTGAGTTTAGAGTTTGTGGGAACAAAGTATAGCGAGGATGCTGTGCTACATAGCTTATGTGCTGTGGCTTGCGTTGTCGATTATGTGTTTAGTAGTTCGTCTTGTCTTAGAGACCCTAGTTATGGTCTAAGTGATTATGATCACTCTCAGATATGCTTAGTTGTAAAGGCATGTATTTATAAACTCTCAAATGGTAGTATGTTTTGATCCTTTTGGTAGGCTTACCAAGCTCTATGTATATAGTTGGGATGATGAGCACCTAGGGTGCCTAGGTCATTTTGGAGATATAATTGTATGTATGTCTCGGTGGTTGTATGTGTGGATGGTTTATGATAGGCTCACTATGAGTTATGATTATGTAAAGTGAATGTGTGAAAGATTGATGCTTATGATTATTGTAGTGATGATATTGCCTTATGAGTATGAACTATGTTCATGAATGGTCACATGTATGTTCTCGGGCAAGTGAGTGCAAGTATAGAAGTTCTTGTGAGAAGGATTTGATTTAGTACACAAATGTATGTTTATGACCTAGTATGAAGTGGTGGCAAGATATATATTCATGTGTGAATGCATTTATGCATAATTGTAGTATGTATATGCTTTAGGGCTTAGTATGCATGGAGTGTCAAGGTTGGCTCACCTAGACACATTAATGTATGCAAAACTAGTGCATATGAAACAAAGTTTTCAAAACTTGGATTGGCATTTTGGTTTCCATTCATATACTTGATCAAGGGTTAGTGTTTGTGATGAAATGAACATATGAACCCACATAAACACTTAGCTTGTTTCAGAGAGCATGAACTTTTAAAAGTTAATAGGCTAGGTGCAAGTAAGTATCATAGGTACATGCCCATGTAACCTGGTAGTGTCCAAGCGCACCCTAATGCCCTTCCTCTGTGTCTTAGGCACGCCTAAGGGGTTAAGCCTATATTACAGCTATGCTTACATACTTAAGCTACAAGTTACTAGTTCAAACTCGAGAAGCACAATTGAATGTCAAAAATCTTTGTTTGGGGTTCTAACCCTCTCAACTGGGGTAGGGGTTGTATTAGGCATGAGACATAAACACTACACCACTCATTAAATTGTTACTAGTCCACTATGTTCATTGCCATCCACCAACTAATACAATTCATAAAACTACTTGAATTCTACTCAAAGCAAGCTATGAATGGCATCAATTATGCATGAATCATAAATCCCTTACCTCAATTGACCTTAAATTAGCTCAACCAAGGAACCACAAACCAAGAACTTCAAATCCAAAGGTTCCACTAAGGTTTCCTAGGTTCCAAGACAAATAGAAGGTATATGGAACTAAATTAACACTAACCCAACGAACCCAAGCTCAAAACAACCCAAGAAATAGGAAATCAACAAGGGGAAAAGAGTACCTCACAAATTCAACGAAACCCAAGATTTAAAATGCCCCAACATGCTTCAAAATCACAAAATAAGAGCAAGGCAAGTTTCCATCGACTTTGGTACAAAGAAAATCTTCCAATTTTGCCAAGAAACCAAGAAATTGAAGTGGGTTGAGCACGAGATGGTGAGGGGAAGAGAGAGCTACGAATTTAGGTCTAAAATGGGTAAATAGTTGTAGCCCTAACCCCTCCACCAAGCTTGAAAACATTAAAACATCGGACCCCCAAAACTTTTTAAGATTTTACAAAAATACCCTTTCTCCAAATAGTAACTAGGCAATTAAATACTTAAGGAACACTTTCTAACTTAAGCTTTTGGGTTTTAAAAAGGCCATTTTTAATCTTGGGACTTGTCCTGACCCTCCAAGGAGTAAAATGACCATTTTCCCCCCAGGAAAACTTAATGCCATGAGCCACTCAAAACCAACTAAACCTTTAATGACTTACTTGATCTTGCTAATTAACCTCTAATTAAGGTATTTAAGTTAAGGATTTATAAGCATACCTCACTCATCGAGCATTCCGCCAGGAAGGCTATAACATTCTCCCCATCTTAGAGAATCCAAATTCAATGTCCCCACCTTAAGACACCATCCTAGGATACGATGATACAACCCCTCATGGTCCTACCCAATAAGCCTATGAGAACAAGTCTCATGTTGGTTGAAATTTGTTAATTAATTATGTGCACCCTGGTTGAAACTTCATGCTACTAGTTGTTTAACCTAGGAATACAATTATGCATGCAAGAGTTTCTTTGACTTGAGCAAGTAGAAAAGCATAAGACATTTATATCGCCTAGGCATTTTCCATAAAAACCATTGTTCAAAGAGTCCAAGCATATAAAACATTTATAGCATAAACAATAATCCTACACATAATTAACCTTGTGTGGTCATTTAAACAATTGTAGGCCATGCCCTACACCCAAAGGCAACCCTAGAGCCCATAACTCTATTCATACACATTAGAGGCCACTACTATACAACATGTATACATCATGTATATACAAGACTAGTATTACTGAGATCCAATCAACTAGCTTCCACTTTAGATAAAAAATCCCGTTGGCAAGCCTCAATGATCTTCCACTTGCCCACTAGCCTTTGTGGCCAAGAAAACTATAGTTAATAAAATGTGAACTTAACATTCAAGTAGCCAAATAACTAGAATCTCAAGGATTCTTAAAGTAGTGTACCTATAACAAAAACAACCACAAAAATCCTCAATGATTGTCAGGTCTAACAACCTCAATATTTGTACAACATAAAACTAAGGGAGTGAGAATCTTATGATTCTCAGTAAGGGGTCTTCAACTTGCAAGGAAAATACTAAGGACAACACATATATATGTATATGTAATTTGCTATGAGCTCATACAGTGTGAGGCTAAACCTATGTGCATACGTTTTAGTCCCTTGGGACTTGTCCTCTACCTAGTGCTCCTACGGGTGTCACAACATACCTAGTGAGTTCTGGCCCCTAACTCGCTCCTAGTAAGCCTTAGCTTACTGAGGCAATAAGTTTAACCTTCCCTTGGTTCTTGTGTAGGTGAACATGGTGGATACACCTCACTTGAGTTCTACTGAACTCGCTGGGTGTACTACACTCCCATATAGTGCCTTAAGCCATTCGCTCACCTAGGTTGCTATGGTACTAAGCCTCAACTGAATCAGGCGCACTAGGCTCCCACTTGGTGTCTTAAGCTAATAAACTCACCTAAAATACCAAGGTACTAAGCCTTGCCATTTAACCTACCAAGGATGCTCTAAACTTTCACTTGTGCCTCAAGTCACCACTTAGCTAGGTCATAAGTGAATTAAGCCATCATCCATGGTGCTCCCCTATCCACCATTACTTGGTTCACTACTAAATTAATGTTTAACTAACCATGGAGATGATTAGCAAGCTTAACCAGGGTCCCCCGAGGTCGCCCAAAGCCTTAGGAATACCCTTGCAATCATTCTAGCTCTTCTGGCCATGATGCGTATGCACTGGCCACATGGTGTGTTCACATTACAGTCATATTCTCAATTTTGGATTTCATACGAACGCACCATGGGCTGGTGCATTTACATCACCTAGAAAATCTAGCCTTCCAGGCCATGATACGTACGCACTGCCTAGATGGTGCGTTCGCATTTCAATAAACTTCTCAGCTTTGGATTTTATGTGAACACATCATCCTATGGTGTGTTCGCATCGCAAAATTTTCTACCTTATTTTTGGCGCGAAGTGAATGCACCATTCTATGGTATGTTGCCTATGCTCAAAAGGTGTTTTCCTTGGCTTAACTCAAGCAACAACTTGCCAAAACAACCTCTATGGCCAACATGTAATTCCCAAACATTAATTTAGCAAGGAAAACAACTAATCCCTTACCTCAATTCCAAACTACAAGCAAAGATGAAGTAATCCATCACCAAAAAATGGTTTCTAAGTTCCACCTAGGTTCCAAGAAAATCAAGCTTCATGGCATCAAAACAAGACCAATCATGTAAAACCCATGTATCAAAAGTCCAAATAAACAAGAAAACATCATAGATTTCAAGTTACCTTATGTTCAAAACATGCCCAAGCATGAAGAATGTGAAAACAAGTTTCCAATGCATGAATTCCACTTGAAATGAGCTACCCATTGCTTATACACCCCTTGGGCATTCCAATTCCACCAAGAACTCTTGAATTTGAGATGGAATTGAAAAAGAAATCAAGGGAGAAGGAGGGGGCTTGGGTTTGGGAGTGCAAAAAAGTAAAAATGGTAGCCAAGCTTCCCTTTTACCAAGTTTTCTATGCCTTGATCCCAAAAAAGGCCCAAAACTTTCTTAATTTTGTCAAAAAGAACCCTTTCCCAAAATAGTAACCTTTGGTCAAAACTTGGTCAAATCTTTCAACACTTAATGAAATTCTTGGATTGCTAAGCAAGGGTTAGGTTTTAAAACATGTTTTTAACTCTTGAGACTTGACCTAACACCTTAGGATGAAAAATTACTATTTTATCCCTGAACCTCTTTTAATGCCATACTTTCCTTGGAACTAAGTAAACCTTAACTAACTTGCTTGAAGTTGCTAAAATAACTTAAAATGAGGTATTAAATTAAGAATTATTAATTTATACCCCTTAGTTGAGCTTCCAACTAGGAGGGCTATAACATATGGTGCCAATGTAGCATGAACAAACCTACCAGCAAGTGTCGGTCACACAACAACCCACTTGGTGACAAATTACCTAACTCGCTCAACTAATGTCATCTGGGCACTTATGTCTGGCCTTATCTCATGGAGGTACTATAGCCAATGCCATTCCTCGTGCTCACACCTACAGTATTTTGATACTGCTCACTATTTTCCCAACCTTACCCTAACCTTACTCAGTCTAAAACAACTTAGAGCAACCTGACCCATGAAGACTATGGTATGGTCTTTCACTACCCTTAGCTTATGGGCATTGCTGAAGGTCTTTGGCAACTCAAAGCTATACTAGTCAACTCAGTGATTGTGACTCATTGATACCAAACTCTGTGCCAAGTACACTAGTGCAAGCTTAACAAGCTTTTAGAAGCTCATCCACTAACTTTACACTAATAGGATCTTATTGAAAGCTTGGTGCCAACAAACTTCCTTCACTTGCTCCTATGCGCTAGAACCCATGAATGTAAGCTAACTTAACAAGTTAAACTTTTCTGTTAACATTCACACTGGAAAAGTTCCACTCTAGGTTCTGCATTGAACGCCAGATGTGAAACCCGTTAGTGTAAGTTACTTAACAAGTGTAAAACATGTAATCTAACTCTTGCATAGTCAGTTCCTTACTCTAGGTTTGGTACCTGACATTTCTTAATGTTCACTAGACTAAGTGTGTCACTACTGTACTATGGCCTTGCCACGTACACCAATAGCACCCTAAGGCATACTCCGCTCCAAGCTCCACTATGCTTTAGGGCTTTTCCAAAATTGTAAATTATTGAGAGTTGTAAGTCCCAGCTCATACTAGAGTAGGAGTCTTCTAATATTCACCTTCAACAGCCCCTATGCATAAGGCATACCGGTGCACTGGGTAGGGTATACATGCAACACTTGAGCACCATAGCCTTACTCTCCTCGCTACTTTGGAGTCTCTCACACCCACAAGCCTACCAAAGAAAACCTCTCTAGCTCGAGTACTAAGATCTCTAAGCAGCGAGCAACCCTTGGGCCTTGTCCATGTCCCCTTGGCTCAAGTCTCTAGTACTCAATGATTTAGCTACCGATAGGCTACTCAAGTTGAAGGTCTTGACATTTCAGCTCCTCCACTTAGAGTAACCTAGGTGCTCAAAGCCTCCACACTCAGTCTCTTCACTTTTTAGCACGTAGAGCCCAATACCATACACATGTCAATTTAGGTCTTCAGGTATGTCCTTAGTACACTTGCTTTTTGGGGACCAAACTTACCCCATGTGTATATGTGTATATGTCAATTTAGGTCTTCAGGTATGTCCTTTGGGGCCTTAGCTGAGTTGCAAGGTACTACTTGGTCCTAGGCTGACTTAAGCATCCTTGGCTTTGTAGTAAACTAGACACCTTGGTCTATTCACTGGGCTACAATGTGGGTCTCATCTTACTTGACCCCTCGACCACATCTTAGGCCTTCCAGCCTTTAACAGTAACAAGCACCTCTATGACAAATGTTTCTTACTTAAACTATGGTACCATCTCCACATTCCATGCTTAGCTACCATACCATAAGTGCAACATGCTAACCTCTCATTGGGATGATGTACCCATGGCTTCACCATGTCCACTCAACTTAGTTGGTTGGAGAACTAATTTTAGCTAGCTATCGGGAAGTGGTTGGCCATGAAAAATCAATTGGTGGCTCGTCCCCTATAACACCACCTAGTGCTCCAACTATACACCTTCGAATTGGTTCTATGCCTTGGAGTTGTTGTAAGGAAAGCTAGTCCTCTTACTACCTACCAAAACCTAGAGACAAATAATGGATCTTGATTAGATATGATCAAATTTGGTGCATAATGAAGCCAAACAATTTTTTTGATATACAGGCTTGCCAACCTTTCTAATGGATATGTGATCTTAATTGGTAGGAAATGGGAACTCTTAGTCAGCTTATGCACTATGACCCATGCAACATCATGTTGTTTCCTTGTACTTGGCAAAACTACCAAGAAATCCATAGTGATTGCACCCCAATTCCTCTCTAGAATGGGTAGGCTATACAAGGTACCACTCAGCTTTTGGTGTTCTACTTTTACCATTTGACAGCTAAGGCATTTAGCCACATAATTCTTAATATCAACCTTGAATGTAGGCCAGAAAAATGGGTTCTCAGGTCATGGTACATTTTAGTGACATAAGGGTGGACACTAAGGGGAGTACTATGTGCTACTTAAAGCATGTGCTCCCTCAACCCATTAACACTAGGCACATAGAATATTTTCTTAAGGAAAAATAACCTATCTTGATACTCATACCCTTTTTGGAGGGTCCCATGCTTGGTCTCCCCTGAAACCTCACACATCTCAAGGTCTAATCCCTAGGCCTCTTAGACCCTATCCAACCATCCTGACTGAATTAGCAACTCGAAGACTTGGTCACTTTTCCATCTGGACCAATATCCATATAGGGCCATAAAACTCTTAGCCTATGGATCTCTCACTTGATCCTTAGAGATACTACTCTAATATACTTCTGACTGAGGGCGTCAGCCAAAACATTGCCCTTCCCAACTGTGTGTGTAATGGCACAATGATAGTCCTTAATGTACTCCATCCACCTCCGTTGCCCCATGTTCAAATCTTTTTGGGTGAAAAGGTACTTAAGGCTCTTATGATCAGTACATTTTTGAAAGGATCATTCTAACAGGTAATGCCTCTAGAGTTTTAAAGCAAAGACTATGGTTGCCAGTTCATGATTGTGTGTCGGCTAATTTATCTCATTTGGCCTTAATTGCCTTGAACCATAGGCAACAACTTACCTATCTTGCAGTAGTACACATCCTAAGCATGATCCTGATGCATCTGTATAGATACCATATGTTATGCCTAGGTCTGGCACTAACAAGATTGTTGTAGTGGTTAGCCTTTGCTTGAGGTCCTGGAAGGCTATGTCACACTTTCCTATCCAAACAAACTCCTGTGCCTTCTTAGTCAAGGCAGTTAATGGCTTAGCTATTTATGAGAATCCCTCAATGAATCTCATGTAATAGCCTGCTAGACCAAGAAAGCCCCTCACCTCAGTGGGGTTAGTCAGATGCTTCCACTCCATCACTACCTGTACCTTTCCTTGGTTCACATTTAACACCTTTTCACTGATCACATGGCTAAGGAATGGTATCTTCTTCACCTAGAATTTACACTTAAAATAATTTTTCATAATAGTGATTGTCCTTTAGCATATGCAAGACCATCTTAAGATGTTCATCATGCTGAGCAAGAGTCTGGGAGAATTATAAAGTATGGCATATTGGTCAAAAACCATAATATTGTGTAATTCTCATCATAGCAATTAAAGTTTGAGGGGTAAAGGGCATGATCAACACCTCCTAAAAATTGTTCTAAGTTGGTAACTTGCTCCCCAAGAAAAGTTTCAAAGGTTGCTTGTTTGTCAAGCACCTATGGACTTTTTTGTAAGGTTTTGGAAATTTAGGTACTTAATTGCAAAACTCTCAAGAAAGAGCTTTGGAGAGTTATGGGAAGGATATGAATGGTATGAAACTACTATTGGAGGACCAAAATACTTACGAAAGACAAGTTTGGACAAAGAAAACACAAAAAGCATTAAGGGCCTAAGTGTCCTAGTGTAAGCCTTTGGATGTCCAAGCTTTTGACTTAAGTCAAATGGTAAAATTGTGGGGTTATACCACACAAGGAAGGGAAACTATGGCATGATAAGGATGTCAAAAATGTGTGTGATGAGTTTAATATTAAGAACCCATGGTTTTGTTGCAAGAAAAATGACATAAAGCATGGTTAAGGCTATTAAGGGTGTTTAGTGCACTAAAGCCCATTTAAGTAGTCATTTCCATCTTTTCTTCTCTCATATTTGAACATAGCAGCCACCACCCACCTCCACACTTTCTCCATAGCCACCGTAGCTCCAAGCTTGCAATTAGTTCCAATTGAAATCAAGAAAGAGCAATTGGAAGCATACTAGTGCTATTGCTTGGGTGCACCAAGAATGAATCTTAAAATTTAGCATACCCATCAAGGTAAGGAGTACTCTTGCTCTCATGTAATTTTTATTGTATTTCCAAGCATCCATGGAGCTAGGACTAAGCTTGGAAGAGAGCCATGAGCTTGGTGAACCAAGCTTAGTGTGGGGAGTGCACCTAGTGAAGGTTTTGTGACCTAGTGTGAAGTGCACAGTGATGCCAGTAAATTTGGGGTTTCTAGGGCCCAAAGTTAGTACTAACTAGTGTTTAAACTCTCCTAAGACCAAGATTAAGCCTAATGAGGGCTGCCATAGTGATTTGCTTATGTTTATTGCATGTTTTATGGACTAACCAATGTTAATTATTGCTGCTGCATTTCATGTGTTTGTTGTTTGTGTTTGGCTGCTGCATTTGGTTGTTTTATGGTGGATATATGTATTATGTTTCTTGTGTTTTAGTGTATTTGGATGTAGGTGATACCAAAGGTTACACTACCTTAAAAGTATAAGTGTTCTCTTTACTATGTTTTACAATGAAACTTACTCCCCTAAAATTTGCCCATTTCAGGTTCAGCAGAAATATCACATTCAAAATGACCCTTGTGGTTTGAATTTTGATCTAAAATTTCATTTATTTTTAACTCCATGTACCTAGTTATGATTTGGTAATTTTGGTGATTTTAGGAGCACATTTGGTATTTTTAGTGATAGTGCTTATTGTGTTATGCAGCAACTGTCTACCATCCTATTTTCTGGAGTGCATTGTGTCTCAAGCTCTCCTGTAACTTGGGTGTGTGTGTTTTAGCTAACTTAAGGATATTATGTAGTGCATGGATTGATGTACATGTAAGACATGTAAAGTTGAAACAAGTATGTGAACATTTGAGGACAGTTTTGCTATGTATGTGAATGTGGTGCACAAGCTTTCTAAGTGTGAATGATAGGTTGCTTGTTTTTCAATTCTGTTTTGGCCACATAAAGTTCCTATATATAAGAGAATGTAATTCCTATATGTATTGGACATGTATGGGACAGCCTTGGAGGGCTTACCCCTTGTGAATGAAGTGTTTGCACACTTATGAAATTTTGTGTGGGCATAATGGTCCAAAAGTGGATAGAATTTTGACCTTGAACACATAGTTCTATATCTCCCTATATAGAATGAATCTTGGTATGAAATTTTGACCACACCTAGAGCATGTCTAGAGCTTTTTCTAGGATTTGGATTTTCTAATTTTGGATCCCTATAGCCAAAGTTTTGATGCTACAAAGTTGGATGAGTTATTGTACTTTTAGTCAGAATTTTGTAACCAACTTAAAAACTATATAACTTGGTCCATTAGTGGGCTATTGATGTAAAAGCAAATTCCCTGGTTTGGTTTAAGTCTCTACTTGATAATAAAGCAAAGAAAATAGGTGGGTATATGGCTAGATTAATACAGTTTTTTGGAGGAAGTTTCAGGTGCAGTGGCTAGTTACTTAAACTTAACAAGATTGTCTAATGTGTGGTAGCCAAGATTAAGACTTGTGCTAGTATTTTCCTTCCTTACTACCATGGTGTGCATAAAATGTGAAAATGTGTGTAATGGTTGGACCAATAGTGCCCAAGAAGGCCACTTGGGTATGCACACTAAGGGTATTGTTTTGATGGCATATAGAACGTACCAACCCTGGGAGTTTTAAATGCACAATTTTGCCACCATAACTAGACTATCCCAGAGTGGGTAACAGATGTTAGTATTAGAGCAAGGTTTGCATATGTACATGTACATATAGTTGCATTATGCATGCTAGCTACATACATCAACTGAGTTTGGTTAGCTATTAGTGTCAAGTACCATTGAAATATCTATGATCTTTATGTGTGCTCTATCATGAATCATACTAAACCCAGGCAACAAAGAAATGGTCAGGAAAAGGGGAATCAGGGCCAACAGGGGGCACCAAACTATGAAGTGCCACAGGTCTGATTAGAGCTTTAGAGAAACTTATCTCTAATAAATGAAAACTTAGTAAGACTGATTTAAGCACAACATTAAGGAGTGTAAGCAGCACTAGCAGAAGCAATTCAGAATGCAGAGTAGTAACCAAAAGAGGAGGCTAGGAAAACACCTGATCATCTATCTTGTGGAAGATTGGGAAACAGAAATGATGAAGTTGATGAAGTTGAAGATAAAGATTGGAGAAACCCTAAAGGAAGAAGAGTGAGATCTGAGATTGGTCAAGTGCCTAAGACCAATCCTTCAGTCTATGGCCATTCCTCCGCCAGGAATGAGATTGAGGAAGGCCATGAAAGAAGGGGCAGGAGAAGGCATAGAAAGCATCACCATGTTGAGAAGTCTCACAATTCCAAGAGACAGAGAGCAAAGGATCTGGAAGGCCTAGATAAGGGCAGACTATTGAAGAGGTTCCAAGGACATAAGCCTCGATAGTTTGAAGTAAGAGCAGGACTAGAAATAGTTGATGAGTGGTTAATCTTCATAGAAAAGATGTTTGAGATGATGCCACTTAGCACCACCAAGAAGGTGTCATGGCAACTTACAATTTGGTAGGTAGTGTAGAGATGTGGTGGTTAAACATGAGAGATAGATATGCTATCCAGAAGGGCAGAAGGCTAGGAAGAGATATAGAGATGAGCTAGCCAGAGTTCACTTAGCTTTTTTCAGGAGCAGTACATCAGTGATGCTATCAAGGACATGAAGCAAGCTAAATTTGATGCTCTAAAGCAAGAAAACTTAAGTGTCTTAGAGTATGAGCACAAGTTCTATCAGTTAATGAGATATGCTCCTCAGTATGATGGACTGGAGGATTTAAAAGTAAATAGATTTGTTAAAGGCCTAGGATCAAACATCAGAATGTCTATAAGGCCATTTGGGGCAATGGCATATTATGAAGTAATGAAGAAGGCTCTATTAGTAGAGGAAGAAGAGAAGGAGACTAGGTACTTTCCCAATGGACTAGGGGAAAGTAGTCAGACAAGAAGCAAGTAGAAGAACCCACCACATGGCAAGGGAATTGCCAAGAATTCCCATTCTGGTGGTGAGGGCAAGGTTAAGGGGAAGTTGCCTAGCCTAAGGTGGCCTAAGTACAAGAAGTTTCATGGAAAAAATCCTTGCTACTTTGACACTCAAGTGTATCTGAGATGTGGTGCAATGGATCACTGGATTAGGCATTGCCAACATGCTTAAGGAAGAATGCCAGAAGACCAAGGTCTAGCAAGGCTTACTAGAGTAGGACCAACAGAGGGAGCACCCAAGGATGGATAGCAGATACTAGTTCCTCTAGTGCCATGACCTCCAGTCGAGAGAGATGGCATAGTGTTCAAAGTGGAGAAACCAGAGACACCACACGAGGGACGAGCACTAAGAGGTAACATTTACCTAAATGGTATGCCTGTTAGTGTTCTATTTATACTGGCACATTTGTGTCTATAATGGCTAGGAAATTGGTCGATGCCATCAATTTGCCTATTGAAATCATACCTAGAATATCTTTAGTGAAAACAATAGGTCGCCAATATCTTTTCACTAATGAACTAGCTAAGGATTGTAAGCTTGTAGTAGGAAAGACTAAGGTTGTGACTAATCTACTAGTGTTGGACATTCCTAAGTATGATACAGTGCTAGGCATGAATTGGCTTGCTTTGCATAACATAAGAATTGATTGTGCTAAGAGGGAATTCACATTGCCTGATGGGGAAGTGCATGCATTAGTGAATTCTAAAAAATTAGTGCATGAAATGCTTGGCATGGAACTTGAGGTATTAGATGAAATACTTGTGATTTTTAAGCATGATTACTATTATGCATTGAATGAATTGCATTGTGAAGAGAAAGTGGATAGAATACCTATAGTGGGAGACTTTCCACAAGTCTTCCCTAAAGACTTACCAGGTATTCCACCAGTAAGGGAATTGAGTTTGAGATCAAGCTATAACCAGGAGCTAGTTCAACATCCATACCTCCTTATAGAATGCCTATCACAAAGATGAATGAGCTCAAGAAATAACTTGCTGAAATTCTTGACAAAGGTTCATAAGGCCAAGTGTTTCATCATAGGGAGCTCCAGTTCTCTTTGTGAAGAAGAAGGATGGATCATTGAGACCATGCATTAAGTACAGGAAGCTTAATGCAGTGACAGTTAAGAACAAGCATCCACTCCCATTGAGAGTAGAAGCTTGAGACCAAGTTTCCCTAAGGCCTTGAGCTAGCATACAAAGGTCCTTGACAATAATCAAGGTGAGCACCGATAAATGGTGCAGGATGCAGTACCTCTTGAAAGAGTGTTAGAGAACTTAAAGACATGCAAGTACGAGGTGGAGGTTGGCTTATCCAACCTTGTAGGAGTATGGGTGACATACCCATACTCTAAAAGTTGACCTAAGAATGAAGGAAAATTAAAGATCATAAGGAGAAGGGCTAAGGCCTAGGGGTGCAAATAATGTGTCATTCTTAGCTTGCATTTAGGATGTTACAGCCCTCCAAGTATTGGACCGGTGAAAGTTAGGTAAAACTTAAACTGATGACATTCATATCGTTTATCCCGTAATAAATATTTAATATGCATTTCAAGCAAGTAGGAGGGGATAAAAAGCTTCCTAGAGGACAAATGGCACATAAGTGTCACCAGTGCAAAATGGTCATTTTGTGTTCTGAGGTGATAAGATAGGTTTTAAAGCTCAAAGTAATTCATTTAGACCGGAGGGACTAAAGTGGGAGCCTAGTACACCTAGGGGTGGTGGTTTAGTATGCCTAGCTACCTATTTCGGCCTTAGGCCTTAGGAGCTAGAGCAGGAACCTAGTACGCCCAATCTAAATTGGCCATGTGCTAGGCAACGTTTACCATAGGAAAGGAAAGCATAGTAACACCTAGTGGCCTAACTGTTAGTGTTGTGCCCAAAATCCAATCATGAGATGATTGTATTTTTGCACATTGAGTCATGATATTTTATTAAGGCTTTAATCCAGCAATTATGTTTGTGGTCTTGTTTCTGTGTAACGTAATAAACATAATTGTAACCCTAGAATAATGATATTCTTAAATGTCGCTGGTCTAGTATTATTGTGGAGTGGGTTGCAATAATACATAACGACTAGCATATGTGGAGACTAATATGAGATATGTAGTCTATATAGTTGTACAAGTTGGAGAACTTGTGTACTGGACCGACCCACCATGGGAACACTACTTGGATTGTTATATGAGTGTCATAAGTGATTCTCATAGTGATCCTGGTGTATGTAGTCCTTTCACCTAAGGTCATCAAGGTTCCCTATATTTAAGTCACATACTTTGATACTTTCCTTTGTTACTCATAACTGAGTGAACATGAAAGAGGTCATTGGGAATGTCACATATCATGCGGAGGGATTTGTATGATCAAGATGGGATTTGTCCCTCCTATGTAATGGGATTGATATCTTTAGGCCCCTTGATAGAGTGAGACTTAGAAAAATGCATGGCCATGCTCGGATGAGTTGATATACGATATCAATGTCATCAGTTTAAGTTGGTCTACTCAGTAATCAAGAAACCAAAGATTGAGCTATATGAGAGTGACACATTCCATGTCTCGTGCTTAGTCTTGATATCTTAGACAAAGGGACAATGGCATATATCGGTAATGATCATAAAGGTTTAGTCGAATCACCGACAATCTTATCACTTAGCTAGCAATGATACGTTGCTAGACGCCGCTCATTACTTATGGTCATAAATGTGATTTATGATCATTGCCAATGTTGTAAGAGCCTATTGGGTCACACACATAGAACTATTTGGATCATTAGAGTGCATGGGCTAATTATTTGGGTTATGGTTTCACAATAATTTCGTATTAATAATGGGCCCAAAAGTTGAGCCATTATTAAACCCGAAATTAAAGCCTAATTGGATTAGGCCTTTGAAACCCATTAGAAGTTGAGTCTCACTATAAATACAACTTTTAGTGAGAAATTCATGGCTTCTTGCCCTAGCCTCCCAAAAGGACAGCCGCACTCTTCTCTTACAATCCCTTGGAGGACGCAAGCTAGCACTATGAGCGTAAGAGAAACGTATCTACCGGGACATGGTGGAAGCGTGGTGATCCCGAGAGGCTTGTGTGGATACCATAGAGAGCTTGAACATGTCAACTGTTCAAGTTTTGTGATTTGACTCTTCAGTTGGGTGAGAGATCTCAACCAAAAATTAGGTATGAAAATTTGTAAACACCCGATTTACTCCATTTCACTTGGATCCTAAAGGGTTTTGGTTAAATTCCATCGCTTGTTTGGCTCCCGAAACCCAACAGTGGTATTAGAGCTATTGGTGAAACCCTAAATCGAAATTGAATGTTGAATCGCATGATGTTATGTGTTCGGTTGCTTTTAGCCACGATTAATTAGATTGATCCATGATGCATGAAACCGGAACTCGAAATGAAAATATGAGATATATGAAGAAACGAAACAAATTGGTTAATGAGATTAACCCAAAATTGATAGGTATGAGATACCTATATGGATTAGGACTGTTGCAATAGTTGCAAAAACCCTAGCTTGGTTCGGATTCGGCTTGTTCGGGCACCGAAAGTAAGGTATTTTTGGTGGCTCGAGTGGAGGAGTCTCAGGTGCCTACTATAAGATCTCAGGCAAAGCAATTGTAAGACTGACCAGCGGGACCACCGTATGCGAAGCGCCACATAAATAAAAAATTGGTTAATCAATGCGCGTTAATTGGCATGCATTTGTTGAATGAGATTTGATAGGTTATGCTGATTGGTGGTTGTAGAATGGTGCATGGTTACAGCCCTTGATTGGTTGTACTTGTAAATACAGCCTGTGAGTCGTGCCTTCTCTTGTTACTCTCATTGTACATTCTTTTCTCACCTTACTCCCCTCAAATGTAACTTGAGGTTTCTACTATTGATGTAATGGTACATTGTGGGATCATCCAAGGTGGTATGTCCAATGAGGTGACAACAAAAGGGCAACCAAGAAATGAGGAGAAGGAGCTTGTGAAGACCCTTTTTTTTTCTTAGGCTTTTATGATATTCTCATTGGCTTGAGAATATAGCATAGTTTGGGCTATAACCATGTCACGTTTACTTTCTCGTAAGCATGAGATGCATGTTTTATATTTATATGTGATGGATGTATAAGACAACTAGAGATAACAAATTGGTGAAATCAAAGAACAAAAAATCCCTCAAATAAATATTAAGTCATTAAATGTGATACCTTCCAAATGTTGGCACTCGTCAAGACTTTGATCAACATTGTGTGGGTTTGCCAAAGCAAAGCACCTATGTTCATCTTGGTAAGGCGCGATGGGATAATAGTGATATCCAAATTGCTAACTTTGGGTCTGACTTAACTAAGTCATCCTAATAGGATTGGGGACTTAGAGGCACAGAGTTGGGCTTAAGTTCATGAGATGAGCTTGGACAAGTGTTGTTCACCCAACTATCCAAGAGTTGCATAAGATGCAATTGGCAAGGAGTTGCCTACCTAAATAATTGTAACTTGAGAGAAAAGCCAAAGCTGACTCAGGTTATGGTCAAATATGGATCTTGGCCCACTAGAATACCTTAACGTTGAGGTGTTACAAAAAAATATCAAGAGTTATTATTTTGAGTAAAATAGTGGGAGTATCATTTAATAAAAGTTCTTATTAAATGAATGAAAATACATGGCTCTTACACTGCACATTTACTATTGTAGATAACCATGGCACAAAACACATCGACACTTTCGTTGCGCTCAATCCTTGAGAAGGAAAAATTGAATGGAACCAACTTTCTCAAATGGTACAAAAACTTGAGGATAGTCCTCAAACAAGAGAGAAAAGCTTATGTCCTAGAGCAGCCCATTCCGAATGAGTCTGCTGCCACTACTCCAAGAGCTGAAAGGGGTGCTCACAAAAGGCATTCTGATGATGCTTTGGATGTTGCTTGCCTCATGCTTATTACCATGGAATCTGAGCTTCAGAAGCAACATGAGAACATGGGGGTGTTCGATATGATCGAACATCTCAAAATGCTTTTCCAAAAGCAAGCTAGGCATGAGAAGTTTGAGACCTCTAAGGCATTGTTTTAGTGCAAGATGTCTGAAGGAAGTCCCGTGGGTCCACATGTGCTCAAGATGATTGGGTACATTCAGAAACTTGAGAGTTTGGGATTTGCTCTTTAGAAAGAGTTGGCTGTTGATGTAGTCTTGCAATAGTTGCCTGAAAGCTACAGTTAGTTCATCATAAACTATAACATGAACGACCTTGACAAGTCCTTCCCTAAATTGCTCAACATGTTGAGAATTGCTAAGCAAAACCTGAAGAAGGCTAAGCCCATTTTGATGGTTCAAAAGGGCAAAGGAAAGGGAAAAGGAAAGGGAAAAGCCAACAAGAAGAAGGATAAAGCTAATGGAAAGTCCAATGCTAATTCTTCTTCAGCTACACTGAAACCAAAGGGTGGTGTGGCAAAGGAAGGGGAGTGTTTCCATTGTAAGCAACCTGGACACTGGAAGCACAACAGTAAGCTCTATATTGAAAAACTTGCTAAGGAAAAATGAAGTAAGACTTCCACTTAAGGTATTTTTGTTATAGAGGCTAACTTTTCTACTTCCTCATCTTGGGTATTGGATACTGGATGTGGATCTCACATTTGTGCAAATGTGCAGGATCTAAGTAGAAGTAGAAGATTGGCCTGAGGTGAAGTGGACCTACGTGTTAGAAATGGAGCAAGGTTGCTACCTTAGCCGTAGGGACTTATGTTCTCACTTTACCTAGTGGATTAGTTTTAGAATTAGACAACTACTACTTTGTGCCTACTATTAGTAGAAATTTGAGTTCTGTTTCTTGTTTGGACAAGAAAGGTTTTTCATTTATAATAAAGGGCAAATGCTGTTCTATTTATTTGAATGAAATATTTTATTGTAGTGCTCAACTTAGCAATGGGTTGTATGTTCTAGATCTCGAAGATCTAATCTATAATGTGAATACCAAGAAGGTCAGATTAAATGATTCAAACTCGACCTATCTTTGAAACTATCGCTTGGGCCATATAAATGAGACCCGCCTATCCAAGCTCCATAAGGATGGACTCTTGGACTCATTTGATTTTGAGTCATATGAGACATGTGAGTCATGTTTGTTGGGCAAGATGACCAAAGCCCCATTCACAAGGCAAAATGAAAGGGCTAATGACTTACTAGGACTCGTACATAGTGATGTATGTGGCCCTATGTCTACACATGCTAGAGGAGGTTTCCAATACTTCATTACCTTTACTAATGACTTCAGCAGATATGGCTATGTATATCTCATGAGACACAAGTTAGAATCCTTTGAAAAGTTCAAAGAATTCAAGAATGAAGTAGAGAATCAACTTGGGAAGAGTATCAAAGTGCTTCGATCAGATCAAGGCGGAGAGTACTTGGATCGAGAATTCCTTGGCTATCTGAAGGAGTGTGGTATAGTATCACAAGTCACTCCACCAGGTACACCTCAATGGAATGGTGTATCTGAAAAGAGAAATCAAAGTCTGTTAGACATGGTTCGCTTTATGATGAGTCAAGCTGACCTTCTAAACTCCTTTTGGGGACATGCTCTAGAGACAGCCACTTTTACACTAAACCGAGTTCCATTTAAATCGGTTCAAAAGACACCATATAAGATATGGAGTAGGAGGTGTCCCAATTTGTCTTTTGTGAAGATTTGGGGCTGTGACGCTTATGTAAAATGTCAATCCTCTGACAAACTAGGGCCCAAATCTCAAAAATGCCTTTTTGTTGGGTATCCCAAAGAAACAAAGGGTTATTATTTCTACAATCCTTCTGGACAAAAAATGTTTATTGCTCGAACTGGTGTCTTCTTAGAAAAAGAGTTTATCTCTAAAGGAACTAGTGGGAGGAAAATAGAACTTGAAGAAATTCAAGAACTACAAGGAGACATCGACCCTGAAATGGAACCTAAATAGACACCACAAGATGTCGTGGTTCCAGAGTCTGTTCCTGTAGCATAAAGCCCATGTAGGTCTGGTAGGATTCAGCGTGAGCCCGAGAGATATGGATTTCTCATGACTCACACTGGTGATGTGATGCTCATAGATCAGGATGAGCCGACAACCTACGAACAAGATATGTCAGGGCCTGACTCTGAGAAGTGGGTAGGGGCCATGAAATCCGAGATGAAATCCAAGTATGAAAACCAAGTATGGACTTTGGTTGGCCCACCTGAAGGGTTGAAACCCATAGGGTGTAAATGGGTTTTCAAGAAGAAAACTAACATGGATGGTAATGTGATTACCTTTAAAGGGTGACTGGTTGCAAAAGGTTTCAAGCAAATTCATGGTGTTGACTATGATGAAACTTTTTCACCAGTTGCTATGCTTAAATCCATCCAAATTTTGTTCGTTATTGCTGCAAACTATGATTCTAAGATATGGCAAATGGATGTCAAAACTGCATTCCTAAATGGAAAGTTACTTGAGGATGTGTACATGACACAACCTAAGGGTTTGTCACTCTTGAGAATGCCAATAAAGTGCGCAAGTTGCAAAGGTCTATTTATGGACTGAAGCAAGCTTCTCGAAGTTGGAATCTTCATTTTGATGAAGCAATCAAAGAGTTTGGTTTTATCAAAAATGAAGATGAACCTTATGTCTACAAGAAGGTTAATGGGAGCACTATTATCTTCTTGGTGTTGTATGTATATGACATACTACTCATCAGGAATGACATTCCTGAACTATAGTCTGTGAAGACTTGGCTAGGGAAATGTTTCTCTATGAAGGACTTGGGTGAAGCAGCCTATGTGTTAGGCATCAGGATCTATAGAGATAGATCTAGAAAGCTTCTTGGCCTAAGTCAAAGTACATACATTGACAAGGTGCTAAAAAGGTTTAGCATGCAAGATTCCAAGAAAGGATTCTTGCCCATGTCACATGGTATAACTCTTTCTAGATCTCAGTGTCCGAGTACACCCGAGGAGAGAGAGCTCATGTGATGCGAACCCCTATGGTATAAAGACCATGAAATGCACCCAAGATGTGATTCAAGCTCCACAAGACATCAAAAAGACTAGGTTTGAAACCCCTACCCCTAATCAACCTGTGATTAGAAACAATAAGTATAGAACTCCAAGAACACAAGCACACTTGTGCACCAAGGCAGTCCACAAAGAACCAAAGAGAAAACCTCTCCAAAGAGCAATATTATTTTGGAATTAATCTGTGTCTTTACATCTAGAATATGTGCGTTTATATAGGCCTAAACTAGGGTAAAAATCTGGGAAAAATTCGCAGCCTAAGTCCCTTAGGAATCCTAGATACAAAGACATAGGAAATCCTAGTCAAATTAGGAATCTAACTCCTAGTTTGAACAAGTTTAGTGTATGCAGCGTATGCCACTTGTCCAAAATGATTAAAACCTCTTCTATAGCCTAAATATCATCCTAAATAATGTATCTAAATAGGAATTGAATGAAAATAAAATGCAAATACCAGATTAAACCCGAAAACCCCCAAATAGCCTTTTCGGGTGCATTTTTGGGCACTTTAAGGCTTTCACTTGTATATTTAGCTCCTAGCTTGAATCTTTGAGTCATGAATCTTCCTATTAGATGTGGAAAATGAGGTTTGGAAAGTTAGAGCTCAAAAATCCAGCTTATGGGCACAAAATGCATCAAGAACACTTAAGGGGGCTCAAATGGTGCACTTTGAGTGGTGTCCTTGGTGTCCTTGCTTTGTGGCTTGTCTAACCACTCTAGAATTGAGTACCAAGCATTTCTATCATCTCCATATGGTGTCTTGAGAATTCTAGCAGCTCCTTGTGGAGTTCCATGTCCATTCTCCATGAAGAAACTTGAAACAAAGCCTTGTAGTGCACTTGAGATCTCCTTAGCTTTCTTCCTTGTCATAGGTCCACTAGAAACCTTCAATGGGTCCTTGCCTTCACCATGTGTGCCTTCCTTGATCATATCAGCATGATTAAGATTCCATATGCTTCAGTAATTGGATCTATCATGTATGCCATGATATGTACTCGTCCCGGTGTCTCATATGCCTTGAGCATGATGAGTAGGTACCAATTGAACCCCAGTGAGAGTCACTGGATAGTTGTTAACAACATCCTTAAGTACTTACGAAGGACTAAGGATGCATTCTTGGTCTTTGGAGGTGAAGATGAGTTCATTGTAAGGGGTTACACCTGTTGCCCTGCAGCATCTTCGTCAGATGACATTGTCACTTGAGGAGGGACTTCTCGAGGGGGAGAATGCCCGAATGCCAGATTGCCCAGGGGAGTGTGCCTGAAAAGCTTAGAAGAGGGGGTTAGAAGGTCCCCGGGGTGTGTTTCCAAGGAGGAGCCTCCGACGCCCAAGTCAGTGTCCTGAAAGAAAATAAGGGAGGCGCACTGAAAAGTAGAAAGACCTTGCCTGTTTGTGTTTTCTTAGGGAAAGGAGTCTGCTCAAGGATCTGTCCATTGCCCAGGTTTATTTCCTGGTATTTATAGGAGTATCCAGCCCATTCAGATCATGACACGTGTTCGGTCAGATCTTTCCAGAATTTCTGGGCGTAGGGGACAAGTAGCCGGTGGCAGGATTCTTGAGCCTTGAACCGAGACAGGTCGTGACGGTACCTGGATGGCGTCGGTGTGTCAAACCACCGTTTGGGGCATCCTGTAACGTCTGTGGGTGACATGTCAGAGGTTCCTTAAATGCTCATGCCATACTCCTGAAGTCCCTGGCGAGGTCGTCCTCCGGCACGGACGATGCCCCTTCGGGAAATATGCCCATAATTCGGGGAGTTCCCTGATTCAGGCTTTCATCTTCGGGGAGATCTTCTTCTGCTTGCAACAGCTGATTCTTCATTTCTGAAGGCGGTCTGTTTAGTACCTCAGGGGGCTAATAGTATCCTCGAGTTTCCTGACGCTTCGAGTTTGGGTCAGATAGAGGCGATAGCCCTTCGGCTATCACATGCCCCCCTTTGGAAAGCCGAAGTGGAGACTTCGGTTGGTAGCCTTCCCGAGGATGCTCTTTGGGAGTTTTTAGGGAGTAAAGCCTGTGCCGAAGATACACCTTTTGCCCGAAGATATGGGCTGTTCGGCCATAGCCTGTCTTTTGGTGTCTTCGAGGCAACCTACTTCTTTCCTTTCTCCTTTTGCAGGTCTGTGCCACGTTGCGTCTCATGACCAGGCGTGTCAGTCTGGAGCGGCGCGTACTAATTTTTTAGGGGTGTCAGAAGATGTGTCCTCTATTTTGGCGCAGCGGTTGACACGTGGCACACTGTCATTGGAATAGAGTCGCGTCGGTTACAGAGGGCGCGTCTTTTCGGGTGCAGAAGACAGTTATGGCGACTGTTCGCCTTCTTGGGGTACTTATGATGCCGTTTTGTCTACCCACCTTCGGCCTATATATAGCCCATTCCATTGTAAGTTCCTTTTTTGATTTTGCTTCTACTCTTTTCTCTGCTTGCAACTGCTTCCTTTTTCCTGTTTTCCGCGGCGGCGCTGTCTGACAGAGTTTTTTCCGGCGATCTTTCGCGACGGCAACTTCAAACCTGGATTTTGGCAAGTCATTTGGTGGGTTTTTTATTTCTAGAATCCTCTAATTTTTAGAGTTTTTCTGGAAGTTGCTTTCTTTCCTTTTTTCGAACTCATTTTTTAGCCAAGAATCCTGTTCCCGAGAGCTGGCAACCCCTTTTGTCTCACCCTTGCTGCACCACCCTAAAAAAACTAGAAAAATGGAAGAAAAAGTTCTTTCTTCCTTCGTATGCCGTTACGAGGTTACCACGTTCTGACCAATTTTGCTTTTCGAACCGTAGTAATGAGGTTGCCGTTTTTCGAGCCCAACTGAAGGCCGGACTTCGGTACCCTCCTCCGAAGATGATTTGCGACTTCTTCCAATTCCATGGCATTGTTGTAAATCAACTTCCGCCGAACTCGTACTGCTATTTCAACGCCTTCATCTGCATGTGTGGCGTCTTCGGGATAGAGCCCCATTTTGTTATTTTTATGCAGTACTACAAGCTTTTCGTGGTCCCGAAGGGTGACTTTTATTTCATGCTACCTCGGGGATCTGAGAGCAAAAAATATATGTTCACCTTCGCCACCAAGGACAGCTGGCGAGGGTGGCAACAAAAATTTTTCTTTCCGAAGATGCAGGAGGACAAAAATTTTTCTTTTTCAAGATGGAGAAGGCCTGGTCGCATGTTCCGACCAAGTGGGCTCAGGGAAAGCTGGAGATGGACGTCGTAGATTCGAGGATAATGCTAACTCCGGAGTTGGCTCCTATCTTCGCGGACTTCAACGGACGTATCCATGCTGTCTCCGACTGGGGTCCCGAGGTCTCTTTGCGCTCTCTCTACCCCTTCCCCATCAATTGGAAGCTAATGACCGAGGAAGTCCTTCGGGAGTTAGGGGTAGTGAAGGAGCACGAAACGGACCTCGACATGCCGGCTCCTGCCATCGCTGGGAAGGATTCCTGGCTGGTGCAACTCCTTCGGGAGGAAATTTCTTACGAAACTTTCTTTGAGAGTAAGTTATCTTCGACTCCCTTTGTTATGGTTTTCATCTTGGACTCACGCTGATATCTTCTTTCTTTTTCATAGATGGACGACAACACTACTGCCTTCTACAAATCCCTTTTCACTGGCCAAGTTAAGAAGGGTGAGCAGACTAAGAAGGCTGCTTCCCGAAGGCGGAAAGTGACTGGGGCTGGGCCTTCGGCCAAACGGGCGAAGAAGACTATTCTCCCTCCTCATTTGGAAACTCTCGAGGAGGCAAGCGAAGAGCCCGAGGTTGCTGCCATTCCGCTGCCCGAGGTTGCTCCCAACGTCCCCCCGACCGACGTCCCTCCTCAGAGCCCTACCTCGTCGCAGGCCCTTCTGGGTGCCGTGCTAGAGGTTCCTTCTACCGAGGAGCGTCGTAAACGTAAAGGCAAGGGGATCTCCACCGAGGAGGCCCCGGACTCTGGCGATGACGTCATCGAGGCGCCGCCAGGTTCGTTTTCTCAGGCAAAGTGTGATGTCTTCACTTTTTGAATTTTGGGATGTACTTGTCTTGACCAGCTTCTTGTTTTTGCTGTGCAGGGGAGTCACTTACTCCGGGTTGGGTGGCCGAACACGCCCGGAAGCGAGCGCTCTGTGATGCTAAAGTCCCGCAAGGGAAGACCCCAAATGAGCCTTTCTGGTCATTTACGGAGGACATGAATTTGTACTCCGGAGACTGCCAGCAAATGGCCAAAGAGATCTCGAAGGGGATGCTTACTGAGGCCTCTTTTAGAGCCATTGCGGAAGCTCATCCGGGTGATGACTCCCTCGCCGCGAAGGTTTCCGAGCACGCCGCCCAAGTATGCTTCACGCCTACCTTTTTCCCTTCAAATTTTTCTAAGTGTTTGGCTCTCTCTTTGTCTTACTGACTTCGCCACTATCCCTTTCCAGCTGCTGGGGTACGCCGGCTACCTTAGAGTTCAGGTAGCCAGGCAGACGGTATTCCGAGCCTCGGCCTTAGAGGTTATTGAAAAAACTAAGGCCATGTGCTCGAAATTGGCCAGCAAGAACCTGCAGCTGGCTGATGCTGCAGAGAAGGAGGTGGCTGCCCTTCGGGAGGAATTCCTGAAAGGAAAAGAAGAACTTTTGAAGGATTCCTACCAGAAGATTTCCGACCTCGGCTCCTAGGTGTCGGAGTTGCTCTCGGTGAACGAGGCGCATCAAAAGGAGAAGTCGGAATCTGAGGCTTTTCTGGTGAAGGCACTTGCTGAGAAGATAAAGCTCCAAGCCGAGGTCGACTCTTTGAAGAAGGAGCCGAAGAAGAAGAAGATGAAGGCACTGAAGAAGGAGGTCACGGATCTGGAGAATGATCTTGAGGAACTTGAGGTCGAGAAGGACAAGTCTAACTAGATGGCCAAGGTCGCTTTCCAGGACGGGTTTTGCCTTGTTCGGCACCAAGTTCTTCAGAGGTTCCTAGATCTGGACCTCTCTTTCTTGGAGGCGTTAAACATTCCTGAGGGGCCTCAGTGGTCCTGGTCCAAGATTGAGCACCTGAACTTGCCTTCTTCTATCCCGGTGCCAAAGGTGGTGGACAAGGATGCAGGAGCTAGTGGCTCTCGGGACGCCGAGATTCCTTAGTTTGTTCTAGGACTCCTTGCCTTTTTCTTCTTCTTTTTGTACTTCTTCTTCTTTGTAAGCCGATTCACCTTAATGAAGATTTTTTTGGCTAAGTCTTTTTGTGAGATGTTTCGTTTTCCCCTTTGTCTCGAACATGATCGCTCAAGGGACTTCGAAAAATCATATCTGCGCTTATTTCGGCGAGCACCTTCACGAGATTTTTCGTTTCCCATTTTTCCCGAATGTGATCACTCAAGGGACTTCGGGAAATCGTATCTGCACTTATTACGGCGAACGCCTTCACGGAATTCTGGCTTGTACACTTTTTATACTTGAGAATTTTTCTAAGAAACTTCTGTACTTAGCATATTTTCCAAATTTGTACAACACAATTCTTCCGTGAAACCTTAAGCATAGAATTTTTTCAAGGCATCTGAATGCCAGGTATTTTTTAATTCTACGCCTTCGACGTCGCCGAGTCTGTACACGCCTTTTTGTACTTCGGCAAGAACCAGATAGGGCCCTTCCCAATTTGCACGAAGTACTCCGTGGGAGGGCCTTTGGGGTGCGAAGTCAGCCTTTCAAAGAATGAGGTCTCCTTTCTTGATTTCCTTTGGCCTGGCTCGTAAGTTTATAGCCGCAGCCACTCTTTGCTGAAAAGCTTTTCTTCTCAGCTCAGCTATTTCTCTGTGTTCACTGACAAGGTTGAGCTTGGTTCTTAAGCTGAGGTTGTTTCCACTTTCATCAAAAAATTGTACCCGTACCGACGGTCGCACGACTTCGATTGGGATGATGGCCTCTGTACCGAAGACGAGTGAAAAGGGGGTCTCCCCTGTGGCTCTTCGGGGTGTTGTTCGGTAACTCCATAACACGCTTTGGAGCTCTCCCGGCCATTTCCCTTTTGCTTCCCCCAGTCTCTTTTTCAGACCATCTTTTATGGTCCTGTTAGATACTTCTACCTGCCCATTGCTTTGGGGGTGAGCTACTGGGGCGAAGTGCATTTTTGTTCCGAGGTCACTGATGAATTCTTGGAATCCTTTATCTATGAACTGGGACCCATTATCAGCTTCAAGTACCCTCGGTATGCCGAATCTGCATACAATGTTTTTCCATACAAACTTCTGCACTTCTTTTGCCGAGATAGTCGCCAGGGGTTCTGCCTCGACCCATTTTGAGAAATAGTCTACTGCTACCACGTAGAATTTTACGCCTCCAGGGGCTGTTGGGAGCGGCCCAATGAGGTCTATGCCCCAGACTGCGAAGGGCCAAGGATAATCAGCCAAAGTCACCAATTCCGAGGCTGTCCTCTGGATATTTGCGTGTCTTTGGTAATTACCTCATTTCTGGATGAACTGCCTAGTGTCCTTTCTCAGGGTAGGCCAAAAGTATCCTTGGCGAAGTATTACTGCTGCAAGGGCGTCGATTCCGACGTCCAAACCACAAGCGCGTTCGTGTACCTCTTCGAGGATCATTTCAGTATCCTTTTCAGCAACACACCTTTGCAGTGGGTTTGCATATCCCTGCCGATATAACTCTTCGCCAATTAGGAAGAATCGGCCGGAGCGTCTTCGGATTTTGGCAGCTTCACTGGGGTCTTCGGGAAGCGTATTGTCGGTGAGATATCTTTTTATCGGGTCTTTCCAGCCTTTTCCCGAAGTTGATATGCTCAGCACTGTGATGCTCGGGTGGCTTAGCACCTCGGTGCATGCTTTTGACTTTGCCAAGCAATCTGCCTCGGCATTATCTCGCCGAGGCACGTTCTTGATTCGTACGGTGTCGAACTCCCGGATGAGTTTTGCCACCAACTCATGGTACTTAGCCAAGGTTGGGTCCTTTGCCCCGTAGTCTCCTGCCATTTGTCGCACTACCAGCTGAGAATCGCTGTGGGCTTTCAAGTTTCTTATGCCGATTTTTCTGGCCAGGCGCAATCCTGCTATGAGGGCTTCATACTCCGCCATATTGTTGGTGACATCAAAGCCGAACTTGATAGCCTTCATCACTTCTAGGCCTTCAGGACCCCTAATGACCACGCCAGCTCGCTGGTGTTCGAACCCCGAGGCTCCGTCAACATGCAAAGTCCATTCGGGCTCACCTTCGCCATGATCCGGATGGCTGTCTTCGGTGGTGGGTACTTCAGCGATGAAGTCTGCCAGTGCTTGAGCTTTTATGGCTTTCCGAGGTTCATAAGCGATGTCGTGTTCGCCAAGCTCTATACACCACTTGGAGAGCCTTCCGGAATGATCAACCTTCCTCATGACATCCCGAAGTGGTAGACTACTTCGAACGATGATAGGGTGAGCCTGAAAGTATGGTCGTAGCCTTCTCCCTGCCAGCACCAAGGCATATATAGCTTTTTGCAACAAAGGATACCTGAGTTCGGTGCCATGCAGGGATTTGCTTACATAATAGACCGGCCATTGCTTCGGCCCCTCTTCTTTCACAAGGACCGAGCTCACAGCCTTTTCTGTGACGGCGAGGTATAGCACAAGGGGCTCTCCTACATGAGGTTGTCGCAGAGTGGGCAGGCTAGCTAAGTAGATTTTGAGTTCTTCCCAGGCTTTTTGGCAGTCTTCGTTCCAAGGATGATCATTATTTCTGAGGTTGTTTTCCTCTTTTGTTGCCTTAGTGAGGACCTTGAAGAACGGTCGACACCTATCTCCATACTTGGAAATAAACCTGCTAAGAGAGGTTATCCTTCCAGTGAGTCTCTGCACATCCCTTATTGTGGCAGGAGTTCGGAACTCGAGCAGGGCCTTGATTTTTTCTGGGTTAGCATCAATGCCTTTTTCTGATACCATGTACCCAAGGAATTTTCCCGAGGTCACTCCGAAGATGCACTTTTCGGGATTGAGACGGATCCCGAAGGCTCTGAGCTGGTGGAAAGTTTCCTTTAGATCTGTGACGTGGTCGTCAGGCAGCTTGGTTTTGACTATCATATCGTCGACATACACTTCCATGTTTCTCCCTATTTGGTCGTTAAAGACCTTGCTCATCAACCTCTGGTAGGTGGCTCCTGCGTTTTTAAGCCCGAAGGGCATTCTGACGTAGCAGTATGTTCCTCCCTCAGTGATGAAGGCAGTTTTTTCCTCATCTTCAGGGTCCACACTTATTTAATGATACCCACTAAAGGCGTCTAAGAAACTTAGGGGCCCGTATTCGGCAGTTGAGTCTACCAATTGGTCTATCGGTGGGAGGGGGTATGAGTCTTTTGGGCAAGCATCGTTCAAGTTTCTGAAGTCGATGCACATCCGGAGCTTACTGCTTCCTTCTTTTGTGGCAATAACCACGTTGCTCAACCATTCGGGGTATTTGACCTCCCTAACGACACCAGCGTCTAACAAGCGCTGCACTTCGGTTTTGACAAAGTTACTTTTATGGACCGAGATGCTCCGTTTCTTTTGCCGGACAGGTTTTGCCTCAGGATTAACTTTAAGGCTATGCTGTATTATGCCAGGGTTTATCCCTGGCATGTCTTTCGGCGAGTAGGCAAATAGATCTTTATTTTCCAGTAGAAAAGATACAAGTTTTTTCTTGTCACCTTCGGCCAAGCTCTTCCCTATTCGGGTAGATTGACCTGGGACAAGTTCTACTGCTTCCATTTCCGCTTTTGCGGGATCTCCTTCCTTGCCCTTCTCTGGCGCCTTTGCCTCCATCGTTTGTGCGAAGTTGTTTGCCGGAGCTTTTCGCGCCTTTACGAACACTTTTCTTACTTCACCTTGATCTATGAAGATCTCTGCATCTCCATCTTTGGTGGCGAAAGTGACAGTCAAGTACTTCACATCAGGGCGAATGTGTCGATTTTCCTGTGTCTGTCTCCCAAGGATGGTGTTGTATGATGAAGGGACATCCATGACAATAAACTTTGCCATTGTGGAGGCATAAAGTTCAGCGGTCCCTTCTACCGAAGTTCCTTTCATCATCAAGGGGAGATCAATCCATCCGAGGACAGGCAATTCAGACGGTCCTAT
The DNA here is from genome assembly GCA_005392925.1 of Aquilaria sinensis. Taxonomy (NCBI): domain Eukaryota; kingdom Viridiplantae; phylum Streptophyta; class Magnoliopsida; order Malvales; family Thymelaeaceae; genus Aquilaria; species Aquilaria sinensis. The sequence goes on from SMDT01002175.1 coordinate 98,083, forward strand.
CCCGAAAGTAGGCGAGGTGACGGTCTTGAGGTCGCTGCTAGATATGCCCAAGTTCGGTAGTAAGTGCGAGAACAGGACATCAGCGCTCGATCCATCGTCGAGCAGCACTCTCTTGACGTCCCAGTTCCCTATCCTCGCCACGATCAGCAGCGGATCGTCATAGGGAAAGATGACGGTGGATCCATCCCTGCGGGCCAGTTTCTTTGTCGGATTCTGATATTCCATGACTGCTATTTCTCTGGCCTTCCTCTTTCTTTCCGAGGATGGGAGCCCCGTCGTGATTGTTTGTATTACTCCTGCCGGAGGTGGAGGGCGTCTTTTCGGACTTCGGTTTCTTCGCCTGTCAGAGTCATAGTCCTCATCTTCGGCCTTTTCTTCCTCATCTTTTCTTCCCTTCGGGGAAGGTATCCGCAGATATCATCGAAGTTGGCCCAGTTTTATTAGCGACTCTATGTACTTCTTCAGTTGGAAGCAATCTTTGGTGTCATGGCCGTGGTCGCGGTGAAACTGGCAGAACTTCTTTATGTTTTTCTTGTTATCAGCGGTCATGGCCCTTGGCCGCCGAATTTGCGTCCCCTGCCTTTCCATCATCATGAGGATGTTTGTCCGTGTAGTGTTCAGGGGTGTGAAAGCTGGGAGTTTCCTTCCCCGCATTCTCCGAGGTCGGCCCGCCTGTTCGGTTAGATGCCGAGTTTGCTGGTTGGACCATTCGGCGCGGCCGAGATCGGACTTCGGCCCACCCATTCTCAGCTCCTCGGCGGTCATGTGCTGTTCGGCCCTTCGGTAAAATTCACCGAGGGTGTCCGGGGGTCCTTAGAGAACTCATAAAACAACTGCGAATCCCTCCAAAGGCCCCGTGTCATGGCGAGAATGCGTATTTTGGGCCGAAAATCCAGGACGCTCAAAGCTTCCCTGTTAAACCTTTCGACATAGTTACGGATGGTTTCTCCATTTCTTTGCTCTATGTCGAACATCTATACAGGCATTTTCACCATTGGCCGACTTCCAATAAATTAATGGGTGAAGGCCGTGGATAACTCCTGGAACCCCGTGATGGTTCCTAGAGCCAATGAGTTATACCACGCAGTTGCTGGTCCTGTGAGGGTGACCTCAAAACATTTGAACAAGGTAGCATCATCGGCTCCGTGCATTATCATGCTGCATCTGTACTTTGTCAGATGTGCCTGTGGGTCAGTGCGGCTATCATAGATCTCCAGCCGAGGTACCCTGAAGTCACCTGGCATGGCTGCCTCAACTACAGTTTGGGTGAACGGGGACTCATCCTCGCAGAAGGTTCCCGACAGCCTAGCCCAGACGGGTTTGCGGGCTACCTGTTTCTCCACCCTGTCTAGTCTCACTAGTATCCTCTTCATAAGGATCGTGGCGTTAGGCTCTTCCTCTGGGAAGGGAGATTGCTGGTGCCTATTCGGGGAGCGAGCTCGGCGTCGAGGGGACAGGGACGTCGGCTCAGGCGATGAACTCCTTCGCTGTGAGACTTTGGGTCACTTGGACCATGTTTGTCCCGCAGGCCGTTTCCCAAGGGGTATGTTTTCCGTAGAGGACTCACCACGTGGGTCCCCGCTTCCCGAACTACGATGGGTCGATTTGGGGCTTTTCTCCCGAGGGCGTCCTGGTGAGAGAGGCCTTTGGGACTGAGCTTGTTGTGGCCACCTTCGCTTTATCTGTTGTGTCATCTCAGCCACTACAGAACGCTGAAAGTCCCGTAGAAAGCTCATAGTAATAACTAGAGGGCGGTCTTCCTCGGTCGCAGAAGTCCCTGGGAATGTTTGCTCAATGGCCGGTTGATGCTCAGGCGCGGACGGGGACCTCGGGAGTCCGTTGTCCTTAGAACGCCGAGTTTCAACGACGGTGACCTCAGAGCGGGTTCCAACAGACGGCGCCAAATGATGCCCTGCAGCATCTTCGTCAGATGACATTGTCACTTGCGAAGGGACTTCCTGAGGGGGAGAACGCCCGAATGCCAGATTGCCTAGGGGAGCGTGCGTGAAAAGCTCAGAAGAGGGGGTGTGTTTCCGGGGAGGAGCCTCCGACCCCCAAGTCAGTGTCCTGAAAGAAAATAAGGGAGGCGCACTGAAAAGTAGAAAGGCCTTGCCTGTTTGTGTTTTCTCAGGGAAAGGAGTCTGCTCAAGGATCCATCCGTTGCCCAGGTTTATTTCCTGGTATTTATAGGAGTATCCAGCCCGTTCAAATCATGACACGTGTTCGGTCAGATCTTTCCTGAATTTCTGGGCGTAGGGGACAAGTAGCCAGTGGCAGGTTTCTTGAGCCTTGAACCGAGACAGGTCGTGACGGGACCTGGATGGCGTCGGTGTGTTAGACTGCCGTTTGGGGCATCCTGTAACGTCTGTGGGTGACATGTCAGAGGCTCCTTAAATGCTTATGCCGTACTCCCGAAGTCCCTGACGAGGTCGTCGTCCGGCGTGGACGATGCCCCTTCGGGAAATATGCTCGTAGTTCGGGGAGTTCCCTGATTCAGGGTTTCGCCTTCAGGGAGATCCTCTTCGGCTTGCAACAGCTGATTCTTCATATCTGAAGGCGGTCTGTTTAGTACCTCGGGGGGCTAATAGTATCCTCGAGTTTCCTGACGCTTCGAGTTCGGGTCAGATAGAGGCGATAGCCCTTCAGCTATCAACACCGATGCAAGCTTCCAATTCGATAAGGATGATTTTAGATTGCAACCTAGTATGTGTTTTGTATTGGTGGTGGTGCTATGAGCTGGAAGAGTTCAAAGCAAGAGACAGTAGCTGACTCTACAATAGAATCTGAGTACATTGCCGCCTCTGATGTTGCGAATGAGGCAGTTTGGATCAAGAAGTTCATCACTAAACTTGGAGTGGTTCCAACCATTGCCGACCCGATAGACCTCTATTGTGACAACAATGGAGCAATCGCACAGGCTAATGAACCTCCATCTCACCAATGATCCAAACACATGCTCCGACGCTATCATCTCATCAGGGAGATCATCGAGTGGGGTGATGTAAGGATATGCAAACTTCGACAGACAGTAACATTACTGATCCACTGACAAAGCCCTTTATGCAGCAAAACCATGATAGCCATTCTAGGTCCATCGGTATTAGATACAGAATGATTGGCCTTTAGTGCAAGTGGGAGATTCATGTGTTGGCAACCACACATTATGCAATCTTTACTAGATTCATGTGTCAAGCCACTGCACCCGAATCTTCCTCAAAAAAATTGTACTAATCTAGCCATGTAGCCCTATGTTTTCTTGATCCCATTATCAAGTAGATTCTTTCAAAAAAACTAGGTAAACAAGTTTTACATCAGTAGCCAACCAATGGACCAACTTATGGATTTTTTAAGTTGGATACAAAATTTTGACCAAATGAACAGTAACTTAGCCAAATTTGCAACATCATATCTTTGGCTATAGGGCTCCAAATGTACAAATTCTAAAGCACATTCAAACCTTTAGATGTACTCTAACTGTGGTCAAAGTTACATTCCATGATTCGCTCGACACTAGGAGTTATAGTACTTAGACTGTAGAGTCAAAATTCTGGTCACTTTATGACCATTTGCACATACAAAATTTTATAAGCATGCAAACACTTTGTTCAGAAGCAGTAAGCCCCTCAAGGCTATTCCATACATGTCCAAAACACCTAGAAATTTCATTCCCTTATAGCTAGCATCTTTACATAGCCAATACAAAATTTACAAACAAGCAGCTTATATCATACACTTAGGCAGCCTACGCATAGTATCCTCATACATGGCAAAACAGCCCAAAAATGTTCACATACTTGTCCAAACTTTACATGCCTTACATGTACATGCATCCATGCATCACATAATGTTCTTAACTATGCTAAAACACACACCCTACTTACAGGAGAGCTTTAGACACAATACACCCTAGAAACAGGATGCTGGATAGCTGCTGAATAACAAAGTGACCACCATCATTAACAATACCAAATGTGCTCCTAAAATCACAAAAAACATCCAGACAACAACTAGATACATGGAAGTTCAAGTGACTAAAATTTTATATAAAAATCAAATGACAAAGGTTAGTTTGAATAAGATCTATATGCAACACCTGAAATGGACAGATTTGAGGGGAGGTAAGTTTCACTTGGAAATTTAGTAAGGAGCACAATTAGATGCTTAAGGTCATATTAGCCTTAATATTACCTGAATTCAAAGACACTAAAACAAAGATAAATAATGCATATATCGAATAAAAAGCAATGCAGCAGCCAAACACAAACAACAAACACATGTATACGGTAGCAATAAGTATCACTAGTTAGTCCATAAATCACGCAATAAACATATGCAAATCACTATGGAAGCCCTCCTCAAGCTTAAGCATGGTCTTAGGAGAGTTTTAACACTGGTTAGTATTAACTTTGGGCTCTATAAACCCCAATTTTTGCTGCCATCACTATGGACTTTACACTAAAGCTGAAAACCCTCACTAAGCACACTTCCCTTTACTAAGCTTGCTTCTTCAAGCACTTGCCTCTCTTCTAAGCCTAGCCCTAGCTCCATGTATGTTTGAATAACATAGTAAATAGTCCATGATAGCAAGGAAAGTCCTTACCTTGTTGGGTAGGCCAAAATTGAGCTTGATTCTAGGTGAACACAAGTAGTAGCACTAGTATGCCTTCAATTGTGCTTCCTTAACTTGAATTGCAAGTAATTGAAAGCTTGAAGGTATGGTAGCTATGGAGGAAGTGTGGAGGTGAGGATGCTACATTTCTTTTCGACTAGAGAAGGCCAAATATGAGAGATAAGGATAAAGATGGCCACTTATATGGAGTTAAGTGCACAAACACACTTAACTAGCCTTAACCATGCTTTATGTCATTTTCCTTGCTACAAGACCATGGTTTCTCTGTCTTAATTTCTTGACCCATGTGTGACTTCCTTACCATGCTTTAGCTGGCCTTCCCTTGGTAGGATAATCACAAAATGTCTCCATTTGACTTAAGTCAAAAGCATGGACATCCAAAGGCCTATACTAGGACACTTAGGTCTTTAAAGCCTTTTTGTGTTTTCTGTGCCCAAAATTGTCTTCCACAAGCAATTTGATTCTCCAATAGTACTTTCATATCATCCATATCCTTCTCATAACTCTCCTTAGCTCTTTTTTGAGAGTTTTGCAATTGAGTACCCAAATTTCCAAAACCTTATAAAAAAGTTCATAGGTTGCTTGACAAACAAGCAATCCTTAAGGCTTTTCTTTGGGGCCAAGTTACCAGTTTGGAACACTTTTAAGGAGGTGTTGATCATACCTTTTACCCCTCACACTTCAATCACTATGGTGAGAATTACATAATATAATGGTTTTTGACCATTATGCCACACGTTGTAATTCTCCCATTTTTGTGAAGTGATAAAAACTATGGGACATTAATGCACCCAACTTGGCTTTGCTAGGTAGACTTGGGCTACTCCTACACATAGTATTCAAGGGGAGATTATTACGTGCTTAGGTGAGAACCTGGCACAGTATGCAAGTTAGGGCTTACTAGAGTGAGTTCAGGGACCAAACTCTCTAGGAGAAGACTAGGATGGAAATGTCCCAGGGGACTCGAGTATATGTGCATATATTAGGCCGCAAATTGTATTGAGCTCAAAATAGATTTGTCACATTTATTGTCTAGTGTTCTCTAGTGTTTTCATTTACAGATACCCCTGAAGACCCTTTACTAGGAATATATAATTCTCACCCCTTAGTTTATGTGTGCAGGTTTAGAGAGTTTGGCCAACAACCTGAGCTTGGTTGTTGAGCTAGTCAAGCAGGTATGAGTTATACTTGCTAGTTTGCATCTTTAGGTTTGTTGGTTGTTGAGTACTAACTTTGTTGGATTGACTTAAAGTAGTGGGATCTAGGAGCACAAGGGAAGATTAAGGCTAAAGGCACTTGAGGAGCTCAGGTGGTTAGCCTAGTTGGGTCATCTTAGTAGGTTATGCTTGAGTACATAATCATACTAGATGCCTCTAGCGACATTGGTTGGCTTTATGTTTTGGTTTGTGATTCATGTACATAACTGAATAATGCATATAGGGTTAATGCTTGTAGAAAATGTGTTTTTGGGTTTGGCTAGTTTTGTAATTGTTTTTTAGTGTAGATCTACCACTATTTTGAATGTTTTAATTTACGTATTAATTTATGTTTAAAGTTCCATGTCGAAGCAAATCATGCATTATTTAATGCTGGTATATAGGTTAGTAAGCTTAGGTCACATGCATTAATTTTTATTACAAGCATAGAAGCCAACAATTATGAACCAAAACCCATGAATTTCATGGATTCCTAATGATCTTGGATAGTGTAGGTAGCCACAGGCGGCCTAGGGCTGCGAGATAGGAAATGTTCCGAGTGGTCCTAGTGGTCATCAGACTAGCCTCACAGTTGGGCTCAGCTAAGTTAAGGCTAACCTAGGAAGGTTGTCCCCAATAGTTGTTGCCACAAGGAGCCGACTTAGTACGCTAGAGCAATAGTTTGAAGCTTTGCATAGACAGTCAAGTGGTCAGCGCAGGCAGCCGCTAGCTAGATGCAACAGGTAGCCACAGTGAACACGCGGGCAGTGCATGGATAATGTGAGGTAAGTCTTTAACCTTTCATTAGTAGTCTAGTCACTTTGTTTTAGTTTTAGCATCAGTTTATTGCCATAGTCTTCTTTGGCAAGTTGGGTAGTGGTTTTGAATAGGGTTAAGGGCTAACCCAAGTGCAGTAAGAACCTAATTGGTGCCCGACGGCATCCTCGTCTTATGACATGCTGGCCTAAAGGAGAGACTTTTGGTATGAGGGTGCCTGAAACACTCAGAAGAAAAAGGGTTAGGATTGTGTTTCCGGGGGAGGAGTCTCCAACGCCCAAGTCATTATTTGAGGAGTAAGGAGCAGAGAGAGGAGAGAAAAAAGTAGAGAGGATTCTGTGTCCCTTCTATCCAACGTCATTCCCAAGTTTTTATAGGAGGGCGTAGGGAGGAGGCCGTTTGACACAGCCCACTTAGATCATGACACACGTACAATCAGATGTGGTATGTACCTTTGGAAATAGGTATCTCGAGCTAGCCGTAGGCCATTCTAGCTAAAGGTCAGGGGCCAGTACGATGCCTTTGTGTCAGAGGCTCCTTAACCGTTTTTGTCGTGTCTCCACAAGACCTTTTTGGGAAGCTAGAACCCATCGGAGTATGGAACTCCTTCGAGGCAGGAGGTCTCCTTTGGCCCGACATTACCACCGAGTGTTGTTAGGTGAGGTTCTTCGGCAGAATGGGGCACCCTTAGGAGACATTCTCCATTGCCATGGATGGGGATATACACTCCCGAAGTTGGTGGGCTCACCCATCTGAGGGTGATTGTGCATGCCTTTTCTGAGGTCGGTCCAATCACTTACCGAGGGTAGTTGAGGTCGGGGCTATGTCTTGACTGAAGGTGGTCTTTGCCAAGGTGATCAAATCTTAGAGACATTGGCCCTTCAATTGTAGGGTGGAGTTCAGACCGAGGATGGTGGGAGCTTCCCTTTTTCCCGAGGTTGGTCACGTGTGTTTCTCGAGGGTAGTACTCACCAAGCCAATTTGGGAAATCTCCAAGGGTAATAGCTCTTTGGGTATCACATGCCCTACTCGGGAAGCCGAAGTTGTATCTTCGGTGCTTGAGCTTTTACCAGCGTATCATGGAACTCTTGGGAGCTGATAGCCATCTCAACTAGTATGACTAGAGTTTTGATCGAGGTTACCTTTTTCGGAAGAGGGCACCTCTTTGGTTTAAGATGTCTCTTCAAGCTGAGGTAGTCCCATCATCATTCAAGCGGTACTTCCTCATTTTTTGCTAAGCGTTTGATTTTCTTGAAGTTGTTATTTCAGACCGAAGTGCATATTCCCCTTCTAATTTTTTGTTGGCTTAGTGAATTGTCACATCTTCTTGATTGGATAGGCGCATCACTTCGGGCTAAGCTTGCATTGGCCTACTAGCTGTCAGGAGGTGTGCCCTCATTTCCCATGTCGGGTGACTGGTGAATAGTCGCATCAGTTATGTCAGTTGTTTCTCTTCGCCTTCGAGGGATCAATATGGCGACGCTTCACCTGCCTCCTTTAGCCTATATAAACCTGTCCTCAATTTTTTCCGCACTTCTGTTCTTTTGCTATCTTTTGCTCTCAAATTTCCTCTTATCTTTTTCCTTTTTTTCAGCGGTAGTGCTAACGACAGAGTGATTTTCGATGACACTTGCGGTGGTCTTCCAAAGTTCATACCTTGTTCCAAGCTATGTGGGTTTCTTTCCGAAGTCGTTCTTTAGTATTTTTTGTGTTTCTTCCCCATTCTTTTTCTTTCGCCTTCCCAAGGTTAGACTTTTTCTTTCCGATCATGCATACTCCCCAAGCTAAGACCTATCCCATTCCTGAGAGCTGGCTTCCCCTCAACTCTCATCCAAGCTGTGCCACTTTGGAGAAAGTTTAGAAGTGGTCAGCCAAATTCTTCCTTCCTTCTTATGCTGTCACTAGGCTACCTAGTCCAGGTATGCCTAATTATATGCCTCATTCGGATGAGGTTACCATCTTTCGGGCCCAGCTGAAGGCCAGACTTCGGTATCCTCCATCGAAGATGGTTTGTGCCTTTTGCCGGTTCCATGGCATAGCTATGAACCAACTTCCTCTGAACTCCTATTCTTATTTCAATGCCTTTCTTTACATGTGTGGGGTCTTCAAGAGAGAGCCCACTTCATCTTTTTCGTGGAATACTACAAACTCCACCCCGTCCTAAAGGGTGGGTTCTACTTCTTGCTTCCTTGGGGATCTGGGAATAGGAAGTACACGTTCACCTTCGGAATGAAGGACAGTTGGCGAAGGTGGCAGAAGAAGTTCTTTTTTCTGAAGGTCCAAGAGCAGTGGAAGCATGTGCCGACCAAATGGGCTTCGGGGACTTTGGATATTGATGTAGTTGATCCCCAAAAGCTGCTAACCTTAGAGTTAGAAGCCCAATTTAAGGAATTTGATAGCCGTATTCAGGCTGTCGTGGATTGGGATTCCAAGGTCCCTCCACATTCCTTATACCCTTTTCCCATTAGATGGAATTTGATAACAGAAGAGGTCCTTCAGGATCTGGGGATGATCAAGGAACACATTACCGACCTGAACATGCGGAAGCCTCCTTTTGACAGGAAGAAAGCGTGGCTAGTAATGCTCCTTTGGCGTGAACTTATGTATCCGGCTCCTGAATAGAGTAAGTTTCTTTCCAGATTTTTTCATATATCTCATTCTGTACTTACACTAATGTTCTTCATTTCGTAGAGATGGGTAACAAGTCTGCTGCATTTTACAAGTCTCTCTTCCTTGGTCAGGCCGAGAAGGGGAAGCAGCAGAGAAAGAAGTCGGCGCCGAAGAGGAAGAAGGTGCCTAGGGGATCATCTTCGACTCTGAAGTTGAAGAAGGTCAAGGAGGACTCCCTTCCTCCTTCGTGCGAAGGCGATGTGGAGGTGCAGGATCAAACTTTTGTTTGCGCAGACCCCCTTTGGAGCCGGCCATCTGCTCAACTCCCCTAAGTCTCAATACTGCGACGGAGATTTTGGTGACCTCGGTTGGGGGACTTTCGGCCGAGGAGATTGAGGAGCGCTGAAAGAGGAAAGGCAAGCATGTTCCTGCCGAAGTCCTCGAGGTCAATGACTCTGAGGGAGATGACGCCAAGCTTCCACCAGGTTTCTCCCATAGCCATTCTTCTATGAGTTTGGGAATTTTTGGCATTTTAGACCTTACAAATGAATGGCTATGGGATAACGTGCTAATGGAACTTCGACATAATTTTGCAGAGGAGCAAGCGCCTGCTTAGTGGGTGGTGGAGCACGCCCGAAAAAGTACCCTTCGAGATATGGAGATTCTGAAGGACAAAGTGGTGAGGGAGCCTATCTGGACTTTCACGGAGGACATCGACTTGTTCTTCAAGGATAGCTAGAAAATGGCTCCTCAAATGACGACGGGCATCCTGACAAATGGCACTTTCCAATGCCTCATGGAGGAATGTCCGAATGAGGAGGTCTTCACTGTGTGGATGAGTGAACATGCTACCCAAGTAAGCTTTAGAACCTTTTGGGAATTAGCGAAATTTCCTAAGTTTTTTGCCCATTTCTGATCCCCATTCTTCCTTTCCTTTTGCAACTCTTGGCATATAATGGATACTTCAGAGCTTGGGTAGCCAAACAATCTTTGGTCCAAGGTCGGTCTGAAGAGTCCTTGGCAAAGGCCAAGGAGCTCCTTGCCAACTCTGTCGTTAAGTACGGCAAGCTTAATAAAGTAGCCAAGGAAGAGCTGGCCAACCTTCGGGAAGAGTTTCTGAAAAGTTAAGGGGAGCTCATTCAATACTTTTTGGTGAAGATGTCAGACCTTGGTTCGAAGATGATATCTTTGACATTGGTGAATGAGTTTTTCCAAAAGGAGAGAGATGATGCCATTGCTGATCTTGCAAAGGCATTTGCTCTTAATTCCAAACTCCAAGCCAAGATCGACAAGATGAAAAAGGAGAAGAAGAAAAGGAAGAAGCTAGAGAGCGAGGTCATGGTCCTAAAAAATGAACTGGAGGACTTGCATGTGGAGAAAAAAAATTCTGACCAGGCAACTAAGTCCTCTTATCAGAACGATTTTTGCCTGGCTGGTCACCAAGTTCTGTCAAAATTTCCCGACCTCAACCATTCCTTTCTGGCAGCCCTGGACATCCCCAAAGGACCCTCTTGGGAGTGGTCAAGGATAGAGTTCCTCAATCTCCCAGCTAATTCACCTTCAGTCCCAACAGTCGCTGCCAAAGAAGATGATGCCGAAGGTGAGGTAGCTGAAGATGCCGAGGAGCCAGTAGGTGTCCAGGACCCCGAATAGGCTTCCTTTTGCTTTTTTTCCTTGTAATTTTCCTTCTTTGTACTTTGTAACAATATTTCAATGAAACTTTCTTTCTTCAAAATTTTGGCTAAGTTCCTTACTGAACTATCTTCACCGTCGAAGAGTGTCGCAACCATGTTCGGTCATCATCCTTTGGAAAAAGACAATCTTCCATGAAACTTAACACATGTACAATTAGTTAAGTCCTTTTTCACCGACCACATTCGGTTAACATTTTTCTGAAAAAGTGACCTTTCGGACATATCCATGTTCGGACCATTTCATCCTTGGAAATTTTTCTAAGTTCTTCACTTATGCACTTTTGGAAGTAGCTACTTTTGGCTTTCCTCCTTCGGGTGCGACCATGTTTGGTCACATGAGATGCTCTCCTTCGGCAACCAAGTTTGGTTGAAGGAAATATTCACCTTTGGATATAACCATCTTCGGTTATGCCTCTTTGGTGTTTTTGCGCAACTTTCTTCTTGAAAATTTTTCTAAGTGTGGAAATTTACCGAGGCACTTTTATAAAATGACCATCTTTGGTTATCATCCATCGGAGGTGACCATGTTCGGCTTTCCTCCTTGGAAGCGAACATGTTTCATTATCTCCTTCAGAGGCCAACATGTCCGGTCATTATGCCTTTGAAAAAAATGTATAATCTTGCATGTAGGCATTTTCGGTCAGTCACCCTTAGAGAGAATTGTACAATTTTTGCTTAGGAAAAAATTTCTAGGTATAAAATTTTTTCAAGGAATCTGAGTGCCATGTATTTTTCAATTCTCCACCTTCGGTGTCACTGAGCTTGTAGACTCCTTGCCGAACTTCATCGTGGACAAAATAAGTTCCATCCCAGTTTGCCTGAAGTACTCCGTGAGATGGTCTTCGGGCTTCATGTTCAGCTTTTCAAAGGATGAGGTCCCCATTCTTAATTTCTTTTCGCTTGACGTGCAGGTTGGTAGTGACGGCTACTCTCTACTGAAAAGCTTTTCTTCTAAGCTTGGCTATCTCTCTATGCTCATTAATAAGGTCTAACTTGGTTCTTAAACTGAGGTTATTCCCTTCTTCGTCGAACACTTGTATCCTGACCGATGGTTGTACGACCTCGACAGGGATAATGGCCTCTACGCCGAAGACAAGTGAGAAGGGCATCTCACCCATGGCTCTTCTAGGGGTTGTTCGATAGCTCCATAGGACACTCAGAAGCTTTCCTGGCCATTTTCCCTTTGCTTCCTTCAACCTTTTCTTTAGGCCATCCTTTATTATTCTGTTGGACACTTCAACTTGTCTATTGCTCTAAGGGTGGGGCACCGGGGTGAAGTGCAACTTTGTCCTGAGGCTGACTATGAATTCCTGGAAACCTTTATCGGTAAATTGAGAACCATTATCAGCTACTATCACCCTCGGTATGCTGAATCTACGTATGATGTTCTTCCAGACAAATCTTTGTATGTCCTTCACCGGTATTGTCACTAAAGGCTCTGCCTCGATCCATTTGGTGAAATAATCTACTGCGACTACACAGAACTTCACTCCTCCTAGAGTTGTTGGGAGAGGTCCAATAAGGTCAATACCCTACACGGCGAAGGGACAAGAGTAATTTGCCGAAGTTATCATTTCTGAGGGTCGTCTCTAGATAGGTATCTGTCTTTGGCATTTGTCGCATTTCTGGACGAACTGCCTCGCATCGTTCTCCAAGGTGGGCCAGAAATATCCTTGCTGAAGTAGTACTCTGGCCAGGGTGTCTGTTCCTATTTGAGAACTGCAAGCCCCTTTATGGACTTCTTTCAGGACAGCTTCAACGTCCTCTTTGCTGACACACCTCTGTAATGGACTTGCGTGCCCTTGTTGTTACAATTCTTCCCCAATCAGGAAGTTTCTTCCTGAGCATTTTCGCACTCTCGCGGCTTCGAGAGGGTCTTCGGGAAGTTCCGACATTGTGAGGTATTTCTTGATGGGATTTTTCCACCCTCTGCCCGAGGTTGTCATGCACAATATCACTATGCTTGGCTAATATAGTACTTCAGTGGACTTCTTTGATTTGGCCAAAGTGTCTGCTTCTGCATTATCTCACCGAGGTACATTTTCTATATATACCGTGTCAAACTCTTGGATGAGCTTTTTGATGAGGTCATGGTACTTTGCCAAGGTTGGGTCCTTTATGCCATAGTCCCCCGTCATCTGCCGGACGACTAGCTGAGAATCACTGTGGGCCTTAAGGTTTCTCACACCAATTCTTTTTGCCAGCTGTAAGCCTACTATGGGTGTTGTACCCAAAAAACCTTAATTGACAAAGTCCCGGGTTAAGTGGATTAATGGCATGAAAAGTTTCCTAATTTGGAAACTTAGCCAATAAAAATTGAGCAGACATGTAATTAATTAATGAATGGGCATAAGTGAGTGTTGGACACTCTTGGAATAAACTTGGCTAAGGCCAAGAGAATTGGTGATGTACATGGTGGAAATTAAAGTTGAGGGACTCAATTACTCAAAGGAACAGTTTGTGGGAGGACTCAATTGAACAATTGAAGAAAGTGTTGGGTTTCGGGAGCCACACAGCGCAACGGAATTTAACTGAAACCCTCCAGGATCCAAGTGAAACGGGGTAAACCGGGTGTTCAAAAATTTTCATACCTAATTTTCGGTTGAGATCTCTCACCCAACTGTAGAGTCGAATCACAAAACCTGAACAGTTGGCGTGTTCAAGCTCTCTATGGTATCCACACGAGCCTCTCGGGATCACCACGCTTCCACCACGTCCCGGCAGATGCGTTTCTCTTGCGCTCGCAGTGCTAGCTTGCATCCTCCATGGAATTGCAAGAGAAGAGTGCGGCTGTCCTTTTGGGAGGCTAGGGCAAGGAGACCTGCGAATTTCTCACCTAAAAGTTGTATTTATAGTGAGACTCAACTTTCAGGCCTAATGGGTTTCAAAGCCCTAATCCAATTAGGATTAATTTCGGGCTTAATAATGGGTCAACTCTTGGGCCCATTATTAATACGAAATTAAAGTGAAACCATAACCCAAATAATTAGCCCATGCACTCTAATGATCCAAATTGCTCTATGTGTGCGACCCAATAGGCTCTTATCACGTTGGCAATGATCATAAATCACATTTATGATCATAAGCAATGAGCGGTATCTAGCAACACATCATTGCTACCCAAGTGACAAGATTGTCGATGATTCGACTATACCTTTATGATCATCACCGATATATGCCATTGTCCCTTTGTCCAAGATATCAAGACTAAGCACGAGACATGGAATGTGTCACTCTCATATAGCCCAATCTTTGGTTTCTTGATTACCGAGTAGACTAACTTAAACTGATGACATTGATATCGCATATCAACTCATCCGAGCATGGCCATGCATTTTCTAAGTCTCACTCTATCAAGGGGCCCGAAGATATCGCTCCCATTACATAGGAGGGACAAATCCCATCTTGATCATACAAATCCCTCCGCATGATATGTGACATACCCAATGACCTCCTTCAAGTTCACTCAGTTATGAGCAACAAAGGAAAGTATCAAAGTATGTGACTCACATGTAGGGAACCTTGATGATCTTAAGTCGAAGGACTACATATACTCTGATCACTATGGGAATCACTTATGACACTCATATAACGATCCACGTAGTGTTCTCATGGTGGGTCAGTCCAGTACACAAGTTCTCCAACTTGTACCCATATGTAGACTACATATCTCATATTAGTCTCCACATATGCTAGTCGTTATGTATTATTGCAATCCGCTCCACAATAATACTAGACCAGGGACTTTTAAGAATATCATTATTCTAGGGTTACAATTATGTTTGTTAAGTTACGCAGGAACAAAACAACAAACATAATTGCTGGATTAATGCCTTAATAAAATATCATGACTCAATGTGCAAAAATACAATCATCTCATGATTGGCTTTTGGGCACAACACTAACAGAAAGATGGAGGGCTAAAGGAGGGAGTTGGCCATTATTTCATTGTAAAATTAACCATAGCCGGCCATCCCATTTATTCCATTTAAAAATTTTCCACATAAGCCTCCACTTACACATATTATAATCCTCCCAACAACCTTGTCCCCCACTTCTACATTTAATATTATTATTTGGCCATTCTTGTCCCCCACTTGCATATAATATCATTAATTGCCCATTCTTTGTCTCCCACTTTACATTATTTAATTCTCCCCACCATCACTTGTCCAATGAATATTTTAATTGGCATTTGACTTATTCTCCCCCTTTTGAATTCAAAATGGCCGGCCACCCCATTTAAAATGCATTTAATGTGCATTTATGGCAAATTTGGTGTAATCTCCCTTCATTTACCATGACATAACCGGCCACCTCATGAAATCGCCATTTAATATTCATTTGGGATGCATTTCAATCACTTCTCTCTTTACTCAGCATGTAACCAGCCATGCCATTCATTTCACTCTCATTTCACACATCTCTCACTCTCTCTCTAGCCAAAATGCTCTCCCTTCTCTCTAGAACTCACATTCGGCCATGAGTGTTCTTCCAAGTCTTCATCTACTTCCTTCCTTCTAGCATTCGGCCATGGCTAAATCTACCATTCCTTGCACATGCAAACTCATATCCTTTATGATTTCAAGCTCTTAAACACATCTAGAGTGAAAACCAAGTGAGATATCAAAGAAATCCCACTTGAAAGATTCGGCCATATGAGTTTCTTGGTGTTCTTGAGCTCAACTCAAGAGCTCTTTACATGCATGGCATTTCTAAGCCATGAGAAGCAAGAAAATGAAGAAGAACATCAAGAAAGATGGAGTAGAAGATTCGGCCATGAAGAGATGATGGTGTTCTTGAGCTCAACTCAAGAGCTCATGAACATACATGGCATGTTTAAGCCATGAGGAGCAAGGAAATCAAGGAAAATTTCGAGGAAAGGTAAAGCTCAAGTTCGGCCAAAGAGGGGTTGTAAGTAGAACCAAGATTTTCTTGGTAGTTTGTGATTTTTTAGCTTAGAAAAGTAAGATTTTATGTACTAATATATTCAGCCATTTTTGGGATTTTTGCTAGAAAAGCCCTTGAGGATTCGGCCATGGAGGTTTATGAAAGGAAGCGAAGTGTTGTTGGCAAGTTTTGAAGTCTTGGAGGCCATGCAAGCAAAGGCCATGAAGGTCACATGCATGGTGAGATTCGGCCAAGTGGGAATCTTGGCATGCAAGGGTTTAAACCATGTATTCATGGTAGTACATGTGTTCTTATGAACATGCAAGATGTAAGCCAAGAAATGGAGGTAAAAAGAAGAGATTTTGTAAGCTAAACAAGCTAGTAGAGTTTCGGCCATGTCTTGTTTAGTGTGACTTGGCATGTTAGCCATTGTATTCTTGGCATTTTTGAGTTCTTTGATGTACATGGACCAAAATATCAAAGAAGGAATAAAGAGAAGTTTCGGCCTTAGTGCCATTTTTGGTGGTTGTGTGTGTAAACCATGTGTTCATGGTATCTAGGTGTTCCTAGTAAAATTTGTAGCCAAAATGGTAAAGAAAGAATGATGATGAATTCGGCCATGATGACAAGTTTGTGAAAAATTGGTGTTAGCCAAGTATTCTTGGCATAAATGGTCCTTAGAAAACTTGTGGGACTAAATTGAACAAAAAAAAAGAAATAATAGGGCAAATTCGGCCAAGAGATAAATTTGAAGGCCCAAATTGAAAACCATGTGTTCTTGGTGGTAAATGGTCCAGAAACTCCTAAATGGGCTATTTTGGGCTATATTGGTGAAATTGAAAAAATGGGCTAAATTGCCTAAATGGGCTTCATTGAATTAGACTTGGACAGAGAGGTTGGGCCAAGTCCAGAAAAGAAATGCCAAATGGGCCTGAGAAAATAAAAGGCCAAGTGGGCCTGAGAAAATAAAAGGCTAAGCGGGCCTGAGAAAATAAAATGCCAAATGGGCCTGAGTTAATAAAAGGCCAAGTGGGCCTGAATTCAGAGAAAGGGCAAGTTAGGCCCAAAATTCAAAGAATAAAGGCCAAGTTGGGCCTAGGATTCAAGGAAAGGCCAATTGGGCCTAAGTTTCAAGAAGTGGGCCTCAAGTTCAGAAAAAGGCAGAATTGGGCCTTACGTCATTAAGTAGAGGTTGTGTAAGTTAAACCAAGTATGCTTGGTAAATTATGGTTCTCTTGTTTAATGGAAAGAAAATTATTAACTTGCTAGATGTTTTGGGCTTTATAGGTCCATTAAGGAAAAGATAAGTTCCAACAACAACAGAGCAAAGAAAGGCATGGACATTGAGCAAAGTTGCAAAGTTTAAGTAAGGATTCCTATACTCACTTATTACATGGTACATTTCCATAAATTTCATAGTGAGTATTAGTGCCCCTATGTGATGGTCAATGAACCAAGTGATAATAGGTGTGCATGACAGGGCTAAGTGGTTGTTCTTTTTGTGAGGACTCATGATACTTTCTTAGTTGAATAGTTGGGCACATAAGTGCATAATGGATGAGGTATCGTTGCTTTGACAACTATGGTTCTGAATAATTGGGCACATAAGCGCATAGTGGGCGAGTTAGTGTTGCTTCGGCAACTATGGTTATGGTTTACTCATGAGTAATTAGCAAGCATTTAGGGCTAGGAATTGGGTTTGGCCAACTCAATGCCCAAGCTAAGGAGTGCTCAGTAGGTTATAAAAATAAATGGCATGCCGGGATTAGTGGTATGGATTATGCTAATGCTTGCAATGCCCACGGTGACATCAAACAAGATGTTACAAGGAAAGTGGTGGTGTGTGTGTTGTGTTGTGTGCTTCTCTGAAATTGTTTGTGCATGATGACCCTATTATATTTATTATTGCTATCATGCTATATCTGTATCTTCTTGGTTTTAGTGTTTTCCTTTGCAGGAACATGGATTAATTGCCATTACATTCTTGGCACAAGTTTAGGCTTTGGAAGCCATATGATGACTTTGAAAGTCATGAGATAATTACCTCACTAAGTTAGGCATTGGATGCCATCAGGATCCTTACTGAGTTTTATAACTCACCCGCCCTGATTTATATTTTGTAGGAAATGGATTGCTTGAAGGTTAAGCTAGGAGTACCAGAGTACTCGTTTTAAATTGCTAAAGGGTTGGGTATGTGTTTAGTATTGCTCATTATATTCATTTGACTCTAAGTGACTCATGTGGTATAGATTGCTTGGGAATCAAGCTAATGGTTTGGACTTCCTTGTGCAGGCTTATGGAGTCTAGAAGTTGTGGGAACAAGGTCTATTAAGGTGGAATGTGTTCCAGGTTATTATGAGTTGAAGTTTGGGTAGAAATAAGGTTTTGGTCTGTAAAACCTGAACTTAACTAATTATGGACATATAGCATCCTTGGTATGTTTTCCAAGTAAGTGATGCTTGTTTGATGCACATTGTGATCATGATTAGCTCTAGATGATTTTTGATGGAATGCCATGATGGCTGATTATGTTATGTGTACTAGACTTGGCTAAATGCTCATGGACATATAAATGTGGTTTTCAAAATTGAAAATGAGATAGGCTTCTTTGTTGCCATGCATTGGATTAGTACACTTGATGGACACACATCCTATGCACTTAATAGATTAAATGTACCCTTTACTTGTATTACAAGTGTAATTAGTTGAGTATGTGCATCTAAGGAAAGATTTCCAGTGAATCTAGATATGCATGGATATTGTTGCCTAGTTGTTGAGATGTCATCTAAAGACTTGATGTGTGTAACTAGCTAAGTGGTAAAGTTCATAAATGGAACACTAGAATTCCACATAGGTATTAGCTTGTTCCTGAAGAGCACCCTAACAACACATTGAAAGTATTTAAGTAACAAGCTAGTACCAGAATAGATCCTGGAGTCACGCCATAGGTGCTCATATTATTTAATAAAGCCATTCTATTTAAGTAACTTCCGCTGCATTACTTTGATAATCAGGCCCAAGTGGGCCAGGGGCAGTTTGGGGCATGACAATGGGGGCTTCATAATCAGTGACGTTGTTGGTGACATTGAATCCAAATTTGATGGCCTTCCTCACTTCCGTACCTTTGGGACCGCGGAGGATTACTCTAGCTCCTTGGTGTTCAAAGCCGGAGGCTCCATCAACAAAGAGTGTCCACTCAGGTTCATCTTTTCCGAGGTCTTCCAAGGTATTCTTGGTTTTTGGGACTTCGGCAATGAAGTCTGCCAATACTTGGGCTTTTATAGCCCTTCTCGGCTCATAGCTAATGTCATATTCATTGAGCTCAATGCACCCTTTTGACAATCTTCCCGAGTGGTCTACCCTCATGACATCCCAAAGAGGTAGCTTACTTCGGACAGTAATAGGGTGTCCTTGGAAGTAAGGTCGCAACCCTGTACTTGACAATACTAAGGCATAGATGGCCTTCTGTAAAAGAGGGTACCTAACTTTGGCACCATGTAGGGACTTACTCACATAGTATACCCAGCCACTACCTTTCTCCCTCTTCTTTTACAAGTATCAAACTCACCGCTTTTTCACAGACGGTGAGGTAAAGGATGAGAGTTTCTCTTTCCCTCAACTGCTGAAGTGTCAGCAGATGGGTCAGGTAGCTTTTAAGCTCATCCCAGGCCTTTTGGCAGTCTTCATTCGAAGGATGTTCCTCGGAGCCAAAGGTACCTTCATTTTTTGCTGCTTTGGTGAGCACTTTGAAGATTGGTCGGCACCGATCCCCATATCTGGAGATGAATCTAATGAGGGAAGTGATTCTCCCAGTCAGACTTTGCACGTCCTTGGTTCTTGTGGGAGTTTGCAATCCTAGCAGGGCCTTAACTTTTTCTAGGTTGGCATCAATACCTCTTTCCAATACCATGAATCTAAGGAACTTGCCCACATTCACCCCGAAAACACACTTCTCCAGGTTGAGACGGATTCTGAATTCCCGAAGTTAATGGAATGGTTCCTTTAAGTCTAAGATATGACTACTAGGTAGTTTGCTCTTAACTATCATATCATCGACATATACTTCCATATTCCTCCCAATTTGGGTGTTAAACACCCTATTCATCAACCTTTAGTACATGGCCCATGCATTTTTCAGATTAAAGGGCATTCTGACATAGTAGTAGGCGCCAAATTTGGTGATGAAAGCGGTTTTCTCCTCATCTTCGGGATCCATCCAAATTTGGTGGTATCCACTAAAGGCAATGAGGAAGCTGAGCAGACCATATTCAATGGTGGAGTCCACCAATTGATCTATTGGTGGCAAAGGATTTGAATCCTTAGGACAGGCATCATTTATGTTTCGGAAGTCGATGCACATTTGGAGTTTATCACTCCCTTCCTTCGTAGCAATGACAACGTTGCTAAGCTATTCGGGGTACTTGACTTATCTTATTACTCCTACTTCCATTAACCGTTGGACTTCGGTTCTGACCAAGCTATTCTTATGTGCTGAAAGGCTGCACTTCTTTTGCTGAACAGGCTTCACCTCTGGACGTAGTTTAAGGCTATGTTGAATTATCCGAGGGTCTACCCTAAGCTTCTCCTTCATAGAGTAGGCAAATAGATCTTTCTTCATTACTAGAAAAGATACAATTTTTTTCTTGTCACCTTCGGCCAGTTGTTTCCCTACTCGGGCACTTTGGCCTGGGACAAGTTCTACAACCTCTATTTCCTTTTTTTTGAAGTCACCTACTCCTTCTCCTATTGCCTTTTCAGTAAGTAAGCTCTTTTCTTCTGAAGTCTGTGCATGAACTTTCATTGGACTTTGTCTCGCCTTCACAAAGACGTCCCTTACCTCAACTTGATCAATGAATATCTCTGTGCCCCCTTCCTTCGTGCCGAATGTAATTGTTAGGAATTTCACATCTGGGCGAACGTGGAGGTTCCCTTGTGTCTACCTTCCGAGGATGCCATTGTATGACGAAATGATATCTATGACAATAAACCTTGTCATTGTGGAGCTGAAGAGCTCTTTCTTGTTCTAAACTGAGGTTCCCCTTAGCATCAAAGGCAGATTAATCCACCAGAGCACAGGGAGTTCGGAGGGACCTACACTGAACGTAGGGGAAGTAATTGGTTTAAGATCACCCTTGGAGATGCCCAAGTTCGGCAATAGCTGGGAGAACAGAACATTGGCATTGGAACCATCATCAATGAGCACTCTTTTGACATCCTAACTCCCTATCCTTGCCATAATTAGGAGGCGGTCATCATGAGGGAACTTCACGGTAGACCTGTCGTTCGGAACAAGCTTGTTTGCTGGGTTTCCAAACTTCATCATCAGGATTTCCCAAACTTTCCTTTTCCTCTTGGTTAAGGGTATCCCAGTGGTGATTGTCTGGATTACTCCCACTGGAGGTGGTGTGCGCTTCCTAGGACTTCAGTTCCGACATCGGTCAGAATCATAGTCGTCATCTTCCCCTTTCCTTTCTTTTTCCTTTCTTCCTTTGGGGATGGCATTCATAGGTATGGCCGCAGTTGGCCTTGTTTGATCAGAGATTCTATGTATTTTTTCAGCTGGAAGCAGTCCTCAGTGTCGTGCCTGTGGTCTCAGTGAAACTGGCAAAACTTCTTCATGTGCTTCTTATTCTCTGAGGTGGCCTTTAGATCTTGGATGGTAGTCCCTTGCCTCTCCATGGCCATCAGTATGTTTGTCCTTGTGGTGTTCAAGAGAGTGAACGATACCTGCCTCTTCCCTCTTTGTATTCGAGGTCTACACCCACCTTCAGTCGGATACCGAGGTTGGTGAGCTTGATCCTCGGTATGATTGTGGTCAAACTTCGGCCCTCCCATCCGTAGTTCTTCAGCAATCATGTGTTGTTCCGCCTTTCGGTATAACTCCCCGAGGGTGTCCGAGGGATCTTTGGAGAACTCGTAAAAGAGTTGTGAGTCTCTCCTAAGTCCTCTGATTATGGTGAGGATGAGGATTCCAGGACGAAAGTCGGGCACACTCAGGCCTTCCTTGTAGAACCTCTCGACATAGTCATGAATGGTCTCTCCATTACTTTGTGCTATGTCGAACATCTGGACGGGCATCTTCTGTTAGTGTTGTGCCCAAAAGCCAATCATGAGATGATTGTATTTTTGCACATCGAGTCATGATATTTTATTAAGGCATTAATCCAGCAATTATGTTCGTTGTTTTGTTTTTGCGTAACGTAATAAACATAATTGTAACCCTAGAATAATGATATTCTTAAATGTCCCTGATGTCCGGAGATGTCTTCGCTGGAGGACATGGTGGTGTCTGGAGGGACTTCCTGAGGAGGAGAACGCCCGAAGTTGAGGTTTCCCAAGGAGTGGTGCCTGAAAAGCCCAAAAGGAAAGGTTAGGAGGTCCCCGGGATGTTTTTCCGGGGAGGAGCCTCCGACGCCCAAGTTAGTTCTCTGAGAGAAGAAGGAAAGATAGCAGTCAGGGGTTTAGTGGCCTTGCCTGCTCGTATCCTCTCAACTGACTGACCAACACTTTGCAAGGGGCTGCTCTTTGGTATTTATAGAAGTGTCTGGTCCGTTCAGATCATGACACGTGTTCGGCCAGATCTGCTGTGTACCTTTGGACACAGGGGACAAGTAGCTGTTTGTAGGTTCCCTCGAGCCTTGGTCCGAGACAGGTTGTGACAAGGCCTGGGCGGCGTCGGCGTGTCAGAGCGTTGTTTGAGGTGACATGGTGCGTCTGTGGGCGATGTGTCAGAGGCTCCTTAAATGCTCCTGCCGTACTCCCGATGTCCTTTGGGTGAGGCCGTTCTCTGGGACGAACACCTTTCTTCGGGAGTTATGCTCGCAGTTCGGGGCGCTGCCTAGCTCGCAGTTTCCACCTTCGGGAAATCCTCTCTTGCTTGCGGTAGCTGATTCTTCCACCCCGAAGGCTGTCCGTTCAATCCTCCGAGGGGGCTGTCTGCACCTTTTGGAGCTCTCTGGGGTACTAGGCTAGATCCCGAGTTCGAGGCACTGGAATTCGCCTAGTCCGAGGTCAGTACTAGTGCCTCTCTCGGATGGTGCCAGGCTTCCCGAGCATGCTTTTGATAGGAGGTACGTTCTAGGAGAGGCGATAGTCCTTCGGCTATCACATGCCCCCCCTAGAAGCCGAAGTAGGGACTTTGGCTTTTGTCAGCTTTCGGAGGGTACCCTTCGGGGCTTTATGCATGGTAGCTGCGCCGAAGATACACCTTTTGTCTGTAGACGTAGCACAGACTGTCCCTTGGTGTCTCCGAGGTAGCCTATTGTCTGTAACCTTTGTAGGTCACTGAAACGTCTCGTCTTGTGCCCAGGCGTGTCAGTCTGGGGCGGCGCGCTATTCGTCAGAAAGCGTGTTCCCTATTTGGCGTGATTGCTGACACGTGGCACGCCGTCATTGGAGAGGGTTACGTCGGTTACAGCGGGCGTGTCTTTTTATGCAAAATGGGTAATTATGGCGACGATTCGCCTTCGCCCAGCACTTATGACGTCGATTCGCCTACCCTTCCTCGGCCTATATATACCCTTAGTCCTTCATAACCCCCTTTTGCTTTTGCTTTTGCTCTCTTCTGTCTCTCAACTGCTGCAGTGTTTTTCCTGCTCTCTCACGGTGGTGCTTCTTGACAGAGTGGTTTTCCGGCCACCATTTCACGACGGCGTCCTCAAATCCAGATTTTGGCAAAATGTTTGGTGGGTTTTAGCTTCCAGTTTCTTCTGTTTTTCCAAATTTTTTCTTCGAAATAGCTTTTTGCCTTTTTCCGAACTCGGTTTTTTGCCAGTCATGCCTATTCCCGAAAGCTGGGAACCCCTTCTTTCTCACCCCTGCTGCACCACTTCTGCAAAACTTAAAAAATGGAAAAAGAAGTTCTTCCTTCCTTCCTACGTCACTACGAGGTTGCCTCGTTCGGACCAATATAGCTTTTCAAACCGTAGTGACGAGGTTACTGTTTTCCGTGCCCAACTGAAGGCCGGACTTCAGTATCCTCCGCCGAAGATGGTTTGCGATTTCTGCGATTTCCATCGCATTGCCGTAAACCAACTTCCGCCGAACTCGTACTGCTATTTCAATGCTTTTCTTTGTATGTGTGGTGTCTTCGGTATAGAGCCACACTTTGTCATTTTTCTGCAGTACTACAAGCTCTTCGTGGTCCCAAAGGGTGGCTTCTATTTCATGCTACCTCGGGGGTCAGGGAGCAAAAAATACAAGTTCACCTTTGCCAACAAAGACAGCTGGCGAGGGTGGCAACAGAAATTCTTTTTTATGAAGAAGGAGGAGGCCTGGTCGCATGTCCCGACGAAGTGGGCTCAGGGAAAGCTCGTGATGGATGTCGTTGACCCGAAGATGCTGTTAACTCCCGAGTTAACACCCATTTTTGCGGACTTTGACAAGCGCATCCGAGCGGTCTCTGACTGGGATTCCGAGGTCCCACCGCGCCCCCTTTACCCCTTTCCAATTAACTGGAAGTTGATGACCGAAGAAGTACTTCGGGAGTTGAAGGTGGTAAAGGAGCACGAAATGGACCTCGAGATGCCGGCTCCTGCCATTGCTGGGAAGGACTCCTGGCTGGTAAAACTTCTTCAGAAGGACATTACTTATGCGGATTTTTTCGAAAGTAAGTCATCTCCTGGTCCCCTTGTTTTAATTTCATCTTGGACTTACGCTGATGTTTTCTCTCTTTTTCAGAGATGGGCGACGATACTGCTGCCTATTACCGATCGCTTTTCGTCGGGCAGGCCGAGAAAGGCGAACAAACAAAGAAGGCTGCCTCCCGAAGACGGAAGGCGGCTGGCGGGGCACCTTCGGTGCCCAAGCGATCGAAGAAAACCGTGCCTCCTCCTATGCCGGAGATTTTCGAGGAGGTGGGCGAGGAGCCCGAGGTAACCGTTGCTGCGTCTTCGACCGAGGTCGGTGCAGATGTCGGTCCTTCAAGCCCTAATTCGGCGGCTCTTCTGGACGCTTTGGTGGAAGCCCCTTCTGCCGAAGATCGCCGCAAGAGGAAAGGGAAGGAGATTTCTTCTGAGGGGGCCCTGGATTCTGGCGACGACGTTGCCGAAGTGCCACCAGGTTTGATGCCTTAGACACTTAGTTTCTGAATTTTTTGGCAGCTACTTGTGTTTGACAATTTTTCTGCTTTTGTCGTGCAGAGGAGATTCTTCCTCCGGATTGGGTTGCCGAGCATGCCCGGAAGCGGGCCCTTCGGGATGCCCATATCCCGAAGGGGAAGATTCCGAAGGAGCCGTTTTGGTCCTTTACGGAGGACATGGACATGTACTCCGAGGACTGCCCGCTCATGGCCAAGGAGATTGCAAAGGGGGTCCTGACTGAAGCTTCTTTCAGGGCCCTTGCGGGGGCTCATCCGGATGATGACTCCCTCGCTGCGAAGCTTTCCAAGCACGCCGCCCAGGTGTGCTTCTCTCCTTGCCCCTTTTTCGCCTTTGATTTCTTCTAAGCATTTACCTTTCCTTTTTTGCCTTGTCTCATTCTTGGCTCTGTTTTTCTGCAGCCGCTGGGATATGCCGGATTCCTCAGAGTTCGGGTGGCGAGGCAGGGGATGTACCGGGCCGCCGCTTCAAAGACTATAGAACAATACCCGACCCAGTGCGCGGACCTGCTTGCTTGAAACAATCAGCTGGCCCAGACTTCGGCGTCAGAGATTGCTGCCCTTCGGGAGGAGTTTGCGAAGGAAAAAGAAGAACTTATAAAGGACTCCTCCCAGAAGATTTCTGACCTCGGCGGAAAAGTGGCGGAGCTGACTTCGGTTAATGAGGCACTTCAAAAGGAGAAGTCGGATTCTGCGGCTCTTCTGGCGAAGGCGGAGGCCGAGAAAACCGCACTTCAAGCCGAGGTCGATTCTTCGAAGAAGGGGAAGGATGAGTCGAGAAAAAAGAAGGTGAAGGCATTAAGGAAAAAGGTTGAAGACCTGGAGAAGGAGCTTAATGATCTTGGTGTCGAGAAGAGGAAATCCGACGAGATGACCAAAGTTGGTTTTCAAGACGGGTTTTGTCTCGTTCGTCATCAAGTTCTTCTGAAGTTTCCAGATCTCGACCTTTCTTTCCTGGAGGCCCTGAATATTCCTGAGGGACCTCGGTGGACTTGGTCCAAGCTCGAGCACTTGAACCTGCCTCAGACTCTTCCGGCACGGGTGGTGGCGGAAAAGGATGCAGGGGCTAGTGGCTCTCGGGACGCCGAGAATCCCTAATTTTTCTCAGGCCCCTTCTGCCTTCTTTTTCTCTTTCCTTGTACTCTTTCTTTCCCTCTTCTTTGTAAGCCGATCTTGTCTGTCAATAAAGACTTTTTCTTTCCTGTAAGAAATTTTGGCTAAGTCTTTTTTTGTGAGATTGTCCATTCCTTTTTGCCCCGAACGTGTTTGCTCAAGAGACTTCGAAAGATTAGATCGGTTCTCTGTAAGCTTTTGTATTTAGAAATTCTCGCAAGGTTTTACATTTCCTGTTGTCCCGAACATGCTCGCTCGAGGGACTTCAGGAAATCACACCCATGCTTATTCTGGCGACCATCTTCGCGGAATTTTAGTATTTCTTTTGTTCAAGAATCTTTCTTTCAGAAGCCCGTGTAGCTAGAAAATTTTTCTAACTTTGTACAATGTAAACCCTTTCGTCAAGATTCTAAGCATAGAACTTTTTCAAGGCATCTGAATGCCAAGTGTTTTTTAATTCCACGCCTTCGGCGTCACCGAGCTTGTACACCCCTCTTCGTACTTCGGCAAGAACCAGATAAGGTCCCTCCCAATTCGCGCGAAGTACGCCGTGTGACGGCCTCCGGGGTGCGAATTCCGCCTTTCGGAGAACGAGGTCACCCTTTTTTATTCCTTTTGGCCTAGCTCGCAAGTTTATAGCGGCGGCCACTCTTTGCTGGAAAGCTTTCCTTCTTAGTTCCGCTATTTCTCTATGTTCGCCGACGAGGTCGAGCTTGGTTCTTAAGCCGAGGTCATTTCCACTTTCATCAAATACCTGCACTCGTATTGATGGTCGCACTACCTCTATTGGGATCAAGGCCTCCGTACCGAAGACGAGCGAGAAAGGAGTTTCCCCTGTAGCTCTTCGGGGCGTTGTTCGGTAGCTCCATAGCACGCTTTGGAGTTCTCCTGGCCATTTCCCTTTTGCCTCCCCCAGTCTCTTTTTCAGACCATCTTTTATGGTCCTGTTAGATACTTCCACCTGCCCATTGCTTTGGGGGTGAGCTACCGGGGCGAAGTGCATCTTTGTTCCGAGGTTGCTGATAAACTCTTGGAACCCTTTGTCTATGAACTGGGATCCGTTATCAGCCACTAGCACCCTCGGTATACCGAATCTGCATACTATGTTTTTCCATACGAACTTGTGCACTTCTCTTGCCGAGATAGTCGTCAAAGGTTCTGCCTCGACCCATTTAGAGAAATAGTCTACTGCGACTACGCAGAACTTCACGCCCCCAGGCGCTGTCGGGAGGGGCCCGATAAGGTCTATGCCCCAAACTGCGAAGGGCCAGGGATAGTTTGCCGAAGTCACCAGTTCCGAGGGTGTTCTCTGGATTTTTGCATGTCTTTGGCAATTACCACATTTCTGGACGAACCGCCTGGCGTCTTTCCTCAGGGTAGGCCAAAAGTATCCTTGGCGAAGTATCACCGCTGCCAGGGCGTCGGTTCCGATGTGCGAACCACAAGCGCCTTTGTGAACTTCTTGGAGGATTATTTCAATATCCTCTTCGCCAACACACCTCTGTAGCGGATTTGCATATCCCTGCCGATATAGCTCTTCTCCAATCAGAAAGAAACGACCGGAGCGTCTCCGCACTTTTGCTGCTTCATTGGGGTCTTCGGGGAGCGTATTGGTTTCGAGATATGTTCTTATTGGGTCTTTCCAGCTTCTTCCCGAAGTCATTATGCTCAGCACTGTAATGCTCGGCTGGCTTAGCACCTCAGTATATGCTTTTGATTTTGCCAATTCATCTGCCTCAGCGTTATGTCTGCGAGGCACGCTCTCGATTCGCACGGTGTCGAATTCTCGAATAAGCTTCGTTACTAATTCATGGTATTTTGCCAGTGTTGGATCCTTCGCCCCGTAGTCCCCTGCTGTTTGCCGAACTACTAGCTGGGAATCGCTATGGGCTTTCAAGTTTCTGACACCAATTTTTCTGGCCAGGCGCAAGCCCGCTATGAGGGCTTCATATTCAGCCACATTGTTGGTGACATTGAAGCTGAACTTAATGGCCTTCATTACTTCCAGGCCTTCGGGGCCTCTGATGATCACCCCTGCTCCTTGGTGCTCGGCGCCCGAGGCACCATCAACGTACAAGGCCCATTCTGGCTCATTTTCGTCGGGACTTGGGTGGCTGTCCTCGGTAATGGGGACCTCGGCAATGAAATCTGCCAAGGCTTGAGCTTTTATGGCTTTCCGAGGTTCATAAGTGATGTCGTGTTCGCCAAGCTCTATACACCATTTGGAGAGCCTTCCCGAATGGTCAACCTTCTTCATGACGTCCCGCAGGGGTAAACTACTTCGGACGATGATGGGGTGAGCCTGAAAATATGGTCGCAGCCTTCTTCCTGCCAGGACCAAGGCATATATAGCTTTCTGTAATAAAGGATACCTGATTTCGGCGCCGTGCAGGGACTTGCTCACATAGTAGACTGGCCACTGCTTCGCCCCTTCCTCTTTCACAAGGACTGAGCTTACTGCTTTTTCTGTGACGGCGAGGTACAACACAAGAGGTTCTCTTTCGCGGGGCTGTCGCAAAGTGGGCAGGCGAGCCAAGTAGATTTTGAGTTCTTCCCAAGCTTTTTGGCAGTCCTCATTCCAAGGACGATCATTACTCCCGAGGTCGTCCTTCCTTTTTGCTGCCTTAGTGAGGACTTTGAAGAATGCTCGACACCGGTCTCCATATCTGGAAATAAATCTGCTGAGGGAGGTTATTCTTCCAGCAAGTCTCTGCACATCTTTTATTGTGGCAGGAGTTCGGAATTCCAACAGAGCCTTAATTTTTTCTGGGTTAGCATCAATGCCTCTTTCTGATACCATGTACCCAAGGAACTTTCCCGAAGTTACCCCGAAGGTGCACTTCTCGGGGTTAAGGCGAATTCCGAAGGTTCTGAGCTGGTGAAAAGTCTCCCTTAGGTCTGTGACATGGTCAACAGGCAGCTTGCTTTTGACTATCATGTCATCTACGTAGACTTCCATGTTCCTCCCTATTTGGTCGTTAAAGACCTTGCTCATCAACCTCTGGTAGGTGGCTCCTGCGTTTTTGAGCCCGAAGGGCATCCTGGTGTAACAGTACGTCCCCCCCTCGGTGATGAAGGCTGTTTTTTCTTCGTCTTCGGGGTCCATCTTTATTTGATGGTAGCCGCTGAAGGCGTCTAGGAAACTTAGGAGCCCGTATTCGGCAGTTGAATCTACCAGTTGATCTATTGGCGGGAGAGGATATGAATCTTTTGGGCAAGCATTGTTCAGGTTTCTGAAGTCGATGCACATCCGAAGTTTGTTGCTTCCTTCTTTTGTGGCGATCACCACATTGCTTAGCCATTCGGGGTACTTGACCTCCCTGATTACATCTGCCTCCAATAAACGTTGGACTTCGGTTTTGACGAAGTCATTTTTATGGGCTGAGATGCCTCGTTTCTTTTGCCGGACAGGCTTTGCTTCCGGACTTACTTTGAGGCTATGTTGTATTACGCGCGGATTTACCCCCGGCCTGTCTTTCGGCGAGTAGGCGAACAGGTCTTTATTCATTACCAGAAAGGATACAAGTTTTTTCTTATCTCCTTCGGACAAGTTTTTTCCTATTTGGGTACTTCGTCCTGGGATAAGTTCCACTTCTTCCATTTCCACCTTGCCAGAATCTTCTTTCTCGCCATTTTTTGACTTTGAAGCCCCTGCTTCTACAGCTTGTGTGGAATTGTTTGCTGGGGCTTTTCAGGCTTTGACGAACACCTTTCTTACTTCGCCCTCATCTATAAAGATTTCTGCGTCTCCTTCCTTGGTGGCGAAAGTGACAGTCAAATATCTCACGTCAGGGCGAATGTGCAGATTTCCCTGCGTCTGCCTTCCAAGGATGGCGTTGTATGATGAGGGGACATCCATGACGATGAACCTCGCCATTGTCAAGGCAAACAACTCAGCTGGTCCTTTGACCGAAGTCCCTTTCATCATTAATGGAAGGTCGATCCATCCGAGGACGGGTAACTCGAACGGTCCTACCCCGAAGGTCGGTGAAGTGACAGGCCTGGGATCACTGATGGATATGCCCAAGCTCAGCAGCAGTTGTGAAAATAGGACGTCAACGTTTGATCCGTCATCAAGTAATACCCTTTTTACATCCCAGTTTCCAATTCTTGCCATGATCAGGAGTGGATCGTCGTGAGGGAAGGTGACTGTGGAACCATCTTTTCGGGATAGGTTCTTCGCCGGACTTTGATAGGCCATAACAGCTATTTCCCTGGCCTTCCTTTTTCTTTCCGAGGATGGGAGCCCCGTCGTGATTGTTTGTATGACTCCCGCAGAGGGTGGAGGGCGCCTCTTCGGACTTCGGTTTCTCCGTCTGTCGGAGTTGTAGTCCTCATCTTCTACCTTTCCTTCCTCCTCTTTCCTCCCCTTCGGGGAAGGCAACCGTAGGTACCGCCGAAGTTGGCCTTGTTTTATCAGCGTTTCAATATATTTCTTCAGCTGGAAGCAATCCTCAGTGTCGTGGCCATGATCGCGATGAAATTGCCAGAACTTCTTCATGTTTTTTCTATTTTTAGCGGTCATGGCCCTTGGCCTCTGAACTTGTGTTCCCTGCCTCTCCAGAGTCATGAGGATGTTGGTCCTCATGGTGTTCAGCGCTGTGAAGTTCGGGGTTTCCTTCCTCGCATCCTCCGAGGTCGGGGTGGCTGGTCGGTCGGATAGCGTGCCTGCTGGCTGGGCCCTTCGCTACGGGTGTGCTCGGGCTTGGGTCTGCCCATTCTTAGTTCCTCGGCCGTCATGTGCTGTTCGGCCCGTCGGTAGAATTCGCCCAGTGTGTCTGGAGGGTCCTTGGAGAATTCGTAGAAGAGTTGGGAATCCCTCCGAAGATGCGTATTTCGGGCCGAAAGTTTGGAACACTTAAAGCCTTTCTATTGAACCTCTCGACATAGTCGCGTATAGTTTCTCCACTTCTTTGCGCTATGTCGAACATTTGAACGGGCATCTTCGCCGTTGGGCGACTCCCGATGAACTGTTGGGTGAAGGCTGTTGATAACTCCTGGAATTTCCTGATGATTCCTGGGGCCAAGGAGTTGTACTACGCGGTTGCCGGCCCAGAGAGGGTGACCTCGAAGCACTTGCACAAGGTGGCGTCGTCCGCACCGTGCATCATCATGCTGCGTCTGTACTTCGTCAGGTGGGCCTGTGGGTCAATCCGACCATCGTACGTCTCTAGCCGAGGTACCCTGAAGTCGCCTGGCATAGCTGCCTAGACCACAGCTCGGGTGAAAGGAGACTGATCCCCATAAAAAGACTTAGACAGTCTGGCCCAAACTGGCTTGCGAGCCACCTGACTCTCGACTTGGTCCAGCCTTGCTAATATTCTCTCCATGAGGGCGGCGGCGCTAGGTTCTTCCTCGGGTGGAGGAGATTGACGACGCCTCTTCGGAGAATGGCTTCGTCGTCGGGGAGAGGGTGACCTCGTCTCAGGCAAAGGGCTCCTTCGGCGTCGAATTTTGGGTTGGTTGGGCCCCGTTTGCCCTGGAGGGTGTGCCCCGAGCGGCATATTTTCTGTTGAAGACTCCTCACGTGGGTCTTCACTCCCTGAACTGCGGCGGACTGCTTTAGGGCTCTTTTCCCGAGGGCGTACTGGTGAAGGAGACCTTTGGGTTTGAGCTTGTTGTGGCCATCTTCTGTCTATTTGTTGTGTCATCTCAGCCACAACAGAGCGTTGGAAGTCACGGAGGAAGCTCATGGTTATGACCAGGGGACGTTCTTCCTCGGGCGTGGAAGTCCCTGGAAAAGTTTGCTCAGCAGCCGGTTGGACTTCAAGCACGGACCGGGACTTCGGGAGTCCTTTGTCCTTAGAACGCCGAGTCTCAACGACGGCAACCTGAGGGTGGATTCCCACAGACGGCGCCAAATGATGTCCGGAGACGTCTTCGCTGGAGGACATGGTGGTGTCTGGAGGGACTTCCTGAGGAGGAGAACGCCCGAAGTTGAGGTTTCCCAGGGAGTGGTGCCTGAAAAGCCCAAAAGGAAGGGTTAGGAGGTCCCCAGGTTGTTTTTCCGGGGAGGAGCCTCCGACGCCCAAGTTAGTTCTCTGAGAGATGAAGGAAAGAGAGCACTCAGGGGTT
Organism: Aquilaria sinensis; assembly: GCA_005392925.1. Taxonomy (NCBI): domain Eukaryota; kingdom Viridiplantae; phylum Streptophyta; class Magnoliopsida; order Malvales; family Thymelaeaceae; genus Aquilaria; species Aquilaria sinensis. Next base: position 130,165 of record SMDT01002175.1, read on the forward strand.
TAGTGGCCTTGCCTGCTCGTATCCTCTCAACTGACTGACCAACCCTTTGTAAGGGGCTGCTCTTTGGTATTTATAGAAGTGTCTGGCCCGTTCAGATCGTGACACATGTTCGGCCAGATCTGCTGTGTACCTTTGGACACAGGGGACAAGTAGCTGTTTGTAGGTTCCCTCGAGCCTTGGTCCGAGACAGGTTGTGACAAGGCCTGGGCGGCGTCGGTGTGTCAAAGCGTTGTTTGAGGTGACATGGTGCGTCTGTGGGCGATGTGTCAGAGGCTCCTTAAATGCTCCTGCCGTACTCCCGATGTCCTTTGGGCGAGGTCGTTCTCTGGGACGAACACCCTTCTTCGGGAGTTATGCTCGCAGTTCAGGGCGCTGCCTAGCTCGCGGTTTCCGCCTTCGGGAAATCCTCTCTTGCTTGCGGTAGCTGATTCTTCTACCCCGAAGGCGGTCCGTTCAATCCTCCGAGGGGGCTGTCTGCACCTTTTAGAGCTCTCTGGGGTACTAGGCTAGATCCCGAGTTCGAGGCACTGGAATTCGCCTAGTCCGAGGTCAGTACTAGTGCCTCTCTGGGATGGTGCCAGGCTTCCCAAGCATGCTTTTGATAGGAGGTACGTTCTAGGAGAGGCGATAGTCCTTCGGCTATCAGTCCCTAGTCTAGTATTATTGTGGAGCGGGTTGCAATAATACATAACGACTAACGTATGTGGAGACTAATATGAGATATGTAGTCTACATATGGGTACAAGTTGGAGAACTTATGTACTGGACCGACCCACCATGAGAGCACTTCATGGATTGTTATATGAGTGTCATAAGTGATTCTCATAGTGATCTTGGTATATGTAGTCCTTCGACCTAAGATCATCAAGGTTCCCTACATGTGAGTCACATACTTTGATATTTTCCTTTGTTGCTCGTAACTGAGTGAACTTGAAGGAGGTCATTGGGTATGTCACATATCATACGGAGGGATTTGTGTGATCAAGATGGGATTTGTCCCTCCTATGTAACGGGAGTGATATCTTTGGGCCCCTTGATAGAGTGAGACTTAGAAAATGCATGGCCATGCTCAGATGAGTTGATATACAATATCAATGTCATCTGCTTAAGTTAGTCTACTCGGTAATCAAGAAACCAAAGATTGGGCTGTATGAGAGTGACACATTCCATGTCTCGTGCTTAGTCTTCATATCTTGGACAAAGGGACAATGGCATATATCGGTGATGATCATAAAGGTTTAGTCGAATCACCGACAATCTTGTCACTTGGGTAGCAATGATGTGTTGCTAGACACCGTTCATTGCCTATGATCATTGCTAATGTGGCAAGAGCCTATTGGGTCGCACACATAGAGCTATTTGGATCATTAGAGTGCATGGGCTAATTATTTGGGTTATGGTTTCACTTTAATTTTGTGTTAACATTGGGCCCAATAGTCAAGCCATTATTAAGCCTGAAATTAAAGCCTAATTGGATTAGGTCTTTGAAACCCATTAGGCCTAGAAGTTGAGTCTTACTATAAATACAACTTCTAGTGAGAAATTCATAGGTCTCCTTGCCCTAGCCTCCCAAAAAGGACAGCTGCACTCTTCTCTTGCAATTCCTTGGAGGATGCAAACTAGCACTGCGAGCGCAAGAGAAACACATCTGTCGGGACGCGGTGGAAGCGTGGTGATCCCAAGAGGCTCGTGTGGATACCATAGAGAGCTTGAACATGTCAACTATTCAAGTTTTGTGATTCGACTCTACAGTTGAGTGAGAGATCTCAACCGAAAATTAGGTATGAAAATTTTCGAACAACACGGTTTACCCCACTTCACTTGGATCCTGGAGGGTTTTGGTTAAATTCCGCTGCGCTGTTTGGCTCTCGAAACCCAACATCTTCACCATCAGTCTGCTTCCAATGAACTATTGAGTGAATGCCATGGACAACTCCTGGAAATCCATTATCATTTCGGGGGCCAAGGAGTTATACCACGCAGTCACCGGCCCAGATAAAGTAACTTCAAAGCACTTGTAGAGGGCGTCATCAGCACCATGCAACACCATGCTGTGTTTATACTTCGTTAAATGAGCTTGGGGTTCGCTACACCCATCATTTGTTTCTAACCGTGGTACTGATAAGTCACTTGGCATGGGTGCCTCTATTATTGCACGGATGAAGGGTGACTCTTCTCCAGTGAAGGTCTTCAACAGCCTTGACCAGACAGGCTTCCGAGAAATCTTCCTTTTTACTTCTTCTAGCCTTTCTATGATCTTCTCCATGAGGGTGGTGGTACTGGTCTCTTCTTGTTGCCTGGTGGCCTTCGGCAACAGAGAGCAACGTCTACTTGTTGGGGAGTAGCTTCGCTGGTAGGGGGTTGTGACTTCCCATCTGGTGATGAACTCTGCAAGCAAGAAGTTTTGGGGCCTTTTGAGACTGTTTCTCCAACATGACATCCTCTGGGGGGTACGTCCTCTATTGAGGACTTATCGTGGAAGTCCCCACTTCCTGAACTTCGATGAGTAGACTTAGGACTTCTCTTCTGGCGTACAGCTGGTGAAAAAGCCCTTCAGCCCGGAAGCAGTTGAGACCAACTCTGGCCAAGCTGTTGTGTCATTTCAGCCACAACAGAGCATTGACAATCATGTAGGCAGCTCATCATGACCGTTAGAGGGCGTTCGTCCTCAGGCAAATAAGTCCCTATGGCGGGTGGTTCAGTCGCTAGTTGAGTTTCTAGCACGGACGGGTGAGTTCCCATAGACAGTGCCAAATGGTGCCTGGTAGCATCCTTGTCATGCGACATGCTAGCCTAAAGGGAGACTTTTAGTATGAGGGTACCTAAAACACTCAGAAGAACAAGGGTTAGGAGCTCCCCAGAATGTGTTTCCGAGGGAGGAGTATCCGATGGCCACGTCAGTATTTGGGGAGTAAGGAGCAGAGAGAGGAGAGCAAAGAGTAGAGTGCATTCTATGTCCCCTCTTACCTAGGCCATTCCCAAGTTTTTACAGGAGGGCGTAGGGAGGAGGCCGTTTGACACAGTCCGCTCAGATCATGACATGCGTACGGTCGGGCGTGGTTCATATAGTCGGAGATAGGTATCTCTAGCTGGCCGTAGGTGTTCTAGCCAAAGGTCAGGGGCGTGTGCAAGGTCTTTATGTCAGAGGCTCCTTAGCCATTTTTGTCATGTCTCGACAAGACCTATTTGGGAAGCTAGAACCCTTCGGAGTATGGAACTCCTTCGGGGCAAGAGGTCCCCTTCGGCCCGACATTACCACCGAGTGTTGTTAGGTGTGGTCCTTCAGCAGAATGGGGCACCTTTAGGAGATGTTCTCCCTTACAGAGGATGGGATATACACTCCCGATGTTGGTGGGTTCGCCCATCCAAGGGTGATTGTGCATGCCCTTTCTGAGGTCAGTCCAATCACTTACCGAGGGTAGTTGAGGTCGAGGCTAGGTTTTGACCGAAGGTGGTCTTTGCCTAGGTGATCAGATCTCGGAGACATTGGCCCTTTTTTTGTAGGGTGGAGTTCACACCGTGGGAGCTTCCCTTTTTCCTGAGGTTGGTCACATGTTTTTCCTGAGGGTAGTACTCACCTAGCCAATTTGAGAAATCTCCAAGGGTAATAGCCCTTCGGCTATGACTAATGATGCACCAAGTATTAGGTTAATACCCAACACCCTAGGACTTACTTGTTAGTACGTGGAACCACATAAGTCGAGGCCTAAATGCCTTAGATTGGAATTGCTCCAGAGTTTTATAGGTTGTTTTCTTGCACGAGTTAGTTTAGTGGCCTAGTTGATAGTGAATGACCAGCTAGTTGAATGAATGAGTTCTTTAGAGTAACCAAGCAATGGAATAGTTCAGTTAGATGTTGTATAGGTAAGTAGGTAAGTTTTAATTTTATTTCTAACCATGGAATGCAGTTATGACCACAGAAGAAGCAAGGTGTAAGGAACTCATCCAGGGGTAAGCAAGTGGATGGGTTTATTTAACCACTAGCTATTGTTAGTGTTGTGCCCAAAAGCCAATCATGAGATGACTATATTTTTACACATTGAGTCATGATATTTTATTAAGGCATTAATCCAGCAATTATGTTTATTATTTTGTTTCTGCGTAACGTAATATACATAATTGTGACCCTAGAGTAATGATATTCTAAAACATCCCTGGTCTATTATTATTGTGGAACGGGTTGCAAAAATACATAACGACTAGCATATGTGGAGACTAATATGAGATATGTAGTCTACATATGGGTACAAGTTAGAAAACTTGTATACTGGACCAACCCACCATGAGAACACTACATGGATCGTTATATGAGTGTCATAAGTGATTCTCATAGTGATTGATGCCCTTTCGCATCTTTGTTGTACAACATGGTGAGCCTGGAGCAGGAACTTCCGGTGAGGGAACACCTAGATAAGAAGTCTCTGGTGGGAGGACAGCTGCAAGGGCTCAGAAAAGCAAGGGTCTGAAGCTCCCTGGAGTATTTTCTGATGGAGAAACCTCTGACGCCCAAGTCAGTGTTTGGCAATAGAGAATAAGTAGGGAGTGGAGAGATTTTTAATTTTTGGAGTCCGATCCCCTTACCTGGGGCGTTTCCTGAATATTTATAGGGAGGAGTATAGGAGAAGCCCGTTTGCTAGAGCCTGCCCTGATTGTGACATGTGTTCGATCGGATGTGGGCCATACCTCGGGAGAAGAGGGGCCTCTAGCCGGCCATAGGCCGCCAGGTTAGGAGTCTTGGACGGCGTTGGAGCATGTTCGAGGGTGGCATGTCGGGGACTGTTTGAGGGCGGCGTGTCAGAGGCTCCTCAGCCATTTTGTCGTACGACCACGTGGCCTCTTCGAGGGACCGAACTCATTCGGAGTACAGAGCTCATTCGGGAAGGTGAGCTCCTTTGGAGAGAGGTCCCTTGTTTGCATGAGGCACCTTCGGTTGGGCTTTGCCGAGGTCAGGCTCGGGTACCTGATGATGGCACTTCGTGTGCGCACTCTGAGGGTGGCCTAAACAGTATTCGAAGGTGGTTTTGGGCACGTGAGGTCGGCGTGAGGTCACCCTTGGGGAGGGTGGTGACCACTTCTGTCCGAAGTTGGTACCTTGGGTTTCTTGAGGGTAGTGCCTATCTGGCTTGTCCGAGGGTGCTGCAGCCCTCTCTTTGCCAGATTTTTGTCGTGTCTGTTTCGACCGGAGGTAGTGCACTGGCCGGGGGTGGTGCGTACAGGCGAAGTCCTTCAGGGGGCGATAGCTCTTCGGCTATCACATGCCCCCCTCGGAAAATCGAAGATGTTTCTTCAGTTTGGGGAGTTTCGGGAGCCTTTTTGTGGCAAGCGATGCTTGGTCTTGTTGCCATGATGGGCTTCCATCCGAAGTCTCCTTCTTCCTAGGAGGGAAGTCCGGTGAGCTAAGGTGTTCTACCGAGGTAATTCCTCTGGCATTTGAGTGGTGTCCCTGGCTCTTCTGTTAGGACCACCCTTCTGAGCCTAGCTAAGGCGAAGAAAAGAATGAGACATATACTATTAAAATACAAAAAGGGGACTCAATTGAGCAAAATGGTACTGATGAGAATGCAAAATTCCAAAACTATGTGCCTTAGTGCACTAAAATAGGAAGACTATGCTGAGCTTGGCTGGAAACAAAGCTGGAGGACAAAAATGTACATTTAAACTAGTGGAACTACTAAGTTTAAATGTTAACTTTCGGCCATGCAAAATTTTGTTAGGATTTGTGGCATACTAGGCCCAAATATGGTAGAGAACCATGATAACTAGTCGCATCATGTCTCCCACTAAGGTAGTAAGCATTATTACTTGGTTAGTCTAACTAGTACTTACACGAGTTACTTGGCCGGTTGCACATGGGTTTAATGGACACATTACACACTTGGATTGGTGTGCTTGGCAATTTGTGCCATTAATTAATGACTAAGGCCGAAAGTGTTGATGTTTAATGACTAAAACAAGACCATGGGGACTTTGAGGCTCAATTGAGCCATGGAAACTAATTAAGGCCGAGAGCAAGCCTTAGTGCCATTTTAAGCACATGTGGCTAGCAACCGCAATGCCTAAGTCCACTTAAGCCATTTTGTCTTCATTTCGGGCTTGTTCTTCCTTGACCGAGACTTGCTCTCCCTTGTGCTCTTGGTTTTGTTCTTGGGCTCACACCAATTAACGTCGGATTAAGGGCGTTAAGGAGACAATTGGAGCTAGAGTGAAGAGGATAAGCTAGGAGGCTTTAGTTTCGGCACTTAGCAACTCAAGATCAAGCTTGGACTTGAAGGAGCAAGAAAGGCCGAGACATATCAAGCTAGGGTTTGAGGTAATGTTTGTGTTTCTCCTTGAATTCATGGTCTATGTTCCATGAACAAGGAGTAATGGTGTTGATTTGGTGTTATACTAGGCCAATTGTGTGAAGAACATCATGGGTTGGAAGTTTGGTTTTGGCCGAAAAGCTTGTTTGAGGTAGGGTTCACTTAACAGCTTGATTGCTTGGTAGTATACCATGATTCAAGTGTTTAAAGTAGCTAAGTGATGGCTAAAATGTGCTAAATGATCTTAGTTGCTTGATGGGCTATTGTGATTGATTTGGTTATGGATGTTGATTAGCTAATTAACTATGGACATATGCTAGAAATGCTAGTGAATGTGGCCATTTGCTAGACATTTCAGAGCTCTAGTGGAAGTGGAGATTATGGTGAAGTTTGATGTGCAAAAGTGCACAATGGCACATGTTATGGTACTTGGCCGAATGGTCATGGTGTGTGGTGTGTGTGTTCTTTGTGTGCTTGAGTGATTCTCTGTGCTTGCTAACCAAATTATTGTTAGTATAGCTTATATGTCTCTGGTATAATTAGCATGTATATATATATGTTGCAGTTTTCTTGTCTTTGTGTTTGTTTTGCAGGTTATGTTGAGCAAATGGGAGGTTAAGCCTTGAGTTGTATACTCGGCTTAACTAAATAAACTCTTAATTGAGTTGGTATTGAAAGTGAACTCTACTGAGTCTTATACTCATTGCCCATTACATCATTTTTCAGGAAAGGATATTCGGCCTGAGTGAGATTGCTTGTGTTTGTGCTAGTGTGTTGTGCTAGCTTGCTTGTTTTCTAAGGTATGTCCCAATGTGTGCTTGGCTAGCTCATTTTGTACATTACAAGTCTTAATTCAAAGTTGGCCGAGACTTATGTGTGAAGTTGTGCAGGCTTGTAGAGTTGGGACTTGTTTAGGTGGGCAACTATGGACATGTGGACTTTAGCTCTGATCATAGTCTTCACTTTTATGACCATGAACATGGCCATAGGTTTGGTTTTGTAGTGTGTCTTGTTGTATGGCATACTGAAGGTGTTGTTTGACCATTAGTGGTTTGGGGTTGTAATAACTTGGTACTAAAGACTTTGGAATCATGGCATGTAGCCATGTATGTATGCATTAGGTAGACTACTTTTGATGTACATATTATGTAGTCTTGGATTCCTAGTTGTTTTGTGGTACATGGAGTACCTATGTAGGCCAAGTATGTTAGTACCTTGGATTTTGTTTTGGGTTTATCCTTGATGGATGTTGTGGGCTTGTGAATGTTCTAGCATGTATGTGATCTATGTTCAGCTTGTGAACCTCCTTTGCACTTCTATGGCCGAGACATACATGTGCATTCCAACTTATGTTTTCAAACCAAATGCAAACTTGGGCTTCTTGGTTTTCATTCTAAACTAGTACACCTGATGGCACACAACTAGACACTTAAATTCCCAATAAGTGCTGCCTTGCTTGTCTTGAAAGTAACTATGAAAGCCTTGCTTGTTTTGCAAGTTCGTGGCATTGGGCCTTGTTTCTGTTGCAATTTATCTAATTGCAATCACTCATAAGCCTCCTGGGCCACCTCCCAGGCTAAATACCTTAAGAAAATAAGACTTACGGTTAAGTTTTGATAGTTGGCCGAATTGAAAAGTTAGAGATTAAACTTCAGGTTTGGGAGTTAATACCTTGGACTTGGGCCAGGGCTTGTGTGAGGTGTGACATCTTCTGCCGAGGTCATCGTCTGAGGTCCGTACTTCCACTGACCTTTCTGTCAGTGAATCGTTTTATCTTCCCATTACATATGGGCACGTTACTTCGAATAGGGTTATGTAGGTCTGCCAGTTGTCAGGGTTGTGCCCTCGTTTCTCGTGTTGGCTTACACGTGGCAGCTGATGAGTGGTGAATGGTTACGTCGGTTACATCAATTCCGTCTCTTCGCTTTTGAGGAGCAATAATGACGACGTTTTGCCTGCCCCTTCGGCCTATATAAACCCCTATTGTCTCAGACCTTCACACTCTTTTCCTTTGCTCTTATCTGCTCCAGATCTCTCTCTCGTCTTTTTTCTCCTTTCGGCAGAGTTTTAGCGGTGGAGCTATTTCCGACAACCTTTCACGACGGCGTCCAGGAATCCAGATTTCTGCAAAACTTTCACTGGGTCTTTCTTTCCAAAGTTCTTCCTTCCTTCCGAAGTCGTTTGTTCCAAAGTTTTGTTTTTTTGAAGTCCTTCGGTTCTCTTTCTTTAGTTTTCTTGAAGTTACCTCTCTTCTCTTTGAGAAATGTCAAACCCGGCTCCACTGATGTTCGTCCGTCCTATTCTCGAGAGTTTTCTCCCCCTTGAGTCTATTCCATGCTGCACTACTTTGTAGAAAATGACGAGGTGGGTGGCGAAATTCTATCTCCCTACTTATGTCGTCCCGAGATTACCTACCTCGGGCACGTACGGTTACATAGCCCATTCTGATGAGATCACTATTTACTGAGCCCAACTGAAGGCCAGTCTTCGGTATCCTCCCTTGTGAATGGTGTGTAAGTTCTGCAGGTTTCATGGGATTTCCGTGAACCAGCTTCCTGGAAACTTTTATTCTTATTTCAATGCCTTTCTTTGCATGTGTGGGTTTTTAAGATAAAGCCCCATTTTCTTTTCTTCATGCAATACTATAAGCTCCACCCAGTCCCGAAGGGTGGCTTTTATTTCTTGCTTCCTTGAGGATCCGGGAGCAAGAAGTTCACCTTTACCTTCGGGACGAAGGACAGCTGGCGGGGGTGGCAAAAAAAGTTCTTTTTCCTGTCAGTTCCCAAAAGATGGAGCTACGTTCCGACCAAATGGACTTTGGGGATGTTGAAGATTGACGTTGTTGACCCTCGGAAGTTGCTAACCTCTGGGTTGGCCGCGAAGTTTGATGAGCTCGACAAACGCATTCAGGCCGTTGCGGATTGGGACACCGAGGTCCGTCCGTGTTCCTTATACCCTTTTCCCATTAAGTGGGAGCTTATGTCCGCAGAGGTCCTTCAGGAACTGAGGGTAATCGATGAGCACAAGTTCGACTTGAACGTGCTCGTGCCTGTTCTCCCAGGAAATAAGGCATGGTTGGTGATGCTTCTTCGGGCCGAGATCTTATATTAAGCTTTTGTCGAGAGTAAGTTATCTCCCAGGTTTTGCTGCCTGTACTCCCTTTGGACTTACACTGATGTTTTTTTCCTTTTGCAGAGATGGGTGATCAATCTGCCGAATTCTATAAGTCCTTTTTTCTCAGTTAGGTTGAGAAGGGGGAGCAGACGTGGAGGAAGGCACCTGCGAAGAGGAAGAAGACTAGTGAGGGGCCGTCAAAGGCGAAGAAAGCCAAAGCGGACGTCCTTCCCCTTCCCCCCGAAGAGATCATGGAGGTGCAGGACTAGTCACCTGCCCAGTCTCTTGCCCACGCTGACCCACCTTCGGATCCTGCCATCCTCGAGGTGCCTTTGAGTCTGGATGCTGCAACTGAGACTTCAGTCGAAGGTACTTCGACTCAGGAGCTCGAGTAAAGCCGGAGAAGGAAGGGAAAAAACATTCCCGAAGAAGTCCGTGGGACGGACGAGGCCGAGGATGCGATCACTGAGGTTCCACCAGGTTCGTTCCTTAGCTGTTTCTCTATGAATTTTGGTGTTTTTGGTATCTACAATTTTATAGATGAATGGCTAAGGGATGCCGTACTCATGGAACTTTGGCATGATCTTGCAGAGGAGATGACACCTACTCTTTGGGTAGAGGCTCATGCCCAGAAGAGGGCCCTTCGGGATAGCCATATCTCAAAGGACAAGGTACCGAGGGAGCCCTTCTGGTCTTTCACGGAGGACATGAACTTGTTCTCCGAGGACAGCCAGTTAATCGCTCCCCAAATGGCGCAGGGTGTGCTGACGAACGCCACCTTTCAGTCACTCATCGCCGAATGCCCGAATGAGGAGATCCTCGCGGCAAGGATGAACGAACACGCCGCCCAGGTAGATTTCTTCTTTCTTTCTTTGGGGACGTAGAAAAATTTTCTTTTGAGTTTTTGTTGCCCTTTGACTCTTCCTCGGGGCTTTCTTTTTCTGCAACTCCTAGCGTACAGCTGATATTTCTGAGCTTGGGTGGCAAAGCAAACTGACGCTCATTCTCGGTCCGAGAATTTGCTGAGGATGACGAGCGAATTCTGTTCCAGATACATCTTCAAGTACAATGAATTGGACAAAATCACGAAAGAGGAGGTGGAGAATCTTCGGGCCAAGCTCCGGGAGAGTAAGAAGGAGCTCCTTCTTGACTTTTTGGCCAAGGTTGAGTACCTCGGTGCAAAGTGTGCCGTTCTCTCTTCGGAGAACGAAGTCCTTCAGAAGGAAAAGGCAGATGACGCTAAATACCTTATGAAGGCGCTTGCTTTGAACGTCGATCTCCAAGCCGAGGTCGATTTGTTGAGGAAGGAGACCAAGAAGAAGAAGAAAAAGAAGCTTGAGAGGGAGGTTGCTGAGCTCACTTCCGAACTAGCAAATTTGAGTGCCAAGAAGGACCAGTCTAACCAAGTGACGAAAGTGTCTTTCTAAGATGGTTTTTGTCTGGCCCGTCAGCAAGTCCTTTCTCGGCACCCTGAATCGGCCTCTCCTTCCTAGGCACTTTGGATTTTACCAAAGAGCCCAGGTGGACGTGGTTGAAGTTGGAGTATCTTAACCTCCCGCCTATTGCGCCCGTGCCTTCGGATGCTCCCATTCAAGAGAATGATGCCAACGCCAAAGAGGTACCAGACGCTCAGGCTCAGCAATAGGCTTTTTCTTCTTTCTTTTTCTTGTAATTTGCTCTATTGTACCATTGGTTTCCGAGCTATGAATGAAATTTTTTTTCAAAGGTTTAGCTAAGTTTCTGCTATTTTCTTTGATCACCATTCTTCAGGAGCTTGTATGATTTTATGTTTTCTTTGATCATGACTTCTGGAAGCTTCATGTTGTTCCTCTTTTAGTGAAATTTTTCCAATACGTGAACCATTTTCTCTTTTCCGAACGTATGCCGCCGAGCCTTAGGCTTTTCTAGAGAACTAGCACCTTCGGGAATATTTTTTTTTTAGTCAATACACTAGGAACCCTTTCTAGCAACATGACCATATTCGGTTTATACGTATGCTTTTATTTACTGGCAATTTCGGAGATGAGTAATCACAAGCTTTTCTTCAAAAAAAATGTCTAAGTGTAGAATTTTTTCAAAGAATCTGAATGCCAAGTGTTTCTCTACTCTACTCTTTCGACGTCACCTAATTTATAGACCCCTGGGTGGATTTCGTCGAGGACCAGATAAGGTCCGTCCCAGTTTGCCAGAAGTACCCCATCTGATGGCCTTCGCGGCTCGAATTCGGCCTTTCGGAGGACGAGGTCTTCTTTCTTGATTCCTTTTTTCTTCATGTGCGAGTTAGTAACGTCAGCTACTCTTTGTTGAAAAGCCTTCCTCTTGAGTTCGGCCATTTCCCGGTGTTCTTCAGTGAGTTCTAATTTTGCCCTAAAGCCAAGGTTGTTTCCTTCTTCGTCGAACACCTGTATTCTTACTGAAGGCTATATGACATCAATGGGAATAATGGCTTTTATACCAAACACGAACGAGAAAGGAGTTTCTCCTATGGCCCTCCGGGGAGTTGTGCGATAGCTCCATAGTACAGTTGGGAGTTCCCCTAGCCATTTCCTCTTTGCCCTTTTTAGCCTTTTCTTCATACCATCTTTTATTGTCCTATTGGACACCTCGACTTACCCATTACTTTAGGGATGGGTTATCGGGTCGAAGTGTAGTTTTATGCCGAGGTTAGTCACGAATTCTCGGAACCTTTTATCGGTGAACTGGGTACCATTGTCAGCCACTATTACCCTTGGTATGCCAAATCGACATATGATCTTCTTCCAGACGAACTTCTAGGTATCCTTCACCGAGATCAATGCAATAGGCTCTGCTTCGATCCACTTAGTGAGGTAGTCTATTGCAACTATACAGAACTTCACTCCACTGAGGGTGCTTGGGAGAGGTCCGATGAGGTCAATGCCCCAGACGGCGAAAGGGCAAGGGTAATTTGCCAAAGTTATCTTTTCCAAGGGAGGCTCCCTCATGAACTTCTTCAAGGATTGTTCTGACATCCCCTTCACTTGTGCACCTCTGCAAGGGGCTTGCATACCCTTGTCTGTATAGTTCCTGCCCGATGAGGAAGTATCTCCCAGAGCATTTTCACACTTTTGCGGCCTCGGTAGGGTCTTCGGGGAGTGCCGAAGTTGCAAGGTATTTCTTGATGGAATCTTGCCATCCTTCTCCCTAGGTAGCTACGCACATTATCTCTGTGCTGGTTGACTCAATACCTCAGTGTGTTCTTTGGACTTGGCCAAAGTATTAGCTTCAGCATTATCTCTTTGGGGCACATTTTCTATATGTACCGAGTCAAACTCTTTAATGAGTTTCTTGATGAGGTCATAATATTTGGCCAAGGTTGGATCCTTTGCAGCATAATCTCCTGTCATTTGCCGGACTACTAGCTATGAGTCACTGTGGGCCTTAAGGTTTCTCACACCAACTTTTCTGGCTAGTTTTAATCCTGCTATGAGGGCCTTATACTCGGCGATATTATTGGTGACATCGAAACCAATTTTGATGGCTTTGGTGGCTTCCATACCTTCGGGCCCCCGGAGAATCACTCCAGCGCCTTGGTGTTCAGCGCCTGAGGCACCATCGACAAAGAGTTTCTACTCTGGTTCAATCCTTATCAGGTTTTCTGAGGTGATTTCAGCATTCTCGATTTCTGGGACTTCGACGATGAAGTCTGCCAATGCTTGGGCTTTTATTACCTTTCTTGGCTCATAAGTGATGTCATATTCTCTGAGCTCAATACACCATTTTGATAGTCTTCTGGAATGCTCTACCATCTTTATTATGTCACAAAGAGGTAGGTTACTTCGGACAATGATGGCATGTCCTTGAAAGTAGGGTCGTAGCCTCCTACCTGCGAGTACTAAGGCATAAATGGCTTTTTGGAGCAATTTGTACCTGACCTCGGTGTCGTGCAGGGACTTACTTACATAATATACCAGCCATTGCCTCCCACCCTCTTCTCTCACTAGGACTGAACTTATAGCTTTTTTGGTGACGGCAAGGTAGAGGATGAGAGGCTCTCCTTCCCGAGGTTGCCAAAGTGTTGGTAATCGGGTTAGGTAGCTTTTAAGCTCATCCCAAGCTTTCTGACATTCTTGGTTCCAAGGGTGCTTCTAGCCTTCGCTTCTGGTTGCTTTGGTAAGCACCTTGAAGAATGGTCGACATCGGTCGCCGTACCTGGAAATGAACCTACTAAGAGAAGTGATTCTTCTGGCAAGTCTTTGTATATCTTTAGTGGTTGTAGGTGTTCGGAATCCTAACAAGGCTTTGACCTTTTCAGGGTTGGCGTCTATTCCCCTTTCTAACACCATGAACCCGAGGAACTTTCCTGTGTTTACTCCAAATGTACACTTCTTGGGGTTAAGGTGAATGCCGAACTCCCAAAGTCATTGGAAGGTTTTGTCTAAGTCCAAGATATGATTACTAGGCATTCTGCTCTTAACTATCATATCATCGACATACGCTTCCATGTTCCTCCCGATCTGGGAATCGAACACTTTATTCATCAACCTCTAGTAGGTAGCCCCTACGTTCTTAAGCCCGAAGGGCATCCTGACGTAGCAGTAGGTACTAACTTCGGTGATGAATGCGGTTTTTTCTTCATCTTCGGGGTTTATTCGAATTTGATGATACCTGCTGAAGGCATCGAGGAAACTGAGGAGACCATATTCGGTGGTTCATTCCACTAATTGTCTAGTGAGGCACAAACCTACTATAAGTGTTACCCACTCCGGGGTAGTCCAGTTATAGTGCCAAAACTGTGCATTTAAACTCCCAGGATTGGTAATGTTATGTAGGCCATTAAAACACTACCCTTAGTGTGCATACCCAAGTGGCCCTCTTAGGCACTATGTAAACACATGCATATTGGTCCAACCATCACGCACATATTCACATTTCATGCACTCCATGGCAGCTAAGAAGGAAAACACTAGCACAAGTCTTAGTTTTGGCTTCCACACATTAGGCAATCTTGTTAAGTTCTAGTGACCAGCTACTGCACCTGTAACTTCCACTAATAAACTGTATCATTCTAGCCTCATACCCCCATGTTTTCTTTGCTCCATTATGAATTAGAGACTTAGAGAAAACCAAGAAATTTTTTTTACATCAATAGCCCACCTATGGACCAAGTTATGGATTTTTGGAGTTGGTTACAGAATTCTGACCAAATGAACAGTAACTCAGCCAACTTTGCAACATCGTATCTTTCGCTACAGGGCTCTAAATCCATAAATTCGAAATCCCAGTTAACCCTCTAGATGTCCTATAGCTGTGCTCAAAATTTCATACCAAGATTCATTCTACACAAGGAGATATTAAACTTTAGGTACAGGGTCAAAATTCTAGAAATTTTTGGACCATTTTGCACATACAATTTTTCCAAACCATGCAAACACTTCATTCACAAGGGGGAAGCCCTCCAAGGCTATCCAATATATGTCCATTACACATAGGAATTACATTCCATTTCTTTTAACAACTTTATGTGGCCAAAACATAATTTACAAGTAAGCAGCCCATCATTCACACTTAGGCAGCTTTGCACCACATCACTTACATAGCCAAAACATTACTCAAATGTTCACAAAATTGTCTCATTTTACATACAATACATGTACATGCATACATGAACTAAAATATGGTCTTAACTCAGCTAAATATGCATCCTAGGTTACAGGAGGTCCTGAGACACAATGGACTCCAAAAACAGGATGCTGGACAGCTGCTGCACAATACAGTAAGCACCATTACTAAAAATACCAAATGTGGTCGTAAAATCACCAAAATTTCCAGATCATAACTAGACATATGGAATTTCGTGTACCTGAAATTTCACAGAGAGATTCAAACGAAAACTATTAATTTGAATGTTCTCTTTCAGGTGCTCCTGAAATGGACAGAAGGGGGTAAGTTTCTTGAATGAAACTTAGTAAGGGCTTATCAATAAAATCTTCAAACTCCATCCATATACCTGAAATCAAAAGACACTAAAACACAAAAATACAGTACAAACACACAAATGTACACATCCAAATGCACAAACAAACACAGCAACAAACATATGAAATGCTGGCAGCAATAACACATTAGGATTAGTCCATAATCATGCAATTAAACATTAAGAACTCACTATGGCAGCCCTACTCAAGCTAGTGTTTGGTCTTAAGAGGTCATTAGGTCTTAGTTAGTACTAACTTGGCTCTAGAAACCCTGAATTACACTGCCATAACAGAGCACCAAAGCTGTAGGGTTGAAACCCTTGGTACAATTCCCCCTTAACCTAAACTTGGTTCATCAAGCTCTTGGCTCTCTTCCAAGCTTAGGGTCTTAGGTTCATGGATGTTTGGCCATCTGTATTGAACAATAAACAGCCATGAAACTCAGATAAAACCCTTACCTTTTTCTGGAAATTTGATGAACCTTAATAGAACCGAAAATAGGTTTTCTTGCACTCTTTGATGTCTTCTTTGCTTTCTCTTGCTTTCTCTTGATTTCTTAAGGTATAGTGGCTATGGAGGATAGTGGAAAAGGTTAAGTAAGAGTTATTAGCTTCTGGAAACCAAAATTTAGGGAAAATGCCAATGAAATGAAGATTTTTCTTCACTTATACATCATTTTGACCAAGTGGCATATATGCAAATTTTTGAAAATTTGGCCAACACTTGGACAAATTGTTTCCAGCCATTTTGGCTGGGAAAATGATGTTTTTGACCACCTTTAACCTTGTCAAAGGTCATTATAACTTTTAGACAAAAAGGTGGACACTTGGATCCTTAGTTGGCATTATGCCATAAATGACCAACTTTGGCTTTTTAAGCACTTTGGTCCCCAACAATATCCTTAATTCCATCCATGCCCTTTCTTCATAATTCCATCCATGTCCTTTCCATAGCCATCTTTAGAGATTTGTGCAATTGAGTACCCAATCTTTGTAACCTTACAATTTAGTCCATAGGTTACTTGAAAATCAGGCAATATACCAATGCTTTCATAAGGACCAAGCTATCATTGTTTTTGTCACTTAAGGGAGTGTATATTGAATACTTTACACTTCACAATTCATACACTATAATGAAAATTAAAGCATATAAGTTTAAGTTCTTATGCTTTAATTTTCCCATTTTGTGAAGGTAGTAACAATAAGGGCTTCATATTCTGCCATATTGTTGGTGACATTAAACCTGAATTTTATGGCCTTCATGGCTTCCATACCTTCGGGACCACGAAGAATTACTCCAGCTCCTTGATGTTCAAAGCCGGAGACCCTGTCAAGAAACAGAGTCCACTCAGGTTCATCTTGTCTGAGTCCACTCAGAGTCCACTCGGTGCTGAAGGTGATTTTTTCCTCATCTTTGGGGTCCATCCTGATTTGATGATACATGCTGAAGGCATCAAGGAAGCTAAGGAGGCCAGACTCGGTGGTTGAGTCCACCAACTAGTCTATTAGGGGCAGAGGATACGAATCCTTAGGACAAGCATCATTCACATTTCGGAAGTCGATGCACATTCAGAGTTTGTGACTCCCTTCTTTTGTGGCGATAACCATGTTACGAAGCCATTCGGGATATTTGACTTCCCTTATTACGTTCACTTCCAACATCCGTTAGACTTTGGATTTAACGAAGTTATTTTTGTGTGCTGAAAGGCTTATATTTTTTTGGCGAACAGGCTTCACGCCAGGACGTATCTTAAGACTGTGCTGAATTATGCGAGGGTCTACCCCAGACATGTCCTTCAGCGAGTTGACAAATAGATCTTTGTTCATTAAAAGGAAAGGTACAAGCTTTTGCTTGTCACCTTCGGCCAAATGTTTCCCTATATGGGTACTTCGGCCCGGCACAAGCTCTACATCCTTAGTTTTAATTTTTTCTGAGTCGCTTTTCTCCCCTTCTATAAGCTCTTCGGTTGGTGTGCCCTTTTCTCCCGAGGTCTGTGTGTGCACTTTCACAAGGCTCTACCTAGCCTTCACAAATACCTTCCGGACCTCAGCTTGGTCAATAAATATCTCTGTGTCCCCCTCCTTCTTGCCGAAGGTGACCGTCAGGTACTTCACATTTGGTCAGATGTAAAAGTTCCCTTGACTTTGCCTTCCGAGGATTGCATTGTACGAAGAGGGGACACCAATGAGTATGAACCTGGTCATGGCTGAGGTGAAGAGCTCTGCAGTGTTCTGAACAGAAGTTCCCCCTAACATCAGAGGTAGGTCAATCCACCCGAGGACAGGGAGTTCGGAAGGACCTACCCTGGAGGTAGAGGATGTGACAGGTTTGAGGTTAGCTTTCATGATGCCCAAGCTTGGCAATAGGTGGGAGAATAGGACATCGGCGTTCGACCCGTCGTCCAGAAGCACCCTTTTTACGTCCCAACTCCCAATCGTTGCCATAATAAGGAGTGGGTCATCATGTGGGAATACTACGGTAGACCCATCTTTTCAAATGAACTTGTTCGATGGGTTGCCGAATTCCATCACTGAGATCTCCCTGCCTTTCCTCTTCCTCTCTGCCGAAGGTAGCCCCGTGGTGATCGTGTAGATTACTCCAGACGATGGTGGAGGATTCTTCTTGGGACTTCAGTTCTGACGTCGGTCAGAATTGTAGTCCTCCTCTTCATTTCTTTCCTCCTCCCTCCTCCCCCTGGGAGAGTGTTACCCACTCCGGGGTAGTCCAGTTATGGTGCCAAAACTATGCAATTAAACTCCCAAGTTTGGTTTGTCCTGTAGGTCATCAGAACAACACCCTTAGTGTACATACTCAAGTGACCCTCTTGAGCACTATGTAAATACATGCATATTGGTCTAACCATAACACAAATATTTACATTTATGCACACTATGGCAGCTAAGAAGGAAAACACTAGCATAATTCTTAGTTTTGGCTTCCACACATTAGGCAATCTTGTTAACTTCTAGTGGCCAGCTACTGCAGCTGTAACTTCCACTAATAAACTGTATCATTTTAAAAACAGAGCCCCCTATTTGTTTTCTCCATTATCAAGTACAGACTTAGAGCAAACCAAGAAATTTTTTTTTACATCAATAGCCCACCTATGGACCAAGTTATGGATTTTTGGAGTTGGTTACAAAATTCTGACCAAATAAACAGTAACTCAGCCAACTTTGCAACATCATACCTTTGGATACAGGGATTTAAATCCAAAAATTACAAATCCCATTTAACCCACTAGATGTCCTTTAGGTGTGGTCAAAATTTCATATGAAGATTCATTCTACAAAGGAGGATATTAAACTTTAGGTCTAGAGTCGAAATTCTGGCAACTTTTGGACCATTTTGGCCATACAATTTTTCCATACCATGCAAACACTTCATTCACAAGGGGAAAGCCCTCCAAGGCTATCCCATATATGTCCATTACACATAGGAATTACATTTTATTTCTTTTAACAACTTTATGTGGCCAAAACAGAATTTACAAGTAAGCAGCCCATCATTCACACTTAGGCAGCTTTGCACCACATCACTTACATAGCCAACACGTTACTCAAATGTTCACATACTTGTCTCATTTTAAATACACTACATGTACATGCATACATGAACTACAATATGGTCTTAACTCAGCTAAATATGTACCCTACGTCACAGGAGGTTCTGAGACACAAAGGACTCCAAAAATAGGATGCTGGACAGCTGCTGCACAACACAATAAGTACCACCATTAAAAATACCAAATGTGCTCCAAAAATAACCAAAATTTCCAGATCATAAATAGACACATGGAAGTTCATGTACCTAAAATTTCAGATCAAAACTCAAACCAAAAAGATTATTTTGAACGTGATCTTTCTACTGAACCTGAAATGACAGAATTGAGGGGAGTAAGTTTCGTTGAGAAAATAGTAAGGGTAACACTTGGTTTCAATAGGCAATGTGAACATTATCAAAATATGCATCCAAAGATGCTAAAACACAAAAACCACAATGCATATATACAAGATATAGCAACCAAATGCAGTAGCCATTCACAACAAACAAACGCATGAAATGTGGCAGCAACATATTCCATAGGTTAGTCCATAAAACACATAATAAACATAACCAAATCTCTATGGCAGCCCTCCTCAAGCTAATGCTTGGTCTTAGGATGATTTTAACACTAGTTAGCACTAAGTTTGGGCTCTAGAAACCTTCATTTTACTGCCATCTTTGTGCACTTCACACTAGGTCACAAAACCTTCAATAGTGCACTCCCCTCACTAAGCTTGGTTCATCAAGCTCATGGCTCTCTTCCAAGCTTAGCCCTAGCTCCATGGTTGCTTGAAAATATAGAAAAGAACCAATTAGAGAAAGAAAACCCTTACCAAAGTGGGTAGGCCAAAAATCAAGCTTGATCCTTGAAGTATCCAACAAATAGATCTAGTTTGCTTTCAACTGCTTCCTTTTACCTTCAATTTCAATCAATTGCAAGTTTGAAGGTGTGGTGGCTATGGAGGAAGTATGGTTGTGTTCTTGGCTGGGGGAGGATGAAAATGAGAGAGGGATAAGTGATTTGGCAACGTAAATAGCCTTAAATGAGCTTAAGGGCACCAAAACACACTTAACAAGCTTAACCTTGCTTTATGTCATTTTCCTTCTCACTAATTATGGTTTCTTTGTCTTAAAATAATTGGTACACATATGCCCAAAATTTTTGACTAATTATCAAGTCTTGGCTACCTCCCCCATGGTGGCATAACCCCATAATTCCACCCTTAGACTTAAGTCAAAAGCTTGAACGCCTTAAGGTTTACACTAGGACATTTAGGTCCTTATTGCCTTTTATGTTTCCTTTGTCCAAACATGTCTTCCATGAGCAATTTTGTCCTCCAATAGCACTTTCAAACCATTCATATCCTTCCTATAGCTCTCCAAATCCCTATTGTGAAAGTTTTGCAATTGAGTACCCAAATTTTGCAAAACCTTACGAAAAAGTCCATAGGTTGCTTGACAAACAACCAATCCTTAAGGCTTTCCTTGGGGGCCAAGTTACCAACTTGGAACACTTTTAAGGAGGTGTTGATCATGCCTTTCACCCCCCACACTTCAATCACTATGGTGAGAATTACACAATATAATGGTTTTTAGCCATTATGAAACACTTGTAATTCTCCCATTTTATGAGGTGGTAACAGAGAGGGTATCCATAGGTATCGGCGAAGTTGGCCCTGCTTGATTAGGGACTCGATGTACTTCTTGATTTGGAACTGGCAGAATTTCTTCATATTTTTCTTGTTTTCTAAGGTCATGCCCTTTGGTTGCTGAATCTGGGTGCCTTGCCTTTCCATTGCCAGTAGTATGTTCATTCTTGTGGTGTTCAAGGGGTGAACGTCGCTGGCTGCTTCCCTTTCTGCCTCCGAGGTTGACCCTCAGCCTCTATTGGGTAACGAGGTTGTTGGCTTGGGCCTTCGGGCCGAGTGTGGTCGGGCTTTGGACCTCTCAACCTTCGCTCTTCAACTATCATGTGCTGTTCGGCCCTTCGGTAGAACTCACCGAGGGTGTCCAGGGGGTCCATTGAGAACTTGTAAAAGAGTTGTGAGTCTGATCAAAGTCCTCGTATCATGGAAAGGATGAGTATTGCGGGGCGGAAGCCCGGACACTCAAGGCCTCTCGGTGAACCTTTTGACATAGTTGCGAATTGTCTCTCCATTCCTTTGTGCTACGTTGAACATTTGAACCGGCATTTTTGTCGTCAGCCTACTGCCAATGAACTGTTGTGTGAATACCGTGGATAGCTATTGGAAACTCATTATAGTTCCAAGGGCGAGGGAGTTATACAACGCAGTTGCGGGGCCGTACATGGTGACCTCAAAGCACTTGCAAAGGGTAGCGTCATCGGCACCATGTAGCACCATACTATGCCTACACTTGGTTAGGTGCGATTGAGGGCCACTACACCCGCCATAGGTATCCAACTGTGGCACCTGGAAGTCACTTGGCATTGGTGATTCCACTACCGTCCAGACGAAGGGTGACTTTTCTCCGCTGAAGGTCTTAGATAACCTTGACCAGAGAGGCTTTCGGGCGATCTGCCTCTCCACTTTTGCTAACCTCTCTAGGATCTTTTCCATGAGGATGGTGGCGCTGGGGTCTTCCCGCTGCCTGGAGGCCTCTGGCAACGGAGAACAATGCCTTCTTTTCGGGGATTAACTTCGGCAGCGGGGGGATTGTGATACCTCTTCCAGTGAAGCACTCTGCTGGCGAGAAGACCTAGCCCGATTGGATGTTTCTCCAGTACGTCAGCCTCTGGGGAGTACGTCCTCCATTGAGGGCTCGTCACGGAAGTCCCCACTCCCTGAACTCCAGTGAGTGGATTTTGGGCTTCTCTCCCGACGGGGAGTTAGTGAAGAGGCTCTTCGGCCCGAGGGTGGTTGTGACCACCTTTGGTCCAACTGTTGCGTCATTTTAGGCGCAACAGAGCGCTAAAAATCACGTAGGAAGCTTATCATGATCGTTAAAGGACGTTCGTCCTTAGGCAAAGATGTCCTTGTGGCCGTTTGTTTGGTCACCGGCTGATTCTCCTGTGCAAATGGGCACTTCGGGAGTCCCTTATCCTTAGAACGCTGAGTCTCAACGACGGCTACCTGAGAGTGGTTTCCCACAGACAGCGCCAAATGATGCCTGTCGGCATCTTCGTTGTACGATATAATGGCCTAAAGTAGGGACTTCTGGTGTGGAGGGTGTTTGAAGAAGAGACTTCTGACATGAGAGTGCCTGAAACGCTCAAAAGAACAGGGGTTAGGAGGTCCCTGGAGTGTGTCTCCAGGGGAGGAGCCTCCGACGCCCAAGTCAGTATTTGGCAAGTGAAGAGTAGTGAATGGAGAGCAAAGAGTAGAGTTCTCTCAAGAGTTCAGCCTCTCGTATCTCCTTACCAAGGTCATTTTCCCAACTATTTATAGGAGGACATTGGGAGAAGTCCGTTTGACACAGCCTGCTCTGATCATGACATGTGTTCAGCCAGATGCAGTCCGTACCTTTGGGGATAGGGAACTCCATGTTGGGTTTCGGGAGCCAAACAGTGCAGCAGAATTTAACCAAAACCCTCCACGATCCAAGTGAAACGGGGTAAACCGGGTGTTCAAAAATTTCATACCTAATTTTTGGTTGAGATCTCTCACTCAACTATAGAGTCGAATCACAAAACCTGAACAGTTGACGTGTTCAGGCTCTCTATGGTATCCACACGAGCCTCTCGGGATCACCACACTTCTACCACGTCCCGGTAGATGCGTTTCTCTTGCGCTCGCAGTGCTAGCTTGCGTCCTCAAACGAATTACAAAAGAAGAGTGTGGTTGTCCTTTTGGGAAGCTAGGGCAAGGAGACCTGCGAATTTCTCACTTAAAAGTTGTATTTATAGTGAGACTCAACTTCCAGGCCTAATGGGTTTCAAAACCCTAATCCAATTAGGATTTAATTTCAGGCTTAATAATGGCTCAACTCCTTGGCCCATTATCAATACGAAATTAAAGTGAGACCATAACCCAAATAATTAGCCCATGCATTCTAATGATCCAAATAGCTCTATGTGTGCGACCCAATAGGCTCTTGCCATGTTGGCAATGATCATAAATCACATTTATGATCATAAGCAATGAGCGGTGTCTAGCAACACATCATTGCTACCCAAGTGACAAGATTGTCGGTGAATTGACTAAACCTTTATGATCATCACCGATATATGCCATTGTCCCTTTGTCCAAGATATCAAGACTAAGCACGAGACATGGAATGTGTCACTCTCGTATAGCCCAATCTTTGGTTTCTTGATTACTGAGTAGACCAACTTAAACTGATGACTTTGATATCGTATGTCAACTCATCGGAGCATGGCCATGCATTTTCTAAGTCTCACTCTATCAAGGGGCCCGAAGATATCATTGTCGTTACATAGGAGGGACAAATCCCATCTTGATCATACAAATCCATCCGCATGATATGTGACATACCCAATGACCTCCTTCAAGTTCACTCAGTTACAAGCAACAAAGGAAAGTATCAAAGTATGTGACTCACATGTAGGGAACCTTGATGATCTTAGGTCGAAGGACTACATATACCATGATCACTATGAGAATCACTTATGACAGTCATATAACAATCCATGAAGTGTTCTCATGGTGGGTCGGTCTAGTACACAAGTTCTCCAACTTGTACCCATATGTAGACTACATATCTCATATTAGTCTCCACATATGCTAGTCATTATGTATTATTGCAACCCACTCCACAATAATACTAGACTAGGGACGTTGAAGAATATCATTATTCTAGGGTTACAATTATGTTTATTTCGTTACGCAGAAACAAAACAACAAACAAAATTGCTGAATTAATGCCTAAATAAAATATCATGACTCAATGTGCAAAAATACAATCATCTCATGATTGGCTTTTTGGGCACAACACTAACACTCCAGCTGGCCATAGGCCGTTCTGGCCATCAGTCAGGGCCATAGGAGGCCTATGTGTTAGGGGCATGTGCAAGGTCTCTATGTTAGAGGCTCCTTAACTGTTTTGCCACATTCACAAGACCCCTTCGGTGAAAGTGACCTCTTTGGGATAGGAGGGCTTCTTGTCGGGGTTGCTCTAGTTATTCGCAATTCCCCTCGATGTAGGGGATCTTCTTCGGTGGAGGTTTTCCGCTTTCGAGGATGGTAAGTCTACTTTTCTTGAAGTCGGTCAAGTCATCTCACCGAGGGTGGTAGTGTACCACATTCCCGAGGTCAGTACTGTTATTCCCCGAGGGTGATGGTGGATTATCGAGGTCAGGGGGTTAGGGACCGCAGACCCTCTTTTCCCGAGGTTGGTGCTCTCATTCCTCGAGGGTGATGCTCGTTTCTTCTGAGGGTGGTGCTTCATCAGAGCTTGGGGGTTTGAAGGGTAATAGCCCATTGGCTATCACATGCCTTCGTCGGAAGGCCGAAGTTATATCTTTGATTATTTCAACAAATTTTGTTGTCCACTTCACTAACTTCTCCGAAGTGGTACAATTCGGATGAGAATTGAGAGGAAGCTAGCTCTCGAGGACAGTTTGGATAGACATGAGCAGAACGGGGGAAGACATATTCGGGAAAAAGAAATGACTTTGAAGGAAGGGCTTGACCTCGAAAAACAAGAAAAATATGAAGAAATTCTGTCAATTCCATCGGGGTCACAGTCATGACACTGAGGATTGCTTCCAACTCAGGAACTACATCGAGTCCCTGATCAAGCAGGGCCAACTTTGCCGGTACCTACAGATACCCTCTCCTAGGGGAAGGAGGGAGGAGGAAAGAAAGGAAGATAAGGACTATGATACTGACCGACATCAGAACCGAAGTCCCAAGAAGAATCCTCCACCATCGGCCGGAGTAATCCAGATGTTCACCATGGGGCTACCTTCGGAAGAGAGGAAGAGGAAAGCCAAGGAGATGTCGGTGATGGAATTTGGCAACCCGTCGAACAAGCTGGTTCGAAAAGATGGGTCTACCGTAGTATTCCCACATGATGACCCACTCCTTATTATGGCAAGGATTGGGAGTTGGGACGTAAAAAGGGTGCTCCTAGATGACGGGTCCAACGCCGATGTCCTATTCTCCCACCTGTTGCCAAGCTTGGGCATCGCGAAAGCTGACCTCAAACCTGTCACATCCCCTACCTTCAGGGTGGGTCCTTTCGAACTCCCTATCCGAGGGTGGATTGACCTACCTTTGAGGTTAAGGGGAACTTCTGTTCAGAACAATGTAGAGCTCTTCACCTCAGCCATAACCAGGTTCATAGTCATTGACGTCCCATCTTCGTACAATGCAATCCTCAGAAGGCAAACTCGAGGGAAGTTTCACAGCTGACCATATGTGAAGTACCTGATGGTCACCTTCAGCGTGAAGGATAGGGATGCAGAGATATTTATTGACCAAGCTGAGGTCCAGAAGGTCTTCATGAAGCTAGGCAGAGCACAGTGAAGGTGCACACACAGACCTCGGGAGAAAAGGGCACACCAACCGAAGAGCCTACAAAAGGGGAGAAAAGTGATTCAGAAAAAATTGAAACTGAGGATGGAGAGCTTGTGCTGGGCCAAAGAACCCGGATGGGGAAACATTTGGCCAAAGGTGACAGGCAAAAGCTTGTCTCTTTCCTTTTAATGAACAAAGATCTATTTGCCTACTCACCGAAGGACATGCTTGGGGTAAACCCTTGCATAATTCAACATAGTCTTAAGATACGTCCTGACGTGAAGCCTGTTCGCCAAAAAAATAGAAGCCTTTCGGCACACAAAAATAACTTCGTTAAATCGGAAGTCCAACAGTTAATGGAAGCGAACATAATAAGGGAATTCAAATATCCCGAATGGCTTAGTAATGTGGTTATTGCCACAAAAAAATGGAGTGACAAACTCCGAATGTGCAACGACTTCCGAAATGTGAATGATGCTTGTCCTAAGGATTCGTATCCTCTGCCCCCAATAGACCAGTTGGTGGACTCAGCCATCGAGTATGGCCTCCTTAGCTTCCTCGATGCCTTCAACGGGTATCATCAAATCAGGATGGACCCCGAAGACGAGGAAAAAACCGCCTTCATCACCGAAGTTGGCACATACTGCTATATTAGAATGCCCTTCAGGCTTAAGAATACAGGAGCCATGTACCAGAGCTTGATGAATAGGGTCTTCGATTCCCAAATCGGGAGAAACATGGATGTCTACATCGATGATATGATACTCAAGAGCAAACTACCTAGTAGTCATATCACAAACTTAGAAGAAACATTCCACCAGCTGAGGACATTCGGAATTCATCTCTACCTCAAAAAATGTTTTTTTGGGGTGAATGCGGGTAAGTTCCTTAGATTCATGGTGTTGGAAAGAGGCATTGACGCCAATCCGGAAAAGGTCAAGGCCCTGCTGGGATTCTAAACTCCCACAATGACCAATGATGTGCAAAGAGTCACAGGGAGAATCATGTCCCTCAACAGATTCATCTCCAGATATGGGGATCGCTGTCGACTGTTTTTCAAGGTCCTCACTAAAGCAGCAAAAAATGGAGGTGACCTCGGAACCGAGCTGCGCTCTTGGAACGAAGACTGCCAAAAGGCCTGGGAAGAGCTTAAAGTCTACCTAACTTATCTGTCGACACTTCGGCAGTGACGGGAAGGAGAACCCCTCATACTATACCTTGCCGTCACCAAAAAGGCGATAAGTTCGGTCCTCATAAAGAAAGATGGGGCAAAGCAATGGCCAGTATATTATGTGAGCAAGTTTCTACATGGTGCCGAAGTCAGGTACTTGTTGCTACAAAAGGCTATTTATGCCCTGTTGCTTGCAAGCAGAAGGTTGCGACCTTATTTCCAAGCGCACCCCATTGTCATGCGAAGTAACCTGCCCCTTTGAGATATCATGAAAAAGGTAGACCACTCGGGAAGGCTTTTGAAGTGCTACATCGAGCTCGGTGAGTATGATATCACCTACGAACCGAGGAAGGCAATAAAAGGGTAGGCATTGGCAGATTTCATTTCCGAGGTACCCATTGCCAAAGACAGTCTACCCAACCTCGGAGATGATGAACCTGAGTGGACTCTATTTGTTGACAGGATCTCCAGCTCCAAACATCAATGAACTAGAGTAATTCTTCGTGGTCTCGAATCTATGGAAGCCATGAAGGCCATCAAATTTGAGTTTAATGTCACCAACAATATGGCAGAGTATGAAGCCCTCATAGCAGGTTTGCGCCTTGCTAGAAGAGTTGGTGTGAGAAACCTAAAGGCCCACAGTGATTCTCAGCTCGTGGTCTAACTGATGGCAGGGGACTATGGCGTGAAGGAACCAACCGTGGCAAAGTATCACGACCTCGTATCAAAGCTCATCCAAGAATTTGGTGCGGTACGCTTCGAGAACGTACCTCATCTAGACAATGTCGAAGCAGACACTTTGGCTAAGTCAAAAAAGTCCACCGAGGTGCTAAGTCACCTGAGCATAGCAATAATGAGCATAGCAACCTCAGAAAAAAGATGGAAAAATCCTATAAAAAAGTATCTTACGACTGCAGAGCTTCTCGAAGACCCTCACGAAGCAACAACAATGCGAAGACATTCCGAACAATATTTCCTAATCAAAAAAGACTTATACCGGCAAGGGTACGCGGGTCCACTACAAAGGTGTGTCAGTGAAGAGGACATAGAGACAGTCCTTAAAGAGGACCACGAGGGGGCCTATGGTTCCCATATAGAAACTGATGCCCTGGCAGGAGTACTACTCCACCAGGGATACTTCTCGCCTAGCCTAAGGAAGGACGTGATGCAGTTTGTCCAAAAATGTGACAATTGCCAAAGACAAGCCAACATCCAAAGGCTACCCTCATAAATGATAACTTCGGCTAACTACCCTAGCCCCTTCGCAGTATGGGGTATTGACCTCATCGAGCCTCTCCCAATTGCACCTGGAGGAGTGAAGTTCTGCCTGGTCACAGTAGATTACTTCACTAAATGGACTGAGGCAGAGTCCTTGGCAACCATTTCGGCAAATGACATACAAAAATTCGTCTGGAAGAACATCGTATGCAGATTCTTCATACTGAAGGTGATAGTGGCCGACAAGGGTTCCCAGTTTATTGACAAGGGAATCCAAGAATTCACTACCGACCTCGGGATTAAAATGCACTTTACCTTGGTAGCTCATCCTTAGAGCAACAGATAGGTAGAGGTGTCCAATAGAACCATAAAAGATGGTTTGAAGAAGAGATTGAAGGAAGCAAAAGGAAAATGGCTAGGAGAACTTCTTAGCGTGCTATGGAGCTATCGGACAACCCCCCGAAGGGCCATAGGTGAAACACCTTTCTCACTCGTCTTTGGCACAGAGGCCATTATTCCCATTGAAGTGGTTCAGCCATCGATCAGGGTACAAGTGTCACACCTCACTCAGGCCCTGGCCTAAAAGTTCTAACTAGCTCACAAGCCCAACTTCATAATTAGGTTCCTAGCTCTCGGCCTAGCAATCAAAGGCAACTTTTAAGTCTTATTTTCTTAAGTTAAGAGGCCTAGAAGGTGGCCCAGGTGGCTTTAACAAAGGTCCATTAACAACTTGCAGCAAGGGCAAGGCCCAAAACCCCTAACTTGCACAACAAGCAAGGTTTCACATAATAACTTGCATAACAAGCAAGGCAACACTTAAATGCAATTTAAGTGTATACATGGTGTGCATCAAGTGTACTATCTATATGGCAACCAAGAAGCCCACAAGGTTAGTTTAGATTTCTGAAAACCATAAGTGTTATAAGCATGGTGCTCTCGGCCAACTAAGGTACATATACTTGTATACAACATTTTTCTGATGCAAAGCCCATACTAATCACATAAAGGTGCCAAACCTTGGCCCATAACATCCAGCATACATAACAAGCTTAATGCCATCCATAACCCATACATAACTTGGCATACAAAACCCATAAAGCATCATAAGTCTAGGTGTTAAAGACTACACATATTAACACAAAAAGGGTAGTCTACCTAGTAACCATAACATGGCTACACCTGCCATGAAACCAAAAGTACTCATGCCAAGTTATTACATACCAAGGCCATACTCCTAATGGTGAAACAGAACCTTCAAAATCCCATATAGAAGTACACACTGCAGCACTAGACCTTTGGCCATGTTCATGGTCATAAAGGTGAAAACCACAATCAGAGCTAAGGTCCAGGTATCCATGCTTCTCCTAGACAGTTCCCACTCTACAGCCTGCAAACTTAAATTGTAAGTCTCGACCAACTAAGAATAAGACTTGTAATGAAACCAAATTACTAAGCCAAGCACTCATTGGCACATACCTTGTAAAACAAGCAAAGTTAGTGCAAACACAAGCAACAAGCTAGTAAACTCTACTCAGGCCGAATGTCCTTGCCTGAAAAATAAAGGATGGGCAGCGAGCATATAACTCAGTAGGATTCACCTTAAACATAGACAACTCATATTGAGTCTATTTAGTTAAGCTGAGTAATCACTCAAAGCTTAACCTCCCATTAGATAGCTCAACCTGCAAAACAAACACCAAGACAAGAAAAACAGGCATATGCATATACAAGATGGGTAACTATGTCAAATAATTCATAAAGGGGTTAGCATGCACATAGAAACACCAAAGCACACAAGTACACACCCACACTCCACATTGTAGCTCTCGGCCATATAAGCCATACATGTACCCATGTGCATTTCTTGCACACAAACTCACCAATATACAATTCCATTTGGAGCTCCCAAAATGCCAAGTAAATAGGCCACATTTACTTGCATTTCTAGTACATGTACCCATAGTTAATTAGCTAATCAATAGAACAACCAAGTATAACCAATAAGCCCATCAAGTAACTAAGGTCATATGGCACATTTTACCATCACTTAGCCACTCTAGACACTTGAATCATGGTGTACATTACCAAGCAAAGTCAAGTGCCAGTGAACCCTACCTCAATAGCTCTCGGTCACACACAAGCTTTAAGTGTCCAAGTGTTCCTCAACCTCAATGCCTATCATAGTAAAACATAGGCATTAACACACAAACTCATGGATTAAACTACCATGATTCATATGAAGAACACTATGATATTCCCACACTTAAGCTTCTCGGCCAAAAGGCCCAATATATCCATACAAGTGCTGCCCATCATTCTAACATTCCATATGATGTTCTAGTCATCAATGTACATCATCCATGGCATCATTGCCAAGTAACCAAGTGAAATGCATTATGTTACCATAAACTAAGCTCTCGGCCAAAGTACACATTTTCACATATTTGTGTCATTCATCCAACTAACCCAAAACATGCTCAAGTGACCATCAAATGACAATGTTCATGGCACAATTACCATGTAACTCATTGAAGTACATCATGATATTCTAAATCAAGTTCTCGGCCAAAGTGCCCAGTTACACATACTATGTCCTTTACCCAACCAACTCCACACATACACATCAAAACATCAATAACTAATGTTTCATGGCAATATTACCATGTATTCAAGTTATGAGCACCAAATCATGCCATTTCAAGCTCTCGGCCATAAAGCCAAACTTCACATATCAATGTTCCTCATCACTATAAACCAACACATGTTCACCAACTCATCATTTATCAATGACCATGGCATCAATGCCATGTAAACAAATGAGGAACACACATTTACCTCAAGTGCACCTTTCGGCCAAACTTCCTTTTGTTCAACTTGATGTTCCTTGCTCAAATTTGCCTAGCACAACAACAAATAGGCAACAACAACACTTAGTCATGGATTAATTTCCATGGAAATGAAGAAGAACACCAAGAACACATTCGGCCAACAATCCACCTCCAAACCGAGACATACTTTGCTCATTTAGCTTAACATAACTTCAATTGAACACTTAAGTTCCTTGTACATGGAAGAACTACCATGAATTCAAGGAAACATTGAAGTTACCTCAAGAACCCTAGCTTGATTCCTTCTCGGCCTTGGCTTGATTCTTCAAGAACAACTTGAATTTCCAAGTAGTCTAGCACCGAAATCAAACTTTCAAGCATGAATTCTTCACCCAAGCTCCACACCTCTCCAATGAAGCTTGAATCTGAGACCAAGCTTGAGAGAACTCAAGAACAAGAGCTAAACAAGTTTCGGTCAAGTGAAGGAAATGAGGTCTTGACTAGTTTCGGCCGAATGGACTTGTGTTTTAGTTAGCTACAATGCTAACTTTTGCCTTCCAATAAAATGCATGGTGCAATGTAGCCCTTAACTCCATAAATACTCAAAGCCGCCACTCAAACTTGTTTTAAAATGGACACTCAAGTCTTATCTTGGCTCATAATGCCAAGCACAAGGTAACACAAGTACCAAGGTCACAAAAACTCCCATGCATAACCGGCCATAACTAGACTACAAACTAGTTAGTTTGTTTAGTTAACTAGTGAATAGTACACATAGTGGAAGACAAGATTTTGACTAGTAATCATTGTTGTCTCCCAAATTTGGGCTAGTCTTGCACTAGTCACCCATTAAACTTGCATGGCCGAAATGATCAACTTGAAGTGGATAGTTTTAATTGTACCACTCATTTAAGTGTACATTTGGTCCCCTTTCTCTGTTTTCTACCAGCTTTCCCATAGTATATTTTCTATGTGCAATTAAGTCCTGAAAGTCTCCAGTTTTGCACATAAGTCACTATACCAGTCTCCAGAGCTTCTCTTACTTCCCCTTTCTATTTTCTCTCACTCTCCTTGGTTTTTCCTTGATATTCCTTGGCCTAAGCCAAGCACTTAGTGATAGCCAAACGCTATCGCCTCTATCTGGCCGAACTCCCTGCCACAAGAATGGCCAGAAGAAGCTGGCGCTACCCGAGAAAAGGTGTGATCATGCACCTCGGGAGATAGCCGAAGAGCTCCGAGCCCGGCACGCCAAGAAAACCCGAGGACACTACTTGCCCCCCCAAGGTTGTGAACAGATTGCCTTCGGAAAATTGGCACCAGACATAGCGAGCCGAACATGATATCCCCGAAGGCGGAACTCCCGAACTGAGGGCTTGTTTCCCGAAGAGGCTCTGTCCGTACCAAAGGATGACCTCACCCAGGGACCTCGGGAGTATGGCAGGAGCATTTATGGAAGCATTTAAGGAAGCCTCTGACACGTCCTTTCACAGACGTCACAAGCTGCCTCAAAAGGCGCTCTGACACATGGACGCCATCAGAATCACATCATGGCCCATCTCAGCACATGGCTCAAGGCAACCTGCTACCAGCTATCTGTCTCCTACGCCCAGAAATTCAGGAACATCCGACCGAACACGTGTCGCGATCTGAACGGGCTAGGCACTCCTATAAATACCAGGAATTAATACTTGGCAGGAGGTTGGTTGGCAAAACACTGCTCCCACACTCTGAGAAAATTACCAGGCGAGACTCTTCAGCCCTGTGTGCTATTACCTTTGCCTTTTTCTCAGCCAACCACTGACTTGGGCGTCGGAGGCTCCCCCCCCGGAAAAACACTCCGGGGGCCTCCTAACCCTTTGTTTCTGAGCTTTCAGGCACACTCCCTTGGGCGATCCATCCTCCAGGCGTTCTTCCTCCCAGAAGTCTCTCCACCAGTCACCATGACTATAAACGATGAGGCTCCACGCCATCATTTGGCGCCGTCTGTGGGAACCCGCTCTGAGATCGCCGTCGTTGAAACTCGGCGTTCTAAGGACAAGGGGCTCCCAAAGTCCCCGTCCGCGCCTGAGACACAACCGGCTGCTGAGCAAACACTCCCAGAGACTTCTGTGCCCGAGGAAGACCGCCCTCTAGTAATCACTATGAGCTTCCTGAAAGACTTTCAGCGTTCGGTCGTGTCTGAAATGACACAGCAGATCGACCGAAGATGGCCACAGCAAGCACAGGCCCAGAGACTTCCCTCACCAGCACGCCCTCGGGAGAGAAGCCCGAAGTCCACTCATTGCAGTTTGGGAAGCGGAGATCCGCGCGAAGAATCGTCCACAGAAAATACTCCCCTCGGGAAACAGCCTGTGGGGCAGAAGAGGTCTGAGCGACCGAGGGTCTTGCAGCAAAGAAGTTCGCTGCCTGAGGCGAGGTCCCTGTCCCCTCAGTGCCGAACTCGCCCCCCGAAAAGGCGCCGGCAACCTCGCTTCCCTGAAGAAGGGCCTAGTGCCACAGTGCTTATGGAGAGGATATTAGCACGGATAGATAGGGTGGAGAAACAAGTGGCCAGAAAACCCGTTTGGGCCAGACTCTCGGGAACATGCTGCGAAGATGACTCCCCATTCATTCAGGCCGTTGTTGAGGCAGCCATGCCAGGTGACTTCAGAGTACCTCGGTTGGAGATTTATGATGGCCGTACTGATCCACAGGCCCATCTGACGAAGTACAGACGCAGCATGATAATGCACGGTGCTGACGACGCTACCATGTGCAAGTGCTTCGAAGTCACCCTCACAGGGCCAGCAACTGCATGGTACAATTCATTGCCTTCAGGGACCATTACTGAGTTCCAGGAGTTGTCCACGGCCTTCACGCAGCAATTCATTGGGAGCCGACCTACTGCGAAGATGCCTGTCCAGATGTTCGACATAGAGCAGAGGAACGGAGAAACCATCCGAGACTATGTCGAAAGATTCAATAGGGAAGCTCTGAGCGTCCCAGACTTCCGGCCCGAAATCCGCATTCTTGCCATGACACG
Organism: Aquilaria sinensis; assembly: GCA_005392925.1. NCBI lineage: Eukaryota > Viridiplantae > Streptophyta > Magnoliopsida > Malvales > Thymelaeaceae > Aquilaria > Aquilaria sinensis. The sequence goes on from SMDT01002175.1 coordinate 163,742, forward strand.
GGGCCTTCGGCGAGACTCACAGCTATTCTACGAGTTCTCAAAGGACCCCCCGGAGACCCTCGGAGAATTTTACCGAAGGGCAGAACAGCACATGACCGCCGAGGAACTAAGAATGGCTGGGCCGAAGTCTGATCACCACCGCGCCGAAGGGTCCAATCAACAAGCTCGGCATCCGACCGAACAAGCAGGACGACCTCGGAGGATGCGGGGAAGGAAACCCCAAAGTTTCACACCATTGAGCACTACACGGACCAACATTCTCATGGCGCTGGAAAGGCAAGGGACGCAGATTCGGCGACCAAGGGCCATGACCGCCGATAATAAGAAGAATGCAAAAAAGTTCTGCCAGTTTCATCGCGACCACGGTCATGACACCGAAGACTGCTTCCAGCTGAAGAAGTACATAGAGTCGCTGATAAAACAGGGCCAACTTCGGAAATACCTGAGGATGCCATCCCCGAAAGGGAGAAAAATGGAGGAAGAAAGGGCCGAAGATGAGGACTATGACTCCGACAGGCGGAGAAACCGAAGTCCAAAAAGGCGCCCTCCACCTCCGGCAGGGGTTATCCAAACAATCACCACGGGGCTCCCATCCTCGGAAAGAAAGCGAAAGGTCAGAGAAATTGCAATCACGGAATATCAAAATCCAGCAAAAAAGCTGGCCCGCAAAAATGGATCCACCATCGTCTTCCCCCACGACGATCCGCTGCTGATCATGGCGAGGATAGGGAACTGGGACGTCAAAAGGGTGCTACTTGATGACGGATCAAATGCGGACGTCCTATTCTCGCACTTACTGCCGAACTTGGGCATCTCCAGCAGCGAACTTAAGCCAGTCACCTCGCCCACCTTCGGGGTCGGACCATCCGAACTGCCTGTTCTCGGATGGATCGACCTCCCACTGATGATGAAAGGGACTTCGGTAGACGGAGCAGCTGAGTTGTACGCCTCCACAATGGCAAGGTTCATCGTCATGGATGTCCCGTCCTCGTACAACGCCATCCTTGGAAGGCAGACACAGGGAAGCCTGCACATTCGCCCTGATGTGAAGTACTTGACTGTCACATTCGCCACCAAGGATGGAGATGCAGAGATCTTCATAGACCAGGCCGAGGTGAGAAAGGTGTTTGTGAAAGCACGAAAGGCCCCGGCGAGCAACTTCGCACAAACAATGGAGGCAAAGGCGCCAGAAAAAGGCAAAGAAGAAGATCTCGCAAAAGCGGAAATGGAAACAGTAGAACTTATCCCAGGACAATCTACCCGAATAGGGAAGAGCTTGGCCGAAGGTGAGAAGGAAAACCTTGTATCCTTTCTGCTGAAAAATAAAGATCTGTTTGCCTACTCGCCGAAAGATATGCCAGGGGTAAACCCCGGCATAATACAGCACAGCCTCAAAGTAAGCCTGAAAGCAAAACCTGTCCGGCAAAAGAAACGAAGCATCTCGGCCCACAAGAGCAACTTTGTCAAAACCGAGGTCCAGCGTCTGTTAGACGCCGAAGTCATCAGGGAGGTGAAGTACCCCGAATGGTTAAGCAACGTGGTCATTGCCACAAAAGAAGGTAGCAGCAAACTCCGGATGTGCATCGACTTCAGAAACCTGAACGATGCTTGCCCAAAAGACTCATACCCTCTGCCGCCAATAGATCAACTGGTAGATTCAACTGCTGAGTATGGGCTCCTTAGTTTCCTAGACGCCTTCAGTGGCTACCATCAAATAAGGATGGACCCCGAAGATGAAGAAAAAACCGCCTTCATCACGGAGGGAGGAACATACTGCTATGTCAGAATGCCCTTCGGGCTAAAAAATGCAGGAGCCACCTACCAAAGGTTGATGAACAAGGTCTTTAAAGACCAAATGGGGAGAAACATGGAGGTGTATGTTGATGATATGATAGTTAAGAGCAAACTGCCTAGCTATCACGTTGCAGACCTAGAGGAAACCTTCCAAAAGCTCAGAGCCTTCGGGATTCGGCTCAATCCTGAAAAATGCATCTTCGGGGTAACCTCAGGAAAATTCCTTGGATACATGGTATCCGAAAGAGGCATTGACGCTAATCCCGAGAAGATTAAGACGCTGCTTGAGTTCCGAACTCTTGCCACAGTTAAAGACGTGCAGAGGCTCACCGGAAGAATAACCTCTCTGAGCAGGTTTACTTCCAGGTACGGAGATAGGTGTCGACCCTTCTTCAAAGTCCTCACAAAGGCAGCAAAGATGGAAGGCGACCTCGGAAGGAATGATCGTCCTTGGGACGAAGATTGCCAAAAGGCCTGGGAAGAACTCAAAGTCTACTTGGCTAGCCTGCCGACTCTGCGACAACCTCGGGAGGGAGAGCCCCTCGTTTTGTACCTCGCCGTCACGGAGAAAGCTGTAAGCTCGGTCCTCGTGAAAGAAGAAGGGCCAAAGCAATGGCCAGTCTATTACGTCAGCAAATCCCTGCATGGCGCCGAAGTCAGGTACCCTCTGCTTCAAAAAGCTATATACGCCTTGGTGCTTGCAGGGAGAAGGCTGCGACCATACTTTCAGGCTCACCCCATCATCGTCCGAAGTAGTCTACCACTACGGGATGTTATGAAAAAAGTTGATCATTCGGGAAGGCTCTCTAAGTGGTGCATAGAGCTTGGCGAACACGAAATCATATATGAACCTCAGAAGGCCATAAAAGCTCAAGCACTAGCAGATTTTATCGCCGAAATACCCACCACTAAGGAAAGCCATTTGGATCCAAACGGAGGTAAGCTGGAGTGGACCTTGCATGTTGACGGAGCCTCGGGATCCGAACACCAGGGAGCTGGAGTAATTATCAGAGGACCCATCGCCGAAATACCCACCACTAAGGAAAGCCATTTGGATCCAAATGGAGGTGAGCCAGAGTGGACCTTGCATGTTGACAGAGCCTCAGGATCCGAACACCAGGGAGCTGGAGTAATTATCAGAGGACCCGAAGGCCTAGCGGTAAAGAAGGCTATCAACTTCAGCTTCAGCGTCACTAACAATGTGGCTGAGTATGAAGCCCTCATAGCGGGATTACGCTTGGCCAAAAGGATTGGCGTGAGAAACTTAAAAGCTCACAGCGATTCCCAGCTGGTAGTTCGGCAGACGGCAGGAGATTATGGGGCGAAGGACCCAACCTTGGCAAAATACCACGAGCTGGTAGCAAAGCTCATCCAAGAGTTTGACGCCGTACGGATCGAAAATGTACCTCGGCGGAATAACACTGAGGCAGATTGCTTGGCGAAGTCTAAAACATACACCGAGGTGCTAGATCACCCGAGCATCTCAGTGCTGAGCATAGTGACCTCGGGAAAAGGATGGAAAGATCCCATAAAGAGATACCTCGCAGAAAATGTGCTACCCGAAGACCTCGGCGACGCTGCAAGATTGCGAAGACGCTCCGGCCGATTCTTCCTGATTGGCGAAGAGTTATACCGACAGGGATATGCAAACCCGCTGCAAAGATGCGTGGATGAAGAGGATACTGAAATGGTCCTTGAAGAGGTCCACGAAGGCATGTGTGGTTCACATATTGGAACTGATGCCCTTGCGGCGGTGATACTTCGCCAAGGATACTTCTGGCCTACCCTGAGAAAGGATGCAAGGCAGTTCGTCCGAAAATGCGGAAGTTGCCAGAGACATGCGAACATCCAGAGGGCACCCTCGGAAATGGTAACCTCGGCAGACTATCCTTGGCCCTTCGCTGTCTGGGGTATAGACCTTATTGGGCCACTCCCCTCAGCCCCCGGAGGCGTGAAATTCTGCGTGGTAGCAGTAGACTATTTCTCCAAATGGGTCGAGGCAGAACCCCTAGCAACTATCTCGGCAAAAGAAGTGCAAAAGTTTGTGTGGAAGAACATAGTATGCAGATTCGGCATACCGAGGGTACTAGTGGTTGATAATGGATCCCAATTCATAGACAAAGGATTCCAGGAATTTATCAGCGACCTCGGAATAAAAATGCACTTCGCCCCAGTAGCTCACCCCCAAAGCAACGGGCAGGTGGAAGTATCTAATAGGACCATAAAAGATGGCCTGAAAAAGAGACTGGGGGAAGCAAAAGGGAAATGGCCAGGAGAACTCCAAAGCGTATTATGGAGTTACCGAACGACGCCCCGAAGAGCCACAGGGGAGACTCCCTTCTCACTCGTCTTCGGTACAGAGGCTATTATCCCAATAGAGATAGTTCAACCTTCAGTACGGGTGCAAGTATTTGATGAAGGTGGAAACGACCTCGGCCTCAGAACCAAGCTCGACCTCGTCGGCGAACACAGAGAAATAGCCGAGCTGAGAAGAAAAGCTTTTCAGCAAAGAGTGGCCGCGGCTATAAACTTACGGGCCAGGCCAAAAGAAATCAAGAAAGGAGACCTCGTTCTCCGAAAGGCTGACTTTGCGCCTCGAAGGCCATCCCACGGAGTACTTCGCGCAAACTGGGAAGGACCTTATCTGGTCCTCGCCGAAGTACGAAAAGGCGTGTACAAACTTGGCGATGCCGAAGGCGTAGAATTGAAAAACACTTGGCATTCAGACGCCTTGAAAAAATTCTACGCCTAAGCTTGAGCGAAGGAATCATACTGTACGAAAAATATTCTAAGTATAGAAGTATCTTGAGAAAATTTCTTAAGTGCAGAATTGTACAGAATTCCGCGAAGATGCTCAGATATGACTTTCCGAACCCTTGAGATCACGCTCGGGAAAGATGGGAAACAAAAATCTCTCAGCGGTACTCGCCGAAGTAAGCGCAGAGACCTTGAGCCATCACGCTCGGGAAAGATGGGAAAAATCTCTCAGCGGTACTCGCCGTAATAAGCGCAGAGACAGTTTTCCAAAGTCCCTTGAGCCTTCAAGCTCGGGAAGGATGGAAAATAAAAAATCTCGCAAAAGGTTTCTTAAGTCTTTTGAGCGAACATGCTCGGGGCAAAGGGAAATGAAAATTTTTGACTGAAAGGTTTCCGAGGTCCCTTGAGCGAATGTGTTCGGGACAAAATGGAAATGCAAAAAGACTTAGTCAAATTCTTCAGACTTTCCAAAAAGCCTCTGGAGCGAACAGGCTCGGCCAAGGGAAGGTAAAAGAGTTTCTTTGATTGTAGGTTTTCCGAAGTCTCTTGAGCAAATGCGTTCGAGGCAATGAAAATAAAGAAACTTGAAGAAACACTTAGCCAAAAAAGTCTTCATTAAGGAGTAAGCTGCTTTACAATAAAGAAGTGCCCGAAGAAGGAATACAAAATAGAAGGGAAGGAAAAGGGGCCCTAAAATAGCCTAAGGGTTCGCGGCGTCCCAAGAGCCACTCACTTGCCCGCCCTTTTCCACCACCTTTGGCGCTGGAATTGGAGGAGGAAGGTTCAAATGTTTGACCTTGGACCATTCCCACCGAGGTCCCCCAGGAATGTTTAGAGCCTCTAGAAAAGAGAGGTCCAGATCTGGGAACCTCTGGAGGACTTGGTGCCGAGCAAGGCAGAAGCCGTCCTGAAAGGTGACCTTGGCCATTTGATCAGACTTGTTCTTCTCAAGCTCGAGGTCGTCAAGCTCGTCCTTCAGATCCGCGATCTCCTCTTCCAGCGCCTTTATCTGCTCCTTTCCCTTCGGATCCTTCTTCAAGGACACGACCTCGGCTGCAAGGATGTTTTTCTCAGCTGTCAGCGCCAGTATGATCTTGTCAGATTCTGACTTATCCTTTAGAAGCTCCTCGTTGGCGGCCAGCATTCCATTTATCTGCTCACCGAGGTCAGCAATCTTCTGGGAGAAGTCCTTCTCAAGTTCTTCTCTCTCCTTTTGGAACTCCTCCCGAAGGGCAGCAACTTTCTCCTTCGCAGCATCCGCTAGCCGCTGGTTTTTGGCGATCAACTCCAGGCGTGTGGCCTTCGCCTTTTCTAAAGTATCTAAGGCCGTAGTTCGGAACACAGCCTCCCTGGCCACCCGAACTCGGAGGTAGCCAGCATACCCCAGCAGTTGCAAAGAAGATAAACGCAAGGTCAGTAAGAGCCAAACACTTAGGAAAAAATTGAAGGAAATAGGTCTGAAGAGTATACCTGAGCAGCATGCTCGGTAACTTTCACGGCGAGATCGTTGTCCTCCGGATAGGTCGCCCCAATAGCCTTGAAGGAGGCCTCAGTAAGCACCCCCTTCGAAATTTCCTTCGCCATTTGAGGACAATCCTCGAAGTACAAATTCATGTCCTCCGTGAACGTCCAGAAAGGCTCCTTTGGTATCTTCCCTTGCGGGATTTTGGCGTCCCGAAGAGCTCGCTTCCGAGCATGTTCGGCCGCCCAGTCAGGGGTAGTCAACTCCCCTGCATGGTAAGAATGAGAAGGAGATTAAAGACAAAGAAGACAATCCAGAAAAAACAAAGGAAGTACACTTTGTCTGGAAACAAACCTGGTGGAACCTCGACAACGACGTCCTCGGAGTCCTCGGCCTCCTCGGTCGAAATGCCCTTGCCCTTCCGCCTGCGCCGCTCCTCGGCAGAAGGTACTTCTACCACTACATCAAGGAGGGCCTGCGACGCAGTAGGACCTTGAGGAGGGACGTCGGTTGAAGGGACCTCGGAAACAGCAGTCTCAGGCGTCGGAATCTCGGCTGTCCCAGGGACGTCGGCTAGAGGAAGGAGGGACCTCGGCCGAATCATCAGGCGGCAAAGTGACAGCAACCTCGGCGTCCTCGTTTCCCTCCCCAATACTTTCCAAAGGGGAGGAAAGAACAGTCTTCTTCGCCCGTTTAGCCGAGGGACCAGCACCAACGGACTTCCGCCTTCGGGAAGCTGCCTTCTTTGTCTGCTCCCCCTTCTCCACTTGGCCGGAGAAAAGGGACTTGTAATAGGCGGCAGTCCCGTCGCCCATCTCTGAAAAAGGAGAGAAACATAAGCGTAAGTCCGAGGAAAAAACAGCAAAGGAGTAGAAGATGTCTCACTTTCGACAAGCTTTTCGAAAGAAATTTCCTCCTTAAGAAGCTTGACCAACCAGGAATCCTTCCCGGCGATGGCAGGAGCTGGCATCTTGAGGTCAGTCTTGTGCTCCTTTACCACCTTTAATTCCAGAAGGACCTCTTCGGTCATCAACTTCCAGTTGATTGGAAAAGGGTAAAGGGCGCACGGAGCGACCTCGGGATCCCAGTCAGAGACAGCCCGAATGCGGGCGTCGAAATCCCCGAACACGGGAGCCAACTCTGGGGTCAGCAGCATCCTCGGGTCAACAACGTCCACATCCAGTGTTCCCTGAGCCCATTTGGTCAGAACGTACGACCAGGCCTCGTCCATCTTCAGGAAGAAGAACTTCTGTTGCCACCCCCGCCAGTTGCCACCCCCGCCAGCTATCCTTAGTGGCGAAGGTGAACATGAATTTCTTGCTCCCGGATCCCCGAGGTAGCATGAAATAGAAGCCACCCTTCGGGACCACAGAGAGCTTGTAGTACTGCATAAAGATTATGAAATGGGGTTCTATCCCGAAGACGCCACACATGCAGAGGTAGGCGTTAAAATAGCAGAACGAGTTCGGGGGAAGCTGGTTCACAGCAATGCCATGAAATTTGCAGAACTCGCACACCATCTTCGGGGGAGGATACCGAAGACCGGCCTTCAGCTGGGCTCGAAAAACGGTAACCTCCTTACTATGGTTTGAAAAAGCATAATGGCTAGAACGAGGCAGCCTAGTAATGGCGTAAGAGGGAAGAAAGAATTTTTTCTTCCACCTCTCTAACTTTGCAGGGGTGGTGCAACAAGGATGGGCTAAAAGAGGCTGCCAGCTCTCAGGAATGGGCATTTTCGACATGAAAACGAGTTTGAAAACGGAAGAAAACAGTTTCCAGAGAAAAACTCAAAAGAACAGAGGGATCAAAACGCTCTGGAAAACAAAAACCCACCGAAAGATTTGCCAAAATCTGAGGACGCCGTCGTGAAAGTTGGCTGGAAAAAAGCTCTGATTAAGGTAGCTCCGCCACAGAAAGCAAGAAAGTGCAAGAACAGGGGCAAAGCAGAGAAAAGAGCAGAAGAAAAAGCAAAAGGAACTTATGATGCAATGGGCTATTTATAAGCCAGAGGTGGGTAACCGAAACATCGTCATAAGTACCCTTTGGAGGCGAACCGTCGCCGTAACTGCTCTCTGCACCTGAAAAGGCGCGCCCTCTGTAACCGACGCGACTCTCCTCCAATGGCAAAGCGCCACGTGTCAACCGCTGCGCAAAAATGGGGGACACGTCCTCCAAACGTCCCTTGAAAACTGGGACACGTCTTCTGACATCCCTGGAAAACTGGGACGCGCCGCTCAGACTGACACGCTTGGCCAAACAGACCTGCAGAAACAAAGAGCAGGCCAACTCGAGGACGCCAAGAGACAGGCTATGGCCGAACAGCCCATGACCTTCGGGCAAGAGGTGTATCTTCGGCACAGGCTCCGCCTCGAAGACACCAAAGAACAGGCCAAGGCCGAAGAGCCCATGATCTTCGGGCAAAAGGCGCATCCTCGGAACAGGTTGAGCTTCCAAAGAGACTCCCATAAACAACCTCGGAAAGAGATGCAAAACCGAAGTCTTCACTTCGGCTTTCCAAAGGGGGGCATGTGATAGCCAAACGCTATCGCCTCTATCTGGCCGAACTCCCTGCCACAAGAATGGCCAGAAGAAGCTGGCGCTACCCGAGAAAAGGTGTGATCATGCACCTCGGGAGATAGCCGAAGAGCTCCGAGCCCGGCACGCCAGGAAAACCTGAGGACACTACTTGCCCCCCCAAGGTTGTGAACAGATCGCCTTCGGAAAAACGGCACCTGACATAGCGAGCCGAACATGATATCCCCGAAGGCGGAACTCCCTGAAACTGGGAACCCCCGAACTGAGGGCTTGTTTCCCGAAGAGGCTCTGTCCGTACCAAAGGACGACCTCACCCAGGGACCTCGGGAGTACGGCAGGAGCATTTATGGAAGCATTTAAGGAAGCCTCTGACACGTCCTTTCACAGACGTCACAAGCCGCCTCAAAAGGCGCTCTGACACACGGACGCCATCAGAATCACATCATGGCCCATCTCAGCACATGGCTCAAGGCAACCTGCTACCAGCTATCTGTCTCCTACGCCCAGAAATTCAGGAACATCCGACCGAACACGTGTCGCGATCTGAACGGGCTAGGCACTCCTATAAATACCAGGAATTAATACTTGGCAGGAGGTTGGTTGGCAAAACACTGCTCCCACACTCTGAGAAAATTACCAGGCAAGACTCTTCAGCCCTGTGTGCTATTACCTTTGCCTTTTTCTCAGCCAACCACTGACTTGGGCATCGGAGGCTCCCCCCCCTCGGAAAAACACTCCGGGGGCCTCCTAACCCTTTGTTTCTGAGCTTTCAGGCACACTCCCTTGGGCGATCCATCCTCCAGGCGTTCTTCCTCCCAGAAGTCTCTCCACCAGTTACCATGACTATAAACGATGAGGCTCCACGCTATCACTTAGGAGGTACCTAACAACAAGTGTTGGACGAAGAAGGGAACAACCTTGGGTTGAGAACCAAGCTAGACCTAATTGACGAACACAGAGAAGTGGCTGAGCTTAGAAGAAAAGCTTTTCAGCAAAGGGTAGCTATAGCTGCGAACTTGCATGTCGGATGAAAAGGAATCAGGAAGGGGGACCTTGCCCTCCGAAAGAAGACCATCTCACGGAGTACTTTGGGCAAACTGGGAGGGGCCTTATTTGGTCCTTGATGAAGTTTGGCCATGAGCCTTTAGGCTTGGCGATACCGAAGGTGGAGAACTAAAAAATACATGGCATTCAGATGCTTTGAAGAAATTCTGCACTTAGAAATTTTTCTAAGTGTAGGAAAATTTTCTAGGGAAAATAACCCACCTGAGGAATCTAACCGAACAAAGTGCAAGTATTTACTTACGAAAGTGACACATTTTCTCCTAAGGCGCGTCAACCAAACATGGCTAATAAAAACAGGCAAAGCTTTGCCAAAAGATATTCGCCGGCGCTGGTGCTATGCTGAAGATGGTTGATAATAAGCGTGAAAGATATCTTCTCAAGGTACTATACCGAAAATGGTCAAACTAACCCTTGGAACCAAAGATCATTTAAGAAGAAACATGTCTTGAGACTTAGCCAAATTTTGGAGAAAAGAAGGAATTTTATTAATTTGTGCCTTAGTACAACAAGAAGGAGCTTACAAGAAGAAGATTAGAAACAAAAAGAAAAAGTGAAATCCTGGATGCCTAAGGGACCTCGTCATCTCGAGCTTCTCCGTCACCAACCTCCTTTGTCATAACCTAAGATTAAGATGTTCTATCTTGGACCAGGTCCAGCGAGGCCCCTCAGGAATGTCCAAGGCAGCAAGAAAAGAGAGGTCGAGGTCGGGGTACTTCGCCATGACTTGATGCCGGGATAGAGAAAAGCTGTCCTGGAACACAACCTTGGTTGCTTAATTGGCCTTGTCTTTCTCGTCAGACAAGTCATCCAGCTCGTTCCTCAACTCAGCGACCTCCCTTTCCAGCTTCATCATCATCATCTTCTTCTTCGCCTCCTTCTATAGCGCGTCAACCTCGGCTTGATGTTCAGCGTTGTCTAAAAGGGCCTTCGTCGAGAGAGTAGAGTCCTCCTCCTTCTCCTTCCGGTAGACCTCATTTGCCAAAGATAGCGTGATAACCTTTGCATCGAGTTCAGACACCTTTTGGGAGAATTCTTGAGAGAGCTCCTCCTGACTTTTCAAGAACTCCTCTCGAACTTTTGCTACCTCCACCTTGGCTATCTTGTTCAGCTCGACATACTTGACAACTGAGCCGGCACAAAATACCTTGGCCCTCTCTAAGCCCTCTTCGGTCCGGGATCAAATCGAAGACTGCTTTGTTGCCCATGCTTTGAAGTGTCCACCATACGCCAAGAGCTGCGAAAAGGAAAGATTTTGTGTAAGGGTCAGAAGGCTATAAAAACTTAGAAAAATGCTCAGAATTTTCCTGGGTAGCGTGTTCAGACATCCTCATGGTGAGGACCTCCTCGTTTGGGCACTCCTCAGTCAGGGACTTGAAGGTGGCGTTGGCGAGGATGCCCTTTGCCATCTGAGGGGCCATTTTCTGGCTATCCTCAGAGAATAGGTTCATGTCCTCCGTGAAGGTCTAGAATGGCTTTTTCGGCACCTTGTTGCTCGGGATGTGGGAGTCCCGAAGGGCCTATTTTAGCGTGCTCCACCATCCACCGGGTGGGTGCCTGCTCCTACGCAAAATCAGGCCGAAGTTCCACCAGCACATTATCCCTTAGCCATATGTCTATAAGATCTAAAATACCAAAAAATCCCAAATTGATAGGAACATGGCTAAGGGACAAACTTGGAAGAACCTCAGCGATGTCCTCCTCAAAGTCATCGTCAGGGATGTGCTTACCCTTCGCTCTTCGGCGGGCCTTGAGCTCTTCAGCAGAAAGGCCTCCTGCTGAAGTACCCAAGACTTCCTCCGCCGAAGTAAAGCTAATGGCCGGCGGCGAGGGAGGGTCGGCACGAACCGAGGAATGGTCCGGAACCTTCACAACGCCTTCGGGAGGGGGAGGAAGAATGTTCTCCTTAGCCTTCTTCCTCGCCGAAGATGGCCCCCCACCTGTCATCTTCTTCCTCTTCGGGGCAGCTTTCTTCCTTTGTTGTTCCCTCTTTTCAGCTTGCCCGAGGAAAAGGGACTTGTAGAAGGCCGCGGATGGGTCACCCATCTCTGAAAAAGGAAAGACATCAATGCAAGTCCAAAGGAATGCATATAACAAAATCTGGAAGATAACTTACTCTCCACAAGGCCCTCGTATGTCAGCTCCCCCCGAAGGAGCGTCACTAGCCATGACTTCTTCCCGTCAATAGCAGCCTTCGACATGTTGAGGTCGGTTTTGTGCTCCTTGATTACCCCCAGCTCCTGAAGGACTTCTTTGGTCATAAGATTCCGCTTGTTGGGAAAGGGGTACAAGGAGCTTGGAGGGTCCTCGGAGTCCCAGTTCGCAACAGCTCGGACATGGCTGTCGAACGCCTCAAACCTCACCACCAACTTAGGAGTTAGCAGCCTTCTAGGGTCGATGACATCCATCTCTAGCATCCCCCGAGCCCACCTAGTTGGCACATACGACCACGCCTCGTCCACCTTGAGGAAGAAGAATTTCTTTTGCCACCCTTGCCAGTTGTCCTTGGTGTCAAAGTTGAACATATATTTTTTGCTCCCAGATCCCCGAGGTAGCAAAAAATAAAAGCCACCCTTTAGGACCGGAAGGAGCTTGTAGTACTGCATGAAGATGATGAAGTGGGGTTATATCTTGAAAACCCCACACATGCAGAGGAAAGTGTTGAAGTAGGTGTAAGAATTGGGAGAAGGCTGATTCACGGCTACGCCATGAAATTGGCATAAGTCGCGAATCATCTTCGGCGGAGGAAACCGAAGTCCGACCTTCAGATGGGCCCGAACAACAGTAACCTCATTTGACTTAATTCATATAACTATACAGGCCAGGACTGGCTAGCCTGATGACCGAGTAAGAAGGAAGAAAGAATTTTGTTGTCCACTTCGTTAACTTCTCCGACGTAGTACAACTCAGATGATAATTGAGAGGAAGCCAGCTCTCAGGGATAGTTTGGACGAACATGAGCAGAATGGGGGAAGACATTCAGGAAAATGAAATGAATTCAGAAAAAGGATATGATTTTGGAAAAGAAGAAAAGGCTAGAAACACAGAAAATCGAAGGACTTTGGGAAGAAAAACCCACCAGAACTTTTGCCAAAGTCGGGATTTGAGAACACCGTCGTGAAACTTGCTAGAAATCGCACCACCGCTTGTGCCACCATGGGAGAAAGAGAGAAAGCTTGAGAGAAAATGAGAGCAAAATGGAAGCAAAAAAAAGCAAGGAGGATGAGCTTTGAGGAAATGAGGGGTTTTTATAGGCCGAAGGGGGTAGGCGAATCGTAGCCAATATTACGCCTCGAAGGTGAATCGTCGCCATAATTAGCCATTGAAGGCAAAGAGACGCGGTTGATGTAACCAACACAACTGTCCCCCAATTACCGCATGACACGGGTCACCTAGCACAAAAAACAAGGGCATGCCTCCTGACAACACTGAGGCCTAGGCAAGCTTATCCGAAGTCACGCATTTGCCTGATCAAAAGATGTAACGACTCACTGACAAACGACATAGGCCCAAAGAAAGGGGATATCCACCTTGGGGTAACGGAATAACTTCAAAAAATGTCAGAAATTCGGCCAAAAACTAGGAAAGCCACTTGAGTCCCAAAGGAGCTGCCTCGGTTCAGAAGAGGCATCCCATATTGCCGAAAATCCTTCCAACGAACATAACCTCGACTAAAAATTCAGTCATGATGACTGAGCTAACCACCACCTTCGGCAAAGACTCCCATAATTTGCTTAAATAACCGAAGATATAACTTTGCCCTTCCAAGGGGGGCATGAGATAGCCAAAAGGCTATTACCCTTCAAACCCCCAAGCTCTAATGAAGCACCACCCTCGGAAGAAACGAGCATCACCCTTGAGGAATGTGAGCACCAACCTCGGGAAAAGAAGGTTCGCAGTCCCTAGCCCCCTGACCTCGGTAATCCACCATCACTCTCGGGGAATAATAGTATTGACCTTGGGAACGTGGTACACTACCACCATCAATGAGATGACCTGACCAGCTTCGGGAGAAGTAGACTTACCATCCTCGGCAGTGGAAAACATGCTCCAAAGGAGATCTTCTACGCCGAGGGGATTTGCGAATAATTGGAGCAACCTCGGCAAGAAGCCCTCCTATCCCAAAAAGGTCTCTTTCACGGAAGGGGTCTTGTGAATATGAAAAAAATGGTTAAGGAGCCTCTGACACAGAGACCTCGCATATGCCCCGGACACACAGGCCTCCCACGGCCTTGACTGATGGCCAAAATGGCCTATGGCCAGCTGGAGATCCCCATCCCTGAAGGTACGGACCGCATTTGGCAGAACACATGTCATGATTTGAGTGGGCTATGTCAAACGGACTTCTCCCAATGTCCTCCTATGAATACTTGGGAAAATGACCTTGGTAAGGAGAGACAAGAGGCTAAACTCTTGAGAGAACTCTACTCTTTGCTCTCCATTCACTACTCTTCACTTGCCAAATACTAACTTGGGCGTCAGAGGCTCCTCCCCCGGAGACACACTCCAGGGACCTGCTAACCCCTGTTCTTTTGAGCATTTTAGGCACTCTTACGTTGGAAGTCTCTCCTTCAAACACCCTCCACACCAGAAGTCCCTACTTCAGGCCATTATGTCGTACAACAAAGATACCAACGGGCATCATTAGCTATTCTTGATTAATCTTTGTTTATTTCATCAAGTTTAGGTTGAAGTTAAAATTTAGGTCATAAAAATTCATTTTAATCACTTGGAACCCGGCTTGACTATTCAGGATGAAAAAATTACCATTTTACCCCTAAACCTCATCTAGCACCCTAACCTCCTTCAAACTTAGTGAACTTTGCTAAAGTTTTCTATTCTTGCTATGTAAACTTGAATTAGGGTTCCAAACTTAATTTAGAGCACTTTACCTTCTTCAGGCATGCTTCCTACTAGGAGAGCCATAACATTCTCCCCTCATTCCGGAATTTGGTCCCCTGAATTTCACTGCAATTTTAGAAAAACACTAGGATATCTTTTCAGCATATCTTGCTTCATTTCCCAGGTAGCTTCCTCCTCACTATGGTTAGACCAAAGGATCTTAACCATCGGAATCCACTTATTTCAAAGTTTCTTGACTTGCCTATCAAGTATTTGAATGGGTTTCTCTTCATAGGTCAAGTCTTCCCAAATAGGTACCACTGAAGGACTAACTACCTGTCTCGGATCTACTGTGCATTTTTTTAGTAGACTAACATGAAGCACGTTATGCACTTGGGATAGGTTAGGTGGTAATGCTAACCAATAAGAAACTCTCCTTATCTTTTCCAATACCTCATAGGGTCCAATGTACCTAGGGGCTAACTTACCCTTCTGCCCAAAATGGGTAACCCTTCTCATTGGAGACACTTTAAGAAGTACTTTATCCCCAACTTCAAAACTTAAATCTCTTCTTCTCAAATTTGCATACTTAATTTGCCAGTCATTGGCTGCCCTAATCCATTTCTGGATTAACTTGATCTTAGCTATGGTATCAGCTATGATTTTAGGACCAATAACTACCCTTCTGCAAGGTCTGCCCAATAATGGGGCGTCATACAATGTCTTCCATACAAGGCTTCGTATGGTGCCATACCTATAACAGTTTGATGATTATTATTCTAAGCAAACTCAATGAGTGGTAAATGCTGATCCTAATCACCTTTGAAATCAATTCCACACATACGTAACATATCCTCCAAAGTTTGAATTACTCTCTCAGATTGCCCATCAGTCTGAGGATGGAAAGGGGTACTGAGACTAACCTTGCTCCCTAATGCCTCCTTGAAAGCATTCCAAAATTATGACACAAATCGAGGATCTCTATTAGATATAATCTGATTCAGTATACCATGGAGTCTCACAATTTCCTTGAGATATAGTTGAGCCAACTTCTCCAATGTATAAGTGATATTAATAGGCATAAAGTGTGCTGACTTCATCAGCTGATCAACCACTACCCATATAGCATCATCTTGACTCCGAGTTTTTGGCAATCCTACTAGGAAATCCATAGTAATGGACCCCCATTTCCTCATTGGAAGAGGTAAACTTTGAAGTGTACCTGCTGGTTAATGATGTTCAACTTTAACCATTTGGAATGTCAAACACTTTGCCACATGTCCTCCTACATGCCTTCTAAGTCCTGGCCACCAAAAAAACATCTTTAGATCATGATACATCTTACTAACACCAGGCTGCATGTTCAAAATGCTATTATGTGCTTCTTGTAGGACTTGCTGCATAAGTCCTTCCACATTCGGCACATAAAGACGATCTTCATAGTGTAGTATTCCATCCTTGTACTGGAATTCCTTATTCACATTACCAAGCTTCACTTCTCCTAAAATTTTCTTCAATAATGGATCTTCCATTTTAGTGTCCTTAACTTTAACTAACCAAGCTAATTGTATTTCCAAAACGTAGACTAGGGATTTCTCTTAGGTTTGCCAAAACTCATGCAAAGCTGAGAAACAATCCCCTAAGGCTCCTCCGGAGGAATTAGTAGCCTAATCCTTAGATAAGATCACTCCTGTGTACTTCCAGCTCAATGCATCTGCTACCACATTTCCTTTGCCAGTACAGTACTCAATTGAACAATCATAATCTTTTATGTATTCAATCCATCAACATTGCCTCATATTTAGATCTTTATGTGTAAAGAGGTACTTCAAACTCTTATGATCGGTGAAGATCCTGAATGACCTCCCCATCAAGTAATGCCTCCACAGCTTAAGTGCAAAAATTACTACCGCTAGCTCAAGATCATGAACAGGGTAGTTCAACTCATTAGGTCTCAACTATCTTGAACCATAGGCTATTACCTGACTGTCCTGCATCAACACACACCCTAGACCAGAACCCGATGCATCAGTGTATCCTGTAAAAGCTTTGTTCAGAAATGGTAGAATAAGCATAGGTGCATATAGTCAGTCTTTTGTTCAACTCCATGTAAACTTCCTCACACTTCGGTGTCCATTCAAACTTCTAAGTTTTCTTGGTCAGGGCCGTTAATGGTGTTGCTATCATAGAGAATTTCTTTATGAATTGCTTGCAGTAGCCTGCCAAGCGGAAGAAACTCCTCACTTTATAACTGTAGTTGGTCTCTTTTACTCAACTACTGCCTGAACTTTTTCAGGATCAACTGATAGACCCTGAGCACTGATGATGTGCCCATGAAATTTAATCCTTTCAGACCCAAACTCACACTTAGATAACTTTGCATAGTGCTGATTATCCTTCAGCACTTGTAAAACTGACATAAGATGCTTCTCATGTTCTTAGGTAGTTTATGAGTACACCAAAATGTCATCGATGAAAAATTCAACAAATTGATCCAAAAATGGTTTAAAGATTCGATTTATAGCTTCCATGAATACTGCTAGAGCATTAGTCACACCAAATGGCATAATTGTATGCTCATAGTGTCCGTACCTTCTCCTAGAAGCAGTTTTCGGGATATCTTCCTCCTTAACTCTGATCTGAAAGTATCCAAACCGGAGGTCAATCCTAGAAAATACCTTTGCTCCTCTGAGTCTATCAAATAGATTGTCAATTCTAGGAAATGGATACTTATTCTTGACTGTTGTTGCATTGAACTTTCTATAGTCAATGCATAGCCTTAAAGTTCCATCCTTCTTCTTCACAAATAACACCAAGGCTCCCCACGATGATACACTAGGCCTTATAAAGCCTTTCTCTAGCAATTCCTCTAACTGCTTCTTTAACTCATCCATCTCAGGAGCTGACATCCTATAAGGTGGTATTGAAATAGGTTCAACCCCAGGCTGAAGATGGATTGCAAACTCAGTATCCCTCTTAGGTGGTAACCCAGGCAATTCTACTAAAAACACTTTAGGAAACTAATTGGCTATAGTAATCTTTCCAAGTTCCTCCTCTATATCCACCCTAGTAAATGAATAATACTCATCTTCGTTGACTATGGGGATGGTATCCATAAGTCTAAGATGTAAACTTTTAGCACTAGATGCTAATCCTCCTAAGCAAGTCACTCTAGCTCCCTGAGCATTAGTAATGTTGACTGAGTGATTCACACAGTCAACTTGGGCCTTATGCTTGCTTAGCCAATCCATTCCTAACACTAGGTCATAAGACCTTAATTCCATCACCCATAACTAACAACAGAAATCATGGTCACCTAACTGCAAGGGATACCTAGTAACCACTTCATTGGTCACAATAAAACTCCTCCCTACAGTCCTGATGAGTTTTAACTCACCGAAGATTTCTCGTTGGAATTTAAACTTATCTACCAAGGTAGATGATATCACTGAAAGAGTAGCTCCTATATCAAAAAGTACTTTAACACTACCATTCTGAAAAGCAAAATTACCTTGAACGGCAGCTAGTTTTTTGGTCACCTGACTTGCCAAGGTGAAAACCCTCGGGTCAACTGCTGCTGCGGCTACATGAGGTTGATTTTTTATGGCAAGGGGTGCAGGGGGTAGGTTCCTAGGCAGGCCTGGCAAAGGTCGAGCCCGTGGGCATTCCCTCGCCTAATGTCCTTTCTAACCACAAATATTGCAATTATCAATCCCCACGGTACATGGCCTCGTGCCATGGAATTGACTACACTTAGGGCACAAACCTATTTTCTTTCTCTTGATAGGACATTGGATTTCAACCATCAATCACTTTCCGGTGCTCTTTCCCAGGTTGCCTGGTCCAGCCTCCACCTTTTTGCTAGATGTCATCGTATCCTCAAATTCTCTTTCTAAGGCTAATGCCTTCTAAACCACTTGGCGATAACTCCTGATGTCCACTATCGCCATATACCTCCGGAGCACGGGTTTCAGAACTTGAAAGAATTTCTTGGCCTTCAACTCATCATTACCAATCATGTAAGGAGCATATCGAATGAGTGAATTATAATGCTGCTCATACTCTCACACAGGCATCTCTCCTTGCACTAGATTCTCAAACTAGATCCTCCTTTGAACTTGTGCAGCTTCACTAATATATTCCTGTCAGAATTTCTTCTCAAAGTCTGACCACTTAAGCACCTTTTTCTTGTGCTCTGATCGAATACCATTGCTTTCTCTGAGCACCTCCATTACATCATCCCACATTAAACTAGCCCTCCCTTTCAAAAACAAAGGTACTAAGGCCATCCTTTGTTCAGACTTATAACCTCCACAAGTGAAAAGTTGATTCATTGTGGATAACCAATCTTTTGCTCAATCGGGATCACCTATCCCATCAAAACATAATAGATCTATAGTCTTAAACTTTTCCAACAATTTCATCTAATGTGGGGTATCTCCCCTCCTTGGAGCCTCCATAACCTCTGGTTCTTCCTCCTCCTCATGAACATGATTTCTCCGTTTATAAGCCCTAGGCATTTGTGGCTACTCAGCATGCATCCCCTGATCCTGACGTGGATCATTCTTCCATTGGACAACTTCTCTATCCTCATGAACCTGGAACAACTCAGTCCTGATGGTAGTCATACCCTGTGCCACTTGGGCCATAGTCAGAGTTAACACTTGAAGTACCCTGGATATTTCATCCAGCCTTGCCACAACTAGGTCACTAAAACCCTCACCAGGTTCTCTAGCCCCTATTGAAGCTCCTGACCTAGTGTCAACCATAGCAACCTGCAACCAAAGCCAGACAACATTCCCTAGATGTTGGTCAGTACTAACTTTCATCGCACCTAGATTTTCCAAAACTAGGCCTCAGCCTTAGCCTCCAATAGCTATAAAATGAGCTCTAAGCACTGATACCAAAAACTAAAACGGCCGTCCATGGCCCCTGCCCAGGAGACCTATGAGAGCTGGTCTCACAGTGGATTGTAATTGGCTAGTTAACTATGTGCAGAAATTAAATCTCCATGATGCTAGTTGATTAACCTAGAATTTGCAAGATGCATGCTCTTCATGCTTTGACTTGGATTAACAAAAACCACAAAAAATTGACTTGGCCAAGACAATTACATAGAAAATAAGTTCAAATAGCCAAAGCATACAAAATCAACATTTATGTGAGTTTATTGCACATAACAACTGTGTGGCAGCATTTATACATAAAGTAGACTAATTCCCTCACCTAAGAGCAACCCTAGAGTCTTGGACTCCTTAAAACATAGACAATGGAGGCAATGAAGAGTACTATATATACAAGCCTTAACTGAGATCTTCTTGAACTAACTCCCACATTGGATGCAAGTCCCAGTGGTGAGTCACAAAAACCCTTGTCCAAGTGCTACTAGGCTTTACAGCCAAAGGAAGGCTCTAGTTAGTACTGTTACTTGACCAACAAGTTACCCAAGTAGACTAGAATCATAAAGATTCTTAAGGGAAATACCTGCAACAAAAGCTAACTACCGCAACAACCCTCAATGGTTACCAGATCCAACAACTTCAAAGTCTGCACAACATAACTAGGGAGTGAGAACATAAACATTCTCAGTAAGGGTCTTCACGGTACCTACAAGAGAATTACTAAGGACTTTACATATGATAACATATGTAACTTGCTGTAAGCTCATATAGCCTGAAGGTCTAATATATGAACATATAACTAGGTCACTTAAGACCTCTCCTCATCCTAGTCTTAGAACTACCGGGCATAGCCTTGTCCTCTAGCAAGCTGAGCTTGCCATCCTAACTAGTGATAAATTACCAGTTGAACGTCTCCCTTTTTATGTTGTATAAGGGAATTATGGTCGGACTATTGTAACTAGGCTATAAAGACCTTGTAAACTAGGTGTACTAAGGTTTCACCTTGCAACCTCGTGGCTAACAGCACAGCTAGGTCACCAAGGGTTCTAAACCTTCCATCCTAGCTAGTGGTACTTAGTTGTGATCCTTAGTAAACTAGTTTTCTTGCTTATGGTAGAAGTAACCATAAAACTTTACAAAACTTAAGAAAACTCTTAGGTCTTGAAGGACTTTTGAAAGTCTTAGAGTACCCCCAGAATGCTTAGGCCCCAAGGTACCGTAAAAACCACCTAGGTCTCCCCTTGACCTTCCTAGAAAAACTTGGAAAATTCAGCCAACATACCTGTGGCAAAGCGTCGCCAACAGTGGTGACACGTCGCCACAATTGCTAATGTTCTACCAACTTTCTAGTATTGGAGATGCATCATGGACAGTGGTACAAAACTGGCAACGCATCACCAATCCGTGAATCTACATAATTTTTATAGATTTTGCTGCTATGAACTTTGGACACTTACCAAACATATCAACCATGCTTGGTTAGCCTCTGAACTTCACATACATGTAAAACAAGTTGCATAGATCACAACCAACTACCACAAGCCAATCTATGATGCATTATAACATTATTCCAATTATCACAAACCTAATAGTCCACCATGATTCAACCTTGTCCACTAACTAATACTATTGGTAGAATTACTCAAATTCTTCAAGCAACCTCATTCCAATAGCATTAATTGAACTCAAAAATAGAACTCCCTTACCTCAACTCCAAGTAACAAGCAAGAATCAAGCACTCTTCCAATCCACTAAGCTCACCAAAGCACCACCTAAGTTATAAGCAAAACATAGGTAGCAAACATCAAATTCTTACTTTATAACCAAAACCCAAGCTCCTAACTAACCAATAAACCTGAAATCAATCAAGAACACATTAGTTACCACGTACTAAAAATAGGTGATGGGAGAAAACATGCTTCCAAGCTCCAAAACCATGGTTTTATGCTTGAAATGTGCTCCCAATGGCCTATATACATATGATGGCTTCTCTTTCACCAAGAAAATTTGATTTCAAGCTTAATTGGATGGAAAAATGAGGGTGGAGAGGATGAACTCGGGTTTATGGCAGCCACCCATCCACTTTGCCGTCTTATAACACTATTTTTAATCTAAGCCATCAAAGTATTAGACATGGTACACCTAAGTCCCCATCTTTTGGCAACCTTAGCTATTCTTGATTAATCCTTGTTTATTTCAGCAAGTTTGGGTTAAAGTTAAAAGTTAAGTCATAAAACTTCATTTTAACCACTCTGGACCCGACTCAACTATCTAGGATGCAAAAATTATCATTTTGCCACTGAACTTCATTTAGCCCCTTAACCTCCTTGGAACTTAGTGAACTTTGCTAAACTTTCCTATTCTTGCTATGTAAACATGAATTAAGGTTCCAAACTTAATTTAGAGCCCTTTCCCTTTTTCAGGGGTGCTTCCCACTAGGAGAGCCATAACATACAGGGCCAGTTAGGGAACACAAAATAAGGAGGAAGCCTAAGAAAGGACCTTTGCTTAGTGATCAAGTTAGAGGAAATAGGAAGGAGAATGATGGTGGTAGTGATGAAAAGAGAAGGAACTTGAGAGCCAGGAAATTAAGGTCTAAAGTACGACAGGAGACTAGACTTAAAGAGGAAGTAAGTCCAGAAGCCGAACACCTAGACATAGAAGAAATTGAGAGGCCAGACCAACTCACTGTCACCACTGAGGCAATGAGGGCACATAGGGGAAGGTAGAATGATAGACAAGAGAGGGCTTCTAGGCCAAAGAGTGGGAGCTTGAGGGAAGGCTAACTAGAGGGGCTTCTTACCCTGAAACCCCCATTTTTTAGAGAAGAATGTGATCTAGGGGAAGTAGAGTTCTGGATAAACAAATTTGAGAAAATTTTTAAGAGAATTAAGGTATCCTCTTCTTAGAAAGTCCTACTTGCTACCATCAGACATTAGGATAATGCAGAGTTATGGTGTAGGGCAGTCCATAGAACTTACAATAATAAGAATGCTAGGAGGCCAGCTTCCAAAAAAAAGGCCATGAGATGTGCAGAGTTTTTGTATGTCTTTTAGCAACAATACATCAATAAAGCACTAAAAGATTAGAAGAAGGTGGAGTTTGTTGTACTTGAGTAGGGAGAGCTTACAATTCTCGAGTATGAGCAAAGGCTTAACAACCTCATTTGCTATGCTCCTCAGTATGAAGGCCAGGAGGAACTAAAGAGCAAGAGGTTCCTCAGGGGACTTAAACCTGAGTTGAGGTGGATACTCAAACTTGTGCGAGCCTGAGAGTGTTTTGAGGTTATGTAGAGATCCATGGCCTTAAAGCAGAAGTTTCAAGGGGCAGGTTGTGAGTGGCCCTGAAGCTACAAGTGTGGTGTAGAAGCCACCAGAAAAGATAGGTCGAGTGGAGTTAGGACATGAGCCAAGAAAAGAGACCAAGAAAGAAAAGAGGCTAGGACAATATGGACCTCAGTGTAGAACATGTAGGAAGTAACATGGCCAAAAGCCATGTCATAGACTGACTGAGGGATGCCTCAAGTGTGGTGACCAGGATCACTGGGTGAGGGATTGTCCCGTCAGGATGGAAGAATAGAAAATGATGGGAAGATTTAAGAATAGAAGGCACAGGGACAATTGCCCATATAAAGGCAGCCAAATGTGCCTCTACTGAAGAAAGATCAGGGCCCCGACTTACCTCTAGATAGGAAAAGGCCAAATCAAGCTCTTGGAATAGTTTTCCAGCTAGAGACCTCAAGGAGGACTCAAGACGCCAAAGTACTTGAGGTGGAGAAGAAGATGGGTCAAGCGAAGATGACTAAGAAAACTTTGAAAGGTACCATTATTTTTAATGGTTATAAAGTATCAGCCTATTTGATACTAGTGCATCCTTGTCTATGATATATTCTAAGCTTGTAAAAGCTATGAATCTTGAAGTATGCACTATGAATGAAATGTATCTAGTTAGAACTAATCGGAATGAGGTTATGTTTATATGCCATGTAGTGAAGGATTGCATACTTAGGCTTGGTGAACTAGAGCTTAGAGTTAACTTGATAGTCTTAGAGACCAATGGCTATGACAACATACAAGGTATGAATTGGCCTATTGACAATAGAGTAGCCATAGATTGCCATGCCAAGCAACTTTGTTTGCCTGGGTGTAAGCCACACTTTGTGGAAAACTCATATAAGCTAACAACTAAGAACTACTTAAAGGTAGTAGAACACAAAACCTTGGTGGTTAAGGGTCAATACCTGGGGTTCAATGGAACTGAGGTAGTACATGAGTTGGGTACAATTCCTATAGTAGAGGAGTTTCCTAAAATGTTTGACATAGATCTCTCAGGACTCCCTCCTGCAAGAAAGGTTAAGTTTGAGATCAAGTTAGTGTCAAGAGTTGCAAAAGTGTCTATTGCTCCTTATGGGATGGCTGTACCTAAAATGGTTGAGCTAAGGAAGTAATTGGATGAACTGTTAGAAAAGGGTTTCATAAGACCAAGTACTTCTCCATGGGGAGCACCTATACTTTTTGTAAAGAAGAATGATGGAACCTTAGGTTGTGAATTGACTACAAAAAGGTCAATCCACTAACTATCAAGAACAAATACCCTCCCACAAGGATAGAAGATCTATTTGATCAATTGAAGGGAGCTAGAGTTTTCTCTAAGATAGACCTCATGCCATAACCCTCATTTCCATACTAGGCTTCTGTGAAATTTCAAGTAAAATTTAAGTGGAGAACTATGTTTTGCACATGGGTGAAGGGTATATGTGATAAGCCTAGTGGGTACATGTGATTATATCAAGAATATGTCTACCGAGAGTACTTGAACAAATTTTTGAAGGACCTAAGGCTTTAGTGGTGACTTTGTAAGCTTGGGGACTACTTTGCACACATATTTGGGTGACTATCTTGATACAAAAACATATGGGAGAAGTACTATGTGCCATGCAAGAAATAAAGTCACTAATGCTAACATTTGAACCATTTCTATGACATGTGGCACCAAATCGGATTTGCATGTCTCCACTTAGTCAAATCACTTCATTTTGGGTCAAGACTTCTAGGTTAGGCTAGTTTAATGTTCTTGGCTTTTGAGGCTCGGATTCTTGCCAAATTAATGATGGATTGAAGTTTGCATATGAGATTCAAGCTTGTTCAAGTACATTTCAGACTTAGGCAACCTTGGAGATCTTATTCTAAGCTTGGATTTCAATCTTGTTGAACACTAGGCACTTAGGGGATAGTTTATGAACTATATGATCCTTTGATGCTATTAAGGGCTACGTTTACCTTCAGGTAACTTAGCTAGCTAAGTAGTGGCAAGTACTAGAGTTTTTACATAGGTAGGCCAACCTATGTATGAATTTGGAACTCTATGTGAACTAAACAACTAATGAATATAAGAATTGATTCAATCTAAGTATGTGCTTGCTAGTGCCCTTTAGGCTAAAACTATGGCTGGGGTTTCTGATGCGCGTGTTTCTTTCTTTACTGCTTTGGATGCATGTTCAAACCCTTATTTGCTTATTAGTTATTACCTTATTATGTACAGCATGTGTTTTCCTTATCTTCATGTTAACTTGCATAAGCAATGAAGGTTAAGCTCTCAAGCATAACTAAATAGGCATGAAATGTTGTATGCTTCCCTTATTAAGTTATACAAATAACTTATGCCCTGTAAATATGTGTTTCAGGAAATGATATTGAACCTTGAGTAGCTTATGTTCTAAGAATTGGGTTTTAGGTGCAGTTGAGGTAAGAACACTAACGCGTGTAAGTTACCTCGATAAGTGTAAGTACAAGTCTTTATGTGTGAGTGCAAGCTCATATGTTTTGTGTTGCTTACAGGCTTTGTGTTTTGTGTTGTGGGTATAGTCTAGAGTTATGGATGTGTGCTCATGGGCTTTAGTTATGTGGTTTAGCCTCCTAATTATGGGAGCAGTGGTAGGAATTGTGTTACCACCTCAGAAAAATCCGAGAATTACAAAGTGTGGCATAATGGTCAAAAACCATTGTATTGGGTAATTCTCATCATAGTTATTGAAGTGTGATGGGTAAAGAGCATGATCAACACCTCTTCAAAAGTGTTCTAAGTTGGTAACTTGGCCCCCAAGAAAAGCCTTAACGATTGCTTGTTTGTCAAGCAACCTATGGGCTTTTTTTGTAAGGGTTTTAAAATTCGGGTACTTAATTGCAAAACTCTCAAGAAAGAGCTTTGGAGAGTTATTGAAAGGATATGAATGGTATGAAAGTGCTATTAGAAGACCAAATTGCTTATGAAAAACAAGTTTAGAGAAAGAAACACAAAAGGCGTTAAGGACCTAAGTGTCTTAGTGTAAGCCTTTGGATGTTCAAGCTTTTGACTTAAGTGAAGTGATGAAATTATGGGGTTATCCCACACAAGGAGGGGCAGCTATGGCATGATAAGGATGTCAAAAATGTGGGCCATGAGTTTAAGACTTAGAAACCATAGTTTTGTAGCAAGGAAAATGACATAAAGCATGGTTTAGGCTATTAAAGGTGTTTAGTGCACTAAAGCCCATTTAAGTAGTCATTTCCTTCTTTTCTTCTCTGATATTCAAACATATCAGCCACCAGCCACCTCTACAATTCCTCCACATGCACCATACCTCCAAGCATGCAATTAGTTGCAATTGAAATGAAGAAAGAGCAATTGGAAGCATAATAGTGCTATTGCTTGGGTGCACCAAGAATCAAGCTTAAAATTCAGCATACCCATCAAGGTAAGGAGTTCTCTTGCTCTTATGGAATGTTTACTATATTTTCAAGCATCCAGGGCTAGGCTTGGAAGAGAGCCATGAGTTTGATGAACCAAGCTTAGT
Organism: Aquilaria sinensis; assembly: GCA_005392925.1. Lineage (NCBI taxonomy): Eukaryota > Viridiplantae > Streptophyta > Magnoliopsida > Malvales > Thymelaeaceae > Aquilaria > Aquilaria sinensis. Next base: position 189,927 of record SMDT01002175.1, read on the forward strand.
GAGGGGAGTGCACTTAGTGAAGGTTTTGGGTTACCCAGTCTAGGGTAGTCTAGTTATGGTGCCAAATTTGTGCATTTAAAACTCCCGTGGTTGGTATGTTCTGTAGGCCATCAGAATAATACCCTTAGTGTGCATACCCAAGTGGCCCTTTTGGGTGCAATGTAAATGCATGCATATTGGTCCAACCATGACACATATATTCACATTTTATGCACACCATGGCAGCAAGGAAGGAAAACACTAGCACAAGTCTTAATCTTGGCTACCACACTTTAGGCGATCTTATTAAGTGTAAGTGACCGGCCACTGCACCGAAAACTCCATCCAAAATTTTTTATTAATCTAGCCATGTAACCCCCTATTTTATTTTCTTCATTATAAATTAGAGTATTTAAGTAAACAAAGTAATTTTATTTTACTTTAATAGCCCACCTATTGAACAAGTTATGCATATTTGAAGTTGGTTACAAAATTCTAACCAAATGAATAGTAACTTAGCCAATTTTGCAATGTTATATCTTTGGCTACAGAGCATCAAATGCAGAAATTCTAAATGCTTATTAAACTTCAAGATGTGCTCTTTCTGTGATCAAAATTTCATCCTAAGATTCATTCTACACGGGGAGATATAGAACTTTGAGTGAAAAGGTCAAAATTTTGTCCACTTTATGACCATTTTGCCCATACAAAATTTCATAAGTGTGCAAACACTACATTCACAAGGGGTAAGCCCTCCAAGGCTATCCCATACATGTCTAATACACATTAGAATCACATGATTTTACATCTAGTAAGTTTATGTGGCCAAAACAAAATTTACCAACAAGCGGCCTACCATTCACACTTAGACTATTACCACTTTGAGACCTTAAATATAGTGACAATATTTAATGTGTCAATCTCTCAGGAGTTATGCATGTTCTGTAGAATATCAGAACAATGCTCACTATATTACCCAAGTGTTTAAGACATGTAAGAACCTGCCCATGTTGGTTTTGCACCTGGGAATCAAGTGTATGAATCTTATGAAATTTTGTATGGGTAAAATGGTCATAAAGTGACCAGAATTTTAATTTTGTACTTAAAGCTCCATAACTACCTGTGTAGAAGGAATATCAGTATGAAATTTTGACCACACCTAGAGAACATATAGAGGTTGAACTAGAATTTTGAATTTCTAAATTTGGAACCTTGTAGCCAAAGATATGACATTCCAAAGTTGTCTAAGTTACTGTTCATTTGGTCAGAATTTGGTAACCAACTTAAAAAATCCATAACTTGGTCCATAGGTGGGCTTTTTATGTAAAAAAAATTCATTGGTTTCTCTAAGTCTCTACTTGATAATGGGACAAATAAAATAGGGGTTACATGGCTAGAATGATACAGTTTATTAGTGGAAGTTACAGGTGTCGTGGCTAGTCACTAGAAGTTAACAAGATTGCCTAATGTGTGGAAGCCAAAACTAAGAATTGTGCTAGTGTTTTCCTTCTTAGCTGACATAGTGTGCATAAATGTAAATATGTGTGTTATGGTTTGACTAATATACATATATTTTCATAGAGACCAAGAAGGCCGCTTGGGTAATATAGTGAGCATTGTTCTGATGGCCTACAGAACATGCATAGCTTCTGGGAGGTTGACACATTAAATATTGTCACTGTATTTAAGCTCTTAAACTGGTAACAGAAGTTGGTATCAGAGCAAGGTTTGAATGTGGTTTATGTGCATATGACATGATGCATATAGTTGCATACATATAGCTTAGTTGGGTCAGCTGCTAGTGTTAAGTACCTAACACTCAGTATATATATTGTGCTCTTCTGATTTTCTTGAAACAAGAAAATGGTTGCCACAAGGAGACCCCTAAGACCTCCTACTGAATAAATGCAGGCCAACAGAAATGGAAGGGGTGTTGAAGAGCAACCAAGGGTTCAGGAAGTAGAAAACCCAGCACTTGAATTGAACGTACCTTCGGTGTGGGTTGAACTACAAAAAACCTGGTGCAGATAAATGAAAACTTAGTAAGGTTACTACAAGCTCAACAACAAGGAGTCCAAGTAGCACAAGCATTACCATAGGAGCAGAACCAAGAAATTGTTTGGAACAACCCAGTGAATGTTCCTTCTGATGAAAGTGAAAACAATGTAGCTGTTGAAGATGAGGACAGAAGACATCCCAGAGGAACAAGAATCAGGTCTCAGATTGGCCAAGTATCCAGAGCCAATAACTTAGCTTATGACCATTCCATAGGGGATGACGTTAAAAGTGTTAGTGTTGTGCCCAAAAAGCCAATCATGAGATGATTGTATTTTTGCACATTGAGTCATGATATTTTATTTAGGCATTAATCCAGCAATTTTGTTTGTTGTTTTGTTTCTGCGTAACGTAATAAACATAATTGTAACCCTAGAATAATGATATTCTTAAACGTCCCTAGTCTAGTATTATTGTGGAGCGGGTTGCAATAATTCATAATGACTAGCATATGTGGAGACTAATATGAGATATGTAGTCTACATATGGGTACAAGTTGGAGAACTTGTGTACTGGACCGACCCACCATGAGAACACTTCATGGATCGTTATATGAGTGTCATAAGTGATTCTCATAGTGATCATGGTATATGTAGTCCTTCGACCTAAGATCATCAAGGTTCCCTACATGTGAGTCACATACTTTGATACTTTCCTTTGTTGCTCGTAACTGAGTGAACTTGAAGGAGGTCATTGGGTATGTCACATATCATGCGGAGGGATTTGTATGATCAAGATGGGATTTGTCCCTCCTATGTAACGGGAGTGATATCTTCGGGCCCCTTGATAGAGTGAGACTTAGAAAATGCATGGCCATGCTCGGATGAGTTGATATACGATATCAATGTCATCAGTTTAAGTTGGTCTACTCAGTAATCAAGAAACCAAAGATTGGGCTATACGAGAGTGACACATTCCATGTCTCGTGCTTAGTCTTGATATCTTGGACAAAGGGACAATGGCATATATCGGTGATGATCATAAAGGTTTAGTCGAATCACCGACAATCTTGTCACTTGGGTAGCAATGATGTGTTGCTAGACACCGCTCATTGCTTATGATCATAAATGTGATTTATGATCATTGCCAACGTGGTAAGAGCCTATTGGGTCGCACACATAGAGCTATTTGGATCATTAGAGTGCATGGGCTAATTATTTGGGTTATGGTTTCACTTTAATTTCGTATTAATAATGGGCCCAAGAGTTGAGCCATTATTAAGCCCGAAATTAAATCCTAATTGGATTAGGGCTTTGAAACCCATTAGGCCTGGAAGTTGAGTCTCACTATAAATACAACTTCTAGTGAGAAATTCGTAGGTCTCCTTGCCCTAGCCTCCCAAAAAGGACAGCCACACTCTTCTCTTGCAATTCCTTGGAGGACGCAAGCTAGCACTGCGAGCGCAAGAGAAACGCATCTGCCGGGACGTGGTGGAAGCGTGGTGATCCCGAGAGGCTCGTGTGGATACCATAGAGAGCCTGAACACGTCAACTGTTCAGGTTTTGTGATTCAACTCTACAGTTGAGTGAGAGATCTCAACCGAAAATTAGGTATGAAAATTTTTGAACACCCGGTTTACCCCGTTTCACTTGGATCCTGGAGGGTTTCGGTTAAATTTTGCTGCGCTGTTTGGCTCCCGAAACCCAACAGTGGTATCAGAGCTACTGGTGAAACCCTAAATCGGGATTGAGTGTTGAATCGCATGATGTTATGTGTTCGGTTGCTTTTCGGCCATGATTAATTAGATTGATTCATGATGCATGAAACTGGAACTCGTAATGAACATATGAGATATATGAAGAAACGACACAAATTGGTTAATGAGATTAACCCGAAATTGAATGGTATGAGATACCTATATGGATTAGGATTCTTGCAATAGTTGCAAAAACCCTAGCTTTGTTCGGATTCGGCCTGTTCGGGCACCGAAAGTAAGGTATTTTTGGTGGCTCGAATGGAGGAGTCTCGGGTGCCTACTTGCTCGAAATAGAAGATTTCGGGCTAAGCAATTGTAAGACAATTTTTTGCGCCGAGGGGGGCGCTGCCCCCTCGCAACCCCCCGCAAGGGCGGCTCCCCTTGACCCCGTCCGCTGACCGGTCAGCGGAACCACCGCCCGCTGACCGGCCAGCGGGAGACCGCCGTATGCGAAGCGCCACATAAATAAAAACTGGTTAATCAACACGCGAAAATTGGCATGCATCTTTGTTGAATGAGATTTGACATGATATGCTGATTGGTGTTTGAAGCATGGTGCATGGTTATAGCCCTTGATTGGTTGTACTTGTAAATACGGCCTGCAAGTCGTGCCTTTTCTTATCACTCTCATTGTACATTCTCTTCTCACCTTACTCCCCTCGAATGTAACTCGAGGTTTCTATTATTGATGTAATGGTGCATTATGGGATCATCCAAGGTGGTATGTCCAAGGATCATCCAAGGTGGTATGTCCAAGGAGGTGACAACAAAAGGGCAGCCAAGAAAGGAAGAGAAGGAGCTTGTGAAGACTCTTTTCTTTTCTTAGGCTTTTATGATATTCTTATTGGCTTGAGAATATCGCATAGTTTGGGCTATAACCATGTCACGTTTACTTTCTTGTACGCATGAGATGCATGTTTTATATTTGTATGTGATGCATGTATAAGACAACCGGAGATAACAAATTGGTGAGATCAAAAGAAAAATCCCTCAAACAAATATTAAGTCATTAAATGTGATGCCTTCCAAATGTTGGCACTCGTCAAGACTTTGATCAACATTAGGTGGGTTTGCCAAAGCAAAGCACCTATGTTCATCTTGGTAAGGCGCGATGGGATAATAGTGATATCCAAACTGCTAACTTTGGGTTCGACTTAACTAAGTCATCCTAATAGGATTAGGGACTTAGAGGCATAGAGTTGGGCTTAAGTTCATGAGATGAGCTTGGACAAGTGTTGTTCACCCAACTATCCAAGAGTTGCATAAGATGCAATTGGCAAGGAGTTGCCTACCTAAATAGCTGTAACTTGAGAGAAAAGCCAAAGCTGACTCAGGTTGTGGTCAAATATGGATCTTGGCCCACTAGAATACCTTAGCGCTGAGGTGTTCTGAAATAATATCGAGGGTTATTATTTTGAGGAAAATAGTGGGAGTATCGTTTAATAAAAGTCCTTATTAAATGAATTAAAATACATGACTCTTACACTGCATATTTACTGTTGTAGATAACCATGGCACAAAACACATCGACACTTTCGTTGCGATCGATCCTTGAGAAGGAAAAACTGAATGGGACCAACTTTCTCAAATGGTACCGAAACTTGAGGATAGTCCTCAAACAAGAGAGAAAGGCTTATGTCCTAGAGCAGCCCATTCCGAATGAGCCTGCTGCCACTGCTCCAAGAGCTGAAAGGGATGCTCACAAGAGGCATTCTGATGATGCTTTGGATGTTGCATGCCTCATGCTTATTACCATGGAATCTGAGCTTCAGAAGCAACATGAGAACATGGGGGCGTTCGATATGATCGAACATCTCAAAATGCTTTTCCAAGAGCAAGCTAGGCATGAGAGGTTTGAGACCTCTAAGGCATTGTTTCAGTGCAAGATGTCTGAGGGAAGTCCCGTGGGTCCTCATGTGCTCAAGATGATTGGGTACATTGAGAATCTTGAGAATTTGGGATTTGCTCTTCAGAAAGAGTTGGCTATTGATGTAGTCTTGCAATCGTTGCCTGAAAGCTACAGTCAGTTTGTCATGAACTATAACATGAACGACCTTGACAAGTCCCTCCCTGAATTGCTCAACATGTTGAGAACTGCTGAGCAAAACCTTAAGAAGGCTAAGCCCATTTTGATGGTTCAAAAGGGCAAGGGAAAGGGAAAAGCCAACAAGAAGAAGGATAAAGCTAATGGAAAGTCCAATGCTAGTTCTTCTTCAGCTGCACTGAAACCAAAGGGTGGTGTGGCAAAGGAAGGGGAGTGCTTCCATTGTAAGCAACCTGGACACTGGAAGCGCAATTGCAAGCTCTATCTTGAAGAACTTGCTAAGGAAAAGGGAAGTAAGACTTCCACTTCAGGTATTTTTGTTATAGAGGCTAACTTTTCTACTTCCTCATCTTGGGTATTGGATACTGGATGTGGATCTCACATTTGTGCAAATGTGCAGGATCTAAGTAGAAGTAGAAGATTGGCCCGAGGTGAAGTGGACCTACGTGTTGGAAATGGAGCAAGGGTTGCTGCCTTAGCCGTAGGGACTTATGTTCTCACTTTACCTAGTGGATTAGTTTTAGAATTAGACAACTGCTACTTTGTGCCTACTATTAGTAGAAATTTGATTTCTGTTTCTTGTTTGGACAAGAAAGGTTTTTCATTTATAATAAAGGACAAATGTTGTTCTATTTATTTGAATGAAATCTTTTATGGTAGTGCTCAACTTAGCAATGGGTTGTATGTTCTAGACCTCAAAGATCCAATCTATAATGTGAATACCAAGAAGGTCAGATTAAATGATTCAAACCCGACCTATCTCTGGCACTGTCGCTTGGGCCATATAAATGAGACCCGCATATCCAAGCTCCATAAGGATGGACTCTTGGACTCATTTGATTTTGAATCATATGAGACATGTGAGTCATGTTTGTTGGGCAAGATGACCAAAGCCCCATTCACAGGGCAAAGTGAAAGGGCTAATGACTTACTAGGACTCATACATAGTGATGTATGTGGCCCTATGTCTACACAAGCTAGAGGAGGTTTCCAATACTTCATTACTTTCACTGATGACTTCAGCAGATATGGCTATGTGTATCTTATGAGACACAAGTCAGAATCCTTTGAAAAGTTCAAAGAATTCAAGAATGAAGTAGAGAATCAACTCGGGAAGAGTATCAAAGTACTTCAATCAGATCGAGGTGGAGAGTACTTGGATCGAGAATTCCTTGACTATCTGAAGGAGTGTGGTATAGTATCACAACTCACTCCACCAGGTACACCTCAATGGAATGGTGTATCTGAAAGGAGAAATCGAACTCTGTTAGACATGGTTCGCTCTATGATGAGTCAAGCTGACCTTCCAAACTCCTTTTGGGGACATGCTCTAGAGACAGCCGCTTTTACACTAAACCGAGTTCCATCTAAATCGGTTCAAAAGACACCATATGAGATATGGAGTGGGAGGCGTCCCAATTTGTCTTTTATGAAGATTTGGGGCTGTGATGCTTATGTGAAATGTCAATCCTCTTAAAAACTAGGGGCCAAATCTAAAAAATTCCTTTTTGTTGGGTATCCCAAAGAAACAAAGGGTTACTATTTCTACAATCCTTCTGAGCAAAAAGTGTTTGTTGCTCGAACTGGTGTCTTTTTAGAGAAAGAGTTTATCTCTAAAGGAACTAGTGGGAGGAAAGTAGAACTTGAAGAAATTCAAGAACAACAAGGAGACATCGAACCTGAAATGGAACCTGAACAGACACCACAAGATGTTGTGGTTCAAGAGTCTGTTCCTGTAGCACAGAGCCCACGTAGGTCTGGTAGGATTCGGCGTGAGCCTGAGAGATATGGATTTCTCGTGACTCACACTGGTGATGTGATGCTCATGGATCAGGATGAGCCCACAACCTACCAACAAGCTATGTCGGGGCCTGACTCTGAGAAGTGGCTAGTGGCCATGAAATCCGAGATGGAATCCATGTATGAAAACCAAGTATGGACTTTGGTTGACCCACCTGAAGGGGTAAAACCCATAGGGTGCAAATGGGTTTTCAAGAAGAAAACTGACATGGATGGTAATGTGATTACCTTTAAGGGACGATTGGTTGCAAAAGGTTTCAAGCAAATTCATGGTATTGACTATGATGAAACTTTTTCACCAGTTGCTATGCTTAAATCCATCCAAATTTTGTTTGCTATTGCTGCACACTATGATTATGAGATATGGCAAATGGATGTCAAAACTGCATTCCTAAATGGAAAGCTACTTAAGGATGTGTGCATGACACAACCAGAGGGTTTTGTCACTCCTGAGAATGCCAATAAAGTGTGCAAGTTGCAAAGGTCCATTTATGGACTGAAGCAAGCTTCTTGAAGTTGGAATCTTTGTTTTGATGAAGCAATCAAAGAGTTTGGTTTTATCAAAAATGAAGATGAACCTTGTGTCTACAAGAAGGTTAGTAGGAGCGCTATTGTCTTCTTGGTGTTGTATGTAGATGACATACTACTCATCGGGAATGACATTCCTGAGCTACAGTCTGTGAAGACTTGGCTAGGGAAATGTTTCTCTATGAAGGACTTGGGTGAAGCAGCCTATGTGTTAGGCATCAGGATCTATAGAGATAGATCTAGAAAGCTTCTTGGCCTAAGTCAAAGTACATATATTGACAAGGTGCTAAAGAGGTTTAGCATGCAAGATTCCAAGAAAGGATTCTTGCCCATGTCACATGGTATCACTCTTTCTAGATCTCAGTGTCCGAGTACACCTGAGGAGAGAGAGCGCATGAGTAAGATTCCATATGCCTCAGCAATTGGATCTATCATGTATGCCATGATATGTACTCGTCCCGATGTCTCATATGCTTTGAGCATGATGAGTAGGTACCAATCGAACCCTGGTGAGAGTCACTGGACAGCTGTTAAGAACATCCTTAAGTACTTACGAAGGACTAAGGATGCATTCTTGGTCTTTGGAGGTGAAGATGAGCTCGTTGTAAGGGGTTACACCGATGCAAGCTTCCAATCCGATAAGGATGATTTTAGATCGCAATCTGGTTATGTGTTTTGTATTGGTGGTGGTGCTGTGAGCTGGAAGAGTTCAAAGCAAGAGACAGTAGCTGACTCTACAACAGAATCTGAGTACATTGCCGCCTCTGATGCTGCGAAGGAGGCAGTTTGGATCAAGAAGTTCATCACTGAACTTGGAGTGGTTCCAAGCATTGCCGACCCGATAGAGCTCTATTGTGACAACAATGGAGCAATCGCACAGGCTAAGGAACCTCGATCTCACCAGTGATCCAAACACATACTCCGACGCTATCATCTCATCAGGGAGATCATCGAGAGGGGTGATGTAAGGATATGCAGGACTTCGACAGACAGCAACATTGCTGATCCACTGACAAAGCCCCTTACGCAGCAGAAGCATGATAGCCATTCTAGGTCCATCGGTATTAGATACATGGATGATTGGCTTTTAGTGCAAGTGGGAGATTGTTAGTGTTGTGCCCAAAAAGCCAATCATGAGATGATTGTATTTTTTGCACATTGAGTCATGATATTTTATTTAGGCATTAATCCAGCAATTATGTTTGTTGTTTTGTTTCTGCGTAACGTAATAAACATAATTGTAACCCTAGAATAATGATATTCTTAAACGTCCCTAGTCTAGTATTATTGTGGAGCGGGTTGCAATAATACATAATGACTAGCATATGTGGAGACTAATATGAGATATGTAGTCTACATATGGGTACAAGTTGGAGAACTTGTGTACTGGACTGACCCACCATGAGAACACTACATGGATCGTTATATGAGTGTCATAAGTGATTCTCATAGTGATCATGGTATATGTAGTCCTTCGACCTAAGATCATCAAGGTTCCCTACATGTGAGTCACATACTTTGATACTTTCCTTTGTTGCTCGTAACTGAGTGAACTTGAAGGAGGTCATTGGGTATGTCACATATCATGCGGAGGGATTTGTATGATCAAGATGGGATTTGTCCCTCCTATGTAACGAGAGTGATATCTTCGGGCCCCTTGATAGAGTGAGACTTAGAAAATGCATGGCCATGCTCGGATGAGTTGATATACGATATCAATGTCATCAGTTTAAGTTGGTCTACTCAGTAATCAAGAAACCAAAGATTGGGCTATACGAGAGTGACACATTGCATGTCTCGTGCTTAGTCTTGATATCTTGGACAAAGGGACAATGGCATATATCAGTGATGATCATAAAGGTTTAGTCGAATCATCGACAATCTTGTCACTTGGGTAGCGATGATGTGTTGCTAGACACCGCTCATTGCTTATGATCATAAATGTGATTTATGATCATTGCCAACGTGATAAGAGCCTATTGGGTCACACACATAGAGCTATTGGATCATTAGAGTGCATGGGCTAATTTTTTGGGTTACGGTTTCACTTTAATTTGATATTAATAATGGGCCCAAGAGTTGAGTCATTATTAAGCCCAAAATTAAATCCTAATTGGATTAGGGCTTTGAAACCCATTAGGCCTGGAAGTTGAGTCTCACTATAAATACAACTTCTAGTGAGAAATTCGTAGGTCTCCTTGCCCTAGCCCTCAAAAAGGACAGCCACACTCTTCTCTTGCAATTCCTTGGAGGACGCAAGCTACCACTGCGAGCGCTAGAGAAACGCATCCGCCGGGACGTGGTGGAAGCATGGTGATCCCAAGAGGCTTGTGTGGATACCATAGAGAGCATGAACACATCAACTGTTCAGGTTTTGTGATTCGACTCTACAGTTGAGTGAGAGATCTCAACCGAAAATTAGGTATGAAAATTTTTGAACACCCTATTTACCCCGTTTCACTTGGATCCTGAAGGGTTTCGGTTAAATTCCGCTGCATTGTTTGGCTCCCGAAACCCATGAAAAAGACCTAGTGAGAGGAGAAAAAAAAATAGATATAGAGACCATATGGACTCAAAAGATTTGCATAGGTCAAGAAGACATAGAGTTGAAGATTTGGAAGGCTCTGATGATGTCAAATTGTTGGAGAGGTTTCAAGGCCTAAGATCTCCACAATTTGATGGTAGAGTAGGACTAGAGAAAGCTGAGGAATGGCTAAGATTCATTGAGAAAATGTTTGAGCGGATGCATTTGAGCTCCACCAATAAAGTATCTCTAGCTACCTATAATCTCGTACGTAGTGCAGAAATGTGGTGAAGAAGTGTTAAAGATAGGCATGCTGCCTAGAGAGGCAGAAGAATAAATCATGAGCTGAAGATGACATGGCTTGAGTTTACAAGGTTGTTCTAAGACCAGGATATAAGGGATGCCATCAAAGACCTAAAGCAAGCTGAGTAACCTCAGGGTTCTGGAATACGAACACAAGTTAACCAACTTGTGAGGTATGAACCATAGTACCATAGTGATAGCCGAAGTGCTATCGACCTGGTCACCTGATGACCCCGGAAAGGAGGGAGCCAGACACCTGAGGTACACGACCTCGGTAGCCCGCCAATTCCAACTTCGGGGAACTAGCGTATTGCCTCCCTCGGGAAGGTGACCGAACCAGCTTCGAGGGATAAGTGTTGGGTTTCGAGAGCCAAACAGCGCAGCGGAATTTAACCGAAACCCTCCAGGATCCAAGTGAAACGGGGTAAACCGGGTGTTCAAAAATTTTCATACCTAATTTTCGGTTGAGATCTCTCACTCAACTGTAGAGTCGAATCACAAAACCTGAACAGTTGACGTGTTCAAGCTCTCTATGGTATCCACACAAGCCTCTCGGGATTACCACGCTTCCACCACGTCCCGGCAGAGGCGTTTGTCTTGTGCTCGCAGCGCTAGCTTGCGTCCTCCAAGGAATTGCAAGAGAAGAGTGCGACTGTCCTTTTCGAAGGCTAGGGCAAGGAGACCTGCGAATTTCTCACTTAAAAGTTGTATTTATAGTGAGACTCAACTTCTAGGCCTAATGGGTTTCAAAGCCCTAATCCAATTAGGATTTAATTTCGGGCTTAATAACGGCTCAACTCTTGGGCCCATTACTAATACGAAATTAAAGTGAAACCATAACCCAAATAATTAGCCCATGCACTCTAATGATCCAAATTGCTCTATGTGTGCGACCCAATAGGCTCTTATCACATTGGCAATGATCATAAATCACATTTATGATCATAAGCAATGAGTGGTGTCTAGCAACACATCATTGCTACCCAAGTGACAAGATTGTCGATGATTTGACTAAACCTTTATGATCATCACCGATATATGCCATTGTCCCTTTGTCCAAGATATCAAAGACTAAGCACGAGACATGGAATGTGTCACTCTCGTATAGTCCAATCTTTGGTTTCTTGATTACCGAGTAGACTAACTTAAACTGATGACATTGATATCGTATATCAACTCATCGGAGCATGGCCATGCATTTTCTAAGTCTCACTCTATCAAGGGGCCCAAAGATATCACTCCCGTTACATAAGAGGGACAAATCCCATCTTGATCATACAAATCCCTCCGCATGATATGTGACATACCCAATGACCTCCTTCAAGTTCACTCAGTTACGAGCAACAAAGGAAAGTATCAAAGTATGTGACTCACATGTAGGGAACCTTAATGATCTTAGGTCGAAGGACTACATATACCATGATCACTATGAGAATCACTTATGACACTCATATAACAATCCATGTAGTGTTCTCATGGTGGGTCGGTCTAGTACACAAGTTCTCCAACTTGTACCCATATGTAGACTACATATCTCATATCAGTCTCCACATATGCTAGTCGTTATGTATTATTGCAACCCACTCCACAATAATACTAGACCAGGGACTTTTAAGAATATCATTATTCTAGGGTTACAATTATGTTTGTTAAGTTATGCAAGAACAAAACAACAAACATAATTGTTGGATTAATGCCTTAATAAAATATCATGACTCAATGTGCAAAAATACAATCATCTCATGATTGGCTTTTGGGCACAACACTAACAATAAGAACCAGCCACCTTCTACAGGAGAAAGTCCCCCGAAGGACTAACTTCGGCGCCAGGGAATACCCTGAAGTACCAGTCTAACTCCGTGAAAAGGCCCCTCACTTCGAAGGGAGACATTAACCAAGTGGACCTCGGACGTACGACAGGAGCCATCAAGGAGTCTCTGACATTCCGCCTGCACACTCTGACATGCCGCCACTGCCCACGTCCTATTATGTAGGGCTACGCTTGTCACAGCACGTGGCTCGAGGAACCTGCAGGCGGCTAGGGGCCCCCACGCCCAGAAGTATGGAAGACATCCATCCATACACGTGTCATAATCCAAAGGGCTCACCTCCTCTTATTTATATCAGGGGAATGGTCTCAGAAAATGGGATCTCTCTCCCCTCTCCGCCCTGAATCCTCTCCTTTCAGCCCCCTGGGAAACATGGCAGGCAAGAGTCTCTTGTGCTTACTACCCCTTCTCCACCTCTCAAAGCACTTACTTGGGCGTCGGAGGCTCCTCCCCGGAAAAAGACTCCGGGGACCTCCTAACCCCTGTTTTCTGAGTGTTTCAGGCAGGTCCTCCTGAGGAACCCCCTTTTCGGGCTCTCTCCCATACTGGAAGTCCTTATCGGCCTTACCGTGGCTGCCAGAAGAAGGGGCTGCTAGCCATCACAGGTGATCCACACAGAGCACCTTCTTTCGGGACTCGCTTGTACCTCCTGAAGTCCCTGCCGCATTCACCACGACACACAATAGAGATGATGCTGATGGGCATCATTTGGCACCATCTATGGGAAACACTCCTAGGTCGTCATTGTTGAAACTCGGCGTTCTAAGGACAAGGAACTTCCGAGGTCCCCGTCCGCACCAGAGGTCCAACAGGCAACTGAACAACTGCAATAGGGATTTCCCTACCCGAGGACGAACATCCTCTGACTATTACCATGGCCTTCCTGCGCGAGTTCCCATGCTCTGTCATGGCTGAAATGAAGCAGCAGCTAGACCGAAGATGGCCGCAACCAAATTTGGGCCAAAGGCCCTCCTCATCAGTACATCATCGGGAGAAGAGCCCATGTCAACTCTAAGGAGTTTGGGGAAGCGGAGATTAACGAGATGAGTCCTCGACGGGAAGGATACCAATCGGAACGCGACCTATGGGAAAAACAAGGTCAAGATGACCCAGACCTCCCCGACGAAGGAGTTCTGCACCCAAAGAAAACTCGTCGTCTCTGCGGCAACAAAGTCAAATACCCATTGCTCCAAAAGGCCGTCTATGCCTTGGTACTTGCAGGCAGGAGGTTGCGACTCTACTTCCAAGGACATGCTATCACTGTCCGGAGTGACCCGCCTCTGCGCGACGTCATGAAAAAGAGTAGAGCTTTCGGGAAGACTATCAAAATGGTGCATCGAACTCGGAGAGTACTACATCACGTGTGAGCCTAGAAGGGCAATAAAAGCCCAGGCACTGGCAGACTTCATTGCCGAAACCCCAGAAATGGAAAATGCTGAAACCAACAAGGGAGACCGAGCGAAGGTAGATTTAGAGTGGAAACTCCCTGTCAAAGAAATCCCAAGTGCAGAACAGCAGGGTGCTGGAGAAGCCCCTCGGGGGCCTGAGGGCAGGGAGGCCACCAAAGCCATCAAATTTGTTACCAAAGCGTTGGGCCATCCGAGCATGGCAACGCTAGGTACAGCTACCTCGGACAAAGGGTGGAAAGATCCTTCAAAGAGGTATCTCGCAACTAAAGAGTCCCGAAAATCCTCATAAAGCGGCAGAAAGTGCGAACACATTCCGGACAATATTCCCCAATTGAGGAGGAATTATATCGGTAAAGGGTATGCAAGTCCGTTATAGAGATGTATCGATAAAAAGGGTGTAGGACAATTTGTCCAAGAGGTGTGAAAATTGCCAGAGACACACCACCACCCAAAGGCTGCCTTCGGAGTGGATAGCCCCGGAAGATTACCCTTGCCCCTTTACAGTTTGGAGCACAGACCTCACCGGTGATGGGTTTCGGGAGCCAAACAGTGCAGCGGAATTTAACCGAAACCCTCCAGGATCCAAGTGAAATGGGGTAAACCGGTTGTTCAAAAATTTTCATACCTAATTTTCGGTTGAGATCTCTCACTCAACTGTAGAGTCGAATCACAAAACCTGAACAATTGACGTGTGCAGGCTCTCTATGGTATCCACATCAGCCTTTCGGGATCACCACGCTTCCACCATGTCCCGACATATGCGTTTCTTTTGCGCTCGCAATGCTAGCTTGTGTCCTCCAAGGAATTATCAGAGAAGAGTGTGGCTGTCCTTTTTTGAGGCTAGGGCAAAGGGACCTGCGAATTTCTCACTTAAAAGTTGTATTTATAGTGAGACTCAACTTCCAGGCCTAATGGGTTTCAAAGCCCTAATCCAATTAGGATTTAATTTCGGGCTTAATAATGGCTCAACTCTTTGGCCCATTATTAATACGAAATTAAAGTGAAACCATAACCCAAATAATTAGCCCATGCACTCTAATGATCCAAATAGCTCTATGTGTGCGACCCAATAGGCTCTTACCATGTTGGCAATGATCATAAATCACATTTATGATCATAAGCAATGAGTGGTGTCTAGCAACACATCATTGCTACCCAAGTGACAAGATTGTTGATGATTCGACTAAACCTTTATGATCATCACCGATATATGCCATTGTCCCTTTGTCCAAGATATCAAGACTAAGCACGAGACATGGAATGTGTCACTCTCGTATAGCCCAATCTTTGGTTTCTTGATTACCAAGTAGACCAACTTAAACTGATGACATTGATATCGTATATCAACTCATCCGAGCATGGCCATGCATTTTCTAAGTCTTCACTCTATCAAGGGGCCCGAAGATATCACTCCCGTTACATAGGAGGGACAAATCCCATCTTGATCATACAAATCCCTCCGCATGATATGTGACATACCCAATGACCTCCTTCAAGTTCACTCAGTTACGAGCAACAAAGGAAAGTATCAAAGTATGTGACTCACATGTAGGGAACCTTGATGATCTTAGGTCGAAGGACTACATATACCATGATCACTATGAGAATCACTTATGACACTCATATAACGATCCATGTAGTGTTCTCATGGTGGGTCGGTCCAGTACACAAGTTCTCCAACTTGTACCCATATGTAGACTACATATCTCATATTAGTCTCCACATATGCTAGTCATTATGTATTATTGCAACCCGCTCCACAATAATACTAGACTAGGGACGTTTAAGAATATCATTATTCTAGGGTTACAATTATGTTTGTTAAGTTACGCAGAAACAAAACAACAAACATAATTGCTGGATTAATGCCTTAATAAAATATCATGACTCAATGTGCAAAAAATACAATCATCTCATGATTGGCTTTTGGGCACAACACTAACAATCTCCCACTTGCACTAAAAGCCAATCATCCATGTATCTAATACCGATGGACCTAGAATGGCTATCATGCTTCTGCTGCGTAAGGGGCTTTGTCAGTGGATCAGCAATGTTGCTGTCTGTTGAAGTCCTGCATATCCTTACATCACCCCTCTCGATGATCTCCCTGATGAGATGATAGCGTCGGAGTATGTGTTTGGATCGCTGGTGAGATCGAGGTTCCTTAGCCTGTGCGATTGCTCCATTGTTGTCACAATAGAGCTCTATCGGGTCGGTAATGCTTGGAACCACTCCAAGTTCAGTGATGAACTTCTTGATCCAAACTGCCTCCTTCGTAGCATCAGAGGCGGCAATGTACTCAGATTCTGTTGTAGAGTCAGCTACTGTCTCTTGCTTTGAACTCTTCCAGCTCACAGCACCACCACCAATACAAAACACATAACCAGATTGCGATCTAAAATCATCCTTATCGGATTGGAAGCTTGCATCGGTGTAACCCCTTACAACGAGCTCATCTTCACCTCCAAAGACCAAGAATGCATCCTTAGTCCTTCGTAAGTACTTAAGGATGTTCTTAACAGCTGTCCAGTGACTCTCACCAGGGTTCGATTGGTACCTACTCGTCATGCTCAAAGCATATGAGACATCGGGATGAGTACATATCATGGCATACATGATAGATCCAATTGCTGAGGCATATGGAATCTTACTCATGCGCTCTCTCTCCTCGGGTGTACTCAGACACTGAGATCTAGAAAGAGTTATACCATGTGACATGGGCAAGAATCCTTTCTTGGAATCTTGCATGCTAAACCTCTTTAGCACCTTGTCAATATATGTACTTTGACTTAGGCCAAGAAGCTTTCTAGATCTATCTCTATAGATCCTGATGCCTAACACATAGGCTGCTTCACCCAAGTCCTTCATAGAGAAACATTTCCCTAGCCAAGTCTTCACAGACTGTAGCTCAGGAATGTCATTCCCGATGAGTAGTATGTCATCTACATACAACACCAAGAAGACAATAGCGCTCCCACTAACCTTCTTGTAGACACAAGGTTCATCTTCATTTTTGATAAAACCAAACTCTTTGATTGCTTCATCAAAACGAAAGATTCCAACTTCGAGAAGCTTGCTTCAGTCCATAAATGGACCTTTGCAACTTGCACACTTTATTGGCATTCTCAGGAGTGACAAAACCCTCAGGTTGTGTCATGTACACATCCTCAAGTAGCTTTCCATTTAGGAATGCAGTTTTGACATCCATTTGCCATATCTCATAATCATAGTGTGCAGCAATAGCAAACAAAATTCGGATGGATTTAAGCATAGCAACTGGTGAAAAAGTTTCATCATAGTCAATACCATGAATTTGCTTGAAACCTTTTGCAACCAATCGTTCCTTAAAGGTAATCACATTACCATCCATGTCAGTTTTCTTCTTGAAAACCCATTTGCACCCTATGGGTTTTACCCCTTCAGGTGGGTCAACCAAAGTCCATACTTGGTTTTCATACATGGATTCCATCTCGGATTTCATGGCCACTAGCCACTTCTCAGAGTCAGGCCCTGACATAGCTTGTTGGTAGGTTGTGGGCTCATCCTGATCCATGAGCATCACATCACCAGTGTGAGTCATGAGAAATCCATATCTCTCAGGCTCACGCCGAATCCTACCAGACCTACGTGGGCTCTGTGCTACAGGAACAGACTCTTGAACCACAACATCTTGTGGTGTCTGTTCAGGTTCCATTTCAGGTTCGATGTCTCCTTGTTGTTCTTGAATTTCTTCAAGTTCTACTTTCCTCCCACTAGTTTCTTTAGAGATAAACTCTTTCTCTAAAAAGACACTAGTTCGAGCAACAAACACTTTTTGCTCAGAAGGATTGTACAAATAGTAACCCTTTGTTTCTTTGGGATACCCAACAAAAAGGCATTTTTAAGATTTGGGCCCTAGTTTGTCAGAGGATTGACGTTTCACATAAGCGTCACAGCCCCAAATCTTCATAAAAGACAAATTGGGACGCCTCCCACTCCATATCTCATATGGTGTCTTTTGAACCGATTTAGATGGAACTCGGTTTAGTGTAAAAGCGGCTGTCTCTAGAGCATGTCCCCAAAAGGAGTTTGGAAGGTCAGCTTGACTCATCATAGAGCGAACCATGTCTAACAGAGTTCGATTTCTCCTTTCAGATACACCATTCCATTGAGGTGTACCTGGTGGAGTGAGTTGTGATACTATACCACACTCCTTCAGATAGTCAAGGAATTCTCGATCCAAGTACTCTCCACCTCGATCTGATCGAAGCACTTTGATACTCTTCCCGAGTTGATTCTCTACTTCATTCTTGAATTCTTTGAACTTTTCAAAGGATTCTGACTTGTGTCTCATAAGATACACATAGCCATATCTGCTAAAGTCATCAGTGAAAGTAATGAAGTATTGGAAACCTCCTCTAGCTTGTGTAGACATAGGGCCACATACATCACTATGTATGAGTCCTAGTAAGTCATTAGCCCTTTCACTTTGCCCTGTGAATGGGGCTTTGGTCATCTTGCCCAACAAACATGACTCACATGTCTCATATGATTCAAAATCAAATGAGTCCAAGAGTCCATCCATATGGAGCTTGGATATGCGGGTCTCATTTATATGGCCCAAGCGACAGTGCCAGAGATAGGTCGGGTTTGAATCATTTAATCTGACCTTCTTGGTATTCACATTATAGATTGGATCTTCGAGGTCTAGAACATACAACCCATTGCTAAGTTGAGCACTACCATAAAAGATTTCATTCAAATAAATAGAACAACATTTGTCCTTTATTATAAATGAAAAACCTTTCTTGTCCAAACAAGAAACAGAAATCAAATTTCTACTAATAGTAGGCACAAAGTAGCAGTTGTCTAATTCTAAAACTAATCCACTAGGTAAAGTGAGAACATAAGTCCCTACGGCTAAGGCAGCAACCCTTGCTCCATTTCCAACACGTAGGTCCACTTCACCTCGGGCCAATCTTCTACTTCTACTTCTACTTAGATCCTGCACATTTGCACAAATGTGAGATCCACATCCAGTATCCAATACCCAAGATGAGGAAGTAGAAAAGTTAGCCTCTATAACAAAAATACCTGAAGTGGAAGTCTTACTTCCCTTTTCCTTAGCAAGTTCTTCAAGATAGAGCTTGCAGTTGCGCTTCCAGTGTCCAGGTTGCTTACAATGGAAGCACTCCCCTTCCTTTGCCACACCACCCTTTGGTTTCAGTGCAGCTGAAGAAGAACTAGCATTGGACTTTCCATTAGCTTTATCCTTCTTCTTGTTGGCTTTTCCCTTTCCCTTGCCCTTTTGAACCATCAAAATGGGCTTAGCCTTCTTAAGGTTTTGCTCAGCAGTTCTCAACATGTTGAGCAATTCAGGGAGGGACTTGTCAAGGTCGTTCATGTTATAGTTCATGACAAACTGACTGTAGCTTTCAGGCAACGATTGCAAGACTACATCAATAGCCAACTCTTTCTGAAGAGCAAATCCCAAATTCTCAAGATTCTCAATGTACCCAATCATCTTGAGCACATGAGGACCCACGGGACTTCCCTCAGACATCTTGCACTGAAACAATGCCTTAGAGGTCTCAAACCTCTCATGCCTAGCTTGCTCTTGGAAAAGCATTTTGAGATGTTCGATCATATCGAACGCCCCCATGTTCTCATGTTGCTTCTGAAGCTCAGATTCCATGGTAATAAGCATAAGGCATGCAACATCCAAAGCATCATCAGAATGCCTCTTGTGAGCATCCCTTTCAGCTCTTGGAGCAGTGGCAGCAGGCTCATTCGGAATGGGCTGCTCTAGGACATAAGCCTTTCTCTCTTGTTTGAGGACTATCCTCAAGTTTCGGTACCATTTGAGAAAGTTGGTCCCATTCAGTTTTTCCTTCTCAAGGATCGATCGCAACGAAAGTGTCGATGTGTTTTGTGCCATGGTTATCTACAACAGTAAATATGCAGTGTAAGAGTCATGTATTTTAATTCATTTAATAAGGACTTTTATTAAATGATACTCCCACTATTTTCCTCAAAATAATAACCCTCGATATTATTTTGGAACACCTCGGCGCTAAGGTATTCTAGTGGGCCAAGATCCATATTTGACCACAACCTGAGTCAGCTTTGGCTTTTCTCTCAAGTTACAGCTATTTAGGTAGGCAACTCCTTGCCAATTGCATCTTATGCAACTCTTGGATAGTTGGGTGAACAACACTTGTCCAAGCTCATCTCATGAGCTTAAGCCCAACTCTATGCCTCTAAGTCCCTAATCCTATTAGGATGACTTAGTTAAGTCAGACCCAAAGTTAGCAATTTGGATATCACTATTATCCCATCGCGCCTTACCAAGATGAACATAGGTGCTTTGCTTTGGCAAACCCACCTAATGTTGATCAAAGTCTTGACGAGTGCCAACATTTGGAAGGCATCACATTTATGACTTAATATTTGTTTGAGGGATTTTTTTCATTTTGATCTCACCAATTTGTTATCTCCGGTTGTCTTATACATGCATCACATACAAATATAAAACATGCATCTCATGCGTACAAGAAAGTAAACGTGACATGGTTATAGCCCAAACTATGCGATATTCTCAAGCCAATGAGAATATCATAAAAGCCTAAGAAAAGAAAAGAGTCTTCACAAGCTCCTTCTTTTCCTTTCTTGGTTGCCCTTTTGTTGTCACCTCCTTGGACATGTCACCTCCTTGGACATACCACCTTGGATGATCCCATAATGCACCATTACATCAATAATAGAAACCTCGAGTTACATTCGAGGGGAGTAAGGTGAGAAGAGAATGTACAATGAGAGTGATAAGAAAAGGCACGACTCGCAGGCCGTATTTACAAGTACAACCAATCAAGGGCTATAACCATGCACCATGCTTCAAACACCAATCAGCATATCATGTCAAATCTCATTCAACAAAGATGCATGCCAATTTTCGTGTGTTGATTAACCAGTTTTTATTTATGTGGCGCTTCGCATACGGCGGTCCCGCTGGCCGGTCAGCGGGCGGTGGTTCCGCTGACCGGTCAGCGGACGAGGTCAAGGGGAGCCACCCTTGCGGGGGTTGCGTGGGGGGCAGCGCCTTGTGCTTACTACCCCCTCTCCACCTCCAAAGCACCTTGGGTGCGCAAAAAATTCTCTTACAATTGCTTAGCCCGAAATCTTCTATTTCGAGCAAGTAGGCACCCGAGACTCCTCCATTCGAGCCACCAAAAATACCTTACTTTCGGTGCCCGAACAGGTCGAATCCGAACCAAAGCTAGGGTTTTTGCAACTATTGCAAGAATCCTAATCCATATAGGTATCTCATACCATTCAATTTCGAGATTAATCTCATTAACCAATTAGTGTCATTTCTTCATATATCTCATATGTTCATTACGAGTTTCGGTTTCATGCATCATGAATCAATCTAATTAATCATGGCCGAAAAGCAACCGAACACATAGCATCATGCGATTCAACACTCAATCCCGATTTAGGGTTTCACCAGTAGCTCTGATACCACTGATGGGTTTCGGGAGCCAAACAGCGCAGTGGAATTTAACCGAAACCCTCTAGGATCCAAGTGAAACGGGGTAAACCGGGTGTTCAAAAATTTTCATACCTAATTTTCGGTTGAGATCTCTCACTCAACTGTAGAGTTGAATCACAAATCCTAAACAGTTGACGTGTTCAGGCTCTCTATGGTATCCACACGAGCCTCTCGGGATCACCACGCTTCCACCACGTCCCGGTAGATGCGTTTCTCTTGCGCTCGCAGTGCTAGCTTGCGTCCTCCAAGGAATTGCAAGAGAAGAGTGTGGCTGTCCTTTTTGGAGGCTAGGGCAAGGAGACCTGCGAATTTCTCACTTAAAAGTTGTATTTATAGTGAAACTCAACTTCCAGGCCTAATGGGTTTCAAAGCCCTAATCCAATTAGGATTTAATTTCGGGCTTAATAATGGCTCAACTCTTTGGCCCATTATTAATACGAAATTAAAGTGAAACCATAACCCAAATAATTAGCCCATGCACTCTAATGATCCAAATAGCTCTATGTGTGCGACCCAATAGGCTCTTGCCATGTTGGCAATGATCATAAATCACATTTATGATCATAAGCAATGAGCGGTGTCTAGCAACACATCATTGCTACCCAAGTGACAAGATTGTCGGTGATTCGACTAAACCTTTATGATCATCACCGATATATGCCATTGTCCCTTTGTCCAAGATATCAAGACTAAGCATGAAACATGGAATGTGTCACTCTCGTATAGCCCAATATTTGGTTTCTTGATTACCGAGTAGACTAACTTAAGCTGATGACATTGATATCGTATATCAACTCATCCGAGCATGGCCATGCATTTTCTAAGTCTCACTCTATCAAGGGGCCCGAAGGTATCACTCCCGTTACATAGGAGGGACAAATCCCATCTTGATCATACAAATCCCTCCGCATGATATGTGACATACCCAATGACCTCCTTCAAGTTCACTCAGTTACGAGCAACAAAGGAAAGTATCAAAGTATATGACTCACATGTAGAGAACCTTGATGATCTTTGGTCAAAGGACTACATATACCCTGATCACTATGGGAATCACTTATGACACTCATATAACGATCCATGTAGTGTTCTCATGGTGGGTCGGTCCAGTACACAAGTTATCCAACTTGTACCCATATGTAGACTACATATCTCATATTAGTCTCCACATATGCTAGTCATTATGTATTATTGCAACCCGCTCAGCAATAATACTAGACTAGGGACATTTAAGAATATCATTATTTTAGGGTTACGATTATATTTGTTAATTTACGCAGAAACAAAACAACAAACATATTTGTTGGATTAATTCCTTAATAAAATATCATGACTCAATGTGCAAAAATACAGTCATCTCATGATTGGCTTTTTGGGCACAACACTAACAACCGGGCCACTCCCAACAGCACCTGAATGAGTGAAGTTCTGCGTAGAAGTAGTGGACTACTTCACTAAGTGGAGTGAGGCAGGACCCCTAGTGACCATTCCGACAAAAGATATACAAAAGTTCATCTGGAAGAACTTGATATGCAGATTTGGCATATCGGCGGTGATAATGGCCGATAATGGTTCCCAGTATGTGAACAAGGGATTCCAAGAATTCGTCACCAACTTGGGAATACAAACGCACTTCGCCCCATTAGCTCAGCCCTAAAGCAATGAACAAGCAGAGGTAGCCAGCAGAACTGAAGAAGAGGGACTGGAAAGGAAGTTGGGGGAAACAAAGGGAAAGTGGCTAGGAGAACTTCCTAACGCACTAAGGAGTTATCAGACAACTCCCCAAGCATGGGGGAGACACCTTTCTCATTTATCTCCAGTACAAAGGCCATTATCCGTGATTGAAATAGTACGGCCATCAGTTAGAATACAAGTGTTTGACAAAAGAGGAAACGACCTCGGGTTGAGAACTAAGCTCGACCTAGTTGGCGAACACAGAGGAATGGCCGAGCTCAGAGGAAGGGCCTTTCAGCAAAAGGTGGCCATGAGCGCGAACCTGCATGATAGGCCAAAAGGAATAACGAAAGGAGACCTCATCCTCTGAATGGCCGAGTTTGAACCCCGAAAACCGTCCCATAGCGTACTTTGGCCAAACGGGAAAGGGCCTTATCTGGCCATAGACGAGGTCCGAAAGGGAGTATACAAGCTTGGAGACACCAAAGGGGAAAAACTGAAAGAATACATGGCACTTGGATGCCTTAAAGAAACTCTATACTTAGAATTTCAAAGAAGAAATTGTACAAGTTAGAAATTTGTCTAATTATAGAAGTTTTCCCCTATCTGAAGAGTACTCACCGAACAAAGCTGAAGCACACACTCTCGAAAATCACATTTTCCTTTCCAAGTTCAGTTGGGCTATATACCTAAAAAAGGTGAAGTCTGTCGAATACGGCCGACGAGGGCAGGCTAAAATTTGCCTAAGGGAACTTCACCAACAACGAACATTTACCTGAAGGTTGGCCGATGAAACGAGCAAAGTGTACCTCTCCGAAGTCCCCTGACCGAAAGTGGTCGGGGCAACTAGGAAACCAAAAATTGCTCAAAAGGCTTAACCAAATTATGATGGAAAATTCATTGAAGAAGGTCTTGGTACAAGGAAAAGGTTACAAGAAGCAAAACACAAAGAAAAAAGAATAAGGAAAAGGCCCTAGAATATCTAAGGGACCCCGGCGTCATGGGAAGCTCCGGCTCCTGTGTCTTTGGCCGCCGCCTTCGGTGTAGGAGGAGGGGCAAATGGCAGGTTGAGGAGCTCGACTTTTGACCCTTGGGAATATCCAAGGCAGCCAAGAAGGAAAGGTCGAGGTCCGGATATTTCTTCAGAAATTGATGACGAGCTAGGCAGAAGCCGTCCTGAACGGCTTTGTCTTTTTCTATGTCCAAGTCATCTGCCTCATTCTGAAGATCTGAAACCTCCTTCCGAAGATCTGCAACCTCCTTCTCTAGCTCCTTTATCTTCTTCTTCTTCTTTGAATCCTTCTTCAGCGAGTCGACTTTGGCTTGAAGTTCTGCGTCGTCAGCAAGAGCCTTTGTTAAAAGAGCCGCCTTTTCTTCTTTATCCTTCTGAATGGCCTCATTGGCCGAGGATAAGCTCACTACCTTCTCACCAAGGTCGGACATCTTCTTGGAGAAATCCTTCAAGAGCTCCTCTTGGCCCTTCAAGAATTCCTCCCGAAGCTTGGCAACCCTCTCCTTGGCTATTCGGCTCAACTCGGTGTTCGTCACAACCAAGTTAGCGCAGAAGAACTTGGCCTTCGCTAATTTATCTTCGGCCCAAGCTCGGACCGAAGATTGCTTTGCTGCCCAAGCTCGAAGGTATCCACTATACCCCAGGAGCTACAAAAAAGAAGGTACTTAGTGAAATTTACACAAGGAAAGCCAAAACACTTAGCCAAAAAAGTGGGAGGAAAAATGAAGAGGCCTGAAGAACTACCTGGGTAGCATACTCGGAAACCTTAGCGGCAAGGGTATCCTCGGAGGCACACTCCTCGGCAACTGCCATGAAGGAAGCCTGAGTGAGCACGCCCCTCGCCATCTGGGGAGCCATTTCCCGGCAATCCTCGGAGAACAGGTTCATGTCCTCCGCGAAAGGCCAGAACGACTCCCTTGGGACCTTGTCCTTCGGGATGTGGGAATCCCGTAGAGCCCGCCTTCGGGCATGCTCAACCATCCAAGCTGAGGGCGCCAAATCCTCTAAAAAGTTGAAAGCGTAAGTCAGACAAAGCTCCTTAACTATACAAGTTGTGAGGATACGAGTATTAAAAAAAGGGTAAGAGACAAACCAGGCACAACCTCAGCAACGTCATCATCGGAGTCTCGGACCTCCTCCACTTTGGAAGGAATATGCTTGCCTGCGTCTCTTTGGTGTTTTTCCAACTCCTCGGCAGAGGAACCCCCTGCCAAAGAGCCCAAAAGATCCACCGACGTGGCAGGACTCAAAGCAGCAGCAACAGTAACCACTCCGGCAGGAACCTCAGCGGTAGTATCAAGCTCGGGGGGGAGTTTTACGCTTGGCGGGAGTTTCAGGCTTGGTGGAAGTTGCAATGTCACCGCCGACCTCCACCACTCCCTTCGGGGGTGGAAGAAGGGTGTCCTACTTCACCTTCATGGCCGAAGACGTTCCACTCCCAGTACTCTTGTGCCTCTTGGAGATGCCTTTCTTCGTTTGTACCACCTTTTCGGCCTGACCAGGGAAGAGAGACTTATAGTAGGTAGCAGATTCATCGCCCATCTCTGAAAAAGAGGGAAAACATCAGTGTGAGTCCAGACAGGCACTTATGCTGAAAACTTTGAAAGGAAACTTACTTTCAAAAAAGGCTTCATAAGTGAGCTCACTTCGAAGGAGCTTCACTAGCCAAGAGTCCTTCCCCTCAGTAGCAGGAGCTGGCATGCTGAGATCCGTCTTATGCTCCTGAACTACCCCCAACTCCCGAAGGACCTCCTCAGTCATAAGCTTCCACATGATGGGGAAGGGGTAGAGAGAGCATGGAGGAACCTCGGCATCCCAGTCGGCGACAGCCCGGATACGTCTGTCGAAGTCCTCAAACCTCGCCACCAACTCGGGAGATAGCAACTTCTTAGGATCCACGACATCCGTCTCCAGCTTTCCCTGAGCCCACTTAGTCGGAACATACAACCAGGCCTCTGCCACCTTCAGGAAGAAAAACTTCCTTTGCCACCTTCACCAGTTATCTTTGGTAGCGAAGGTGAACATGAATTTTTTGCTCCCAGATCTCCAAGGTAGCATGAAATAAAAGCCACCCTTCGGATCCGGATAGAGCTTGTAATGCTGCATGAACAGGATAAAATGGGGTTCTACCCAGAAGACCCCACACATGCAGAGAAAGGCGTTGAAATAGCAGCAAGAGTTGGGAGGAAGCTGATTTACGGCTATGCCATGAAATTGGCAAAAGTCACAAATCATCTTCGGCGGAAGAAACCGAAGTCCGGCGTTCAGTTGGGCTTGGAAAATGGTAACCTCATCATCTTAATTCATAAAGCTAAAGTGGCCGAGGTGCGGTAACCTTGTGGTGGCGTAGGAGGAAAGGAAAAATTTGGCTGTTCACTTCTCTAATTTCTCAGAAGTGGAGTAGCAAGGGTGATACATATGAGCTTGCCAGCTCTCGGGAATAGGCAAAGACATGGTTGGCCAAAAAAGAGACTTGGGAAAGAATAAAAATGACTTCAGGAAGCTAGAAGAAAAGTAGAAACTGAAGTCGGAACCCACCAAAAGTCTTGCCAAAATCAGGATTTGTCGACGCTGTCATGAAAGGTGACTGGAAGAAGCGCCGCCGTTAACACCACCGCAAAAAAGGAGGAGAAGGCACAAGAGCAGACGAGAGCAAAGTGATAGCAAAGAAAAACAAATGAAGAGTATGATAGGAAGAGGCTTATATAGATTGAGGAAGGGTAGCCGGAAGGGCGTCATAATTGCTGCACGAAGGCGAAATGTCACCATAATTGCCGCTCATGTGCGAAAAAATGTACCCTTCCCAACCAGCACCTGCCACATGTCCCCCGTCACAAGAAACTAGGACACGTTTTCTGACATCCTGAAAACCCGGGTGCACTGCTCTAGACTGACACGCCTAGTTTCAAGGCATGACGGTCCACTAGCCTATGGCAGGAAAAGTGAAGAGGTTGGGTATCTCGAGAACACCAATGGGCAGACAGATGACACCTGTCTGAACAAAGTATATCCCCTGGGTGGCAAAGTGCCTCCCTTGCGAACGTCATGCTCCGAGTCCTGAAGAACGCCCCCAAAAGGACCACTAGCCGAAGCCTCCAATCCGGCTTTCCGAGGGGGGGCATGTGATAGCCGAAGTACTATCGCCCGGGTCACCTGATGACCCCGGAAAGGAGGGAGCCAGACACTTGAGGTACATGACCTCGATAGCCCGCCATTTCCAACTTCGGGGAACTAGCGTATTGCCTCCATCAGAAGCTTGAATTTGTGATTGAAGATTGGCAGAGAGGTTCAAGGCTACATTGGTAAGGGATTCATGTGTTCTTCACTGATTTTGAGTTTGAGTACTACAATCATGATGAACACTAGGCACTTAGGTGATAGCTAAAGAGCTAAGTGAACTTTTGGTACTATAAGGGCTACGTTTACCTGTGGGTATATGTAGATTTTGTGCTAGCTAGCTATGTAATGGAAAGTACTAGGGTTCTATCATGGATTGGCCAACCATGTGTGAACCTAGAGCTCTATATGAACTAATAACTAATGGAACTAAGAAATGAGCAAAACCTAAGTGTAAACTTGCTAGGCCCTGTTCACTAAGACCAAAGGTTGGGGTGTGGTGTGTGTGTTACTTGCTTTGGGGTTTTGTATGTGTGTGCTGACCCTTAGTAATTTGTTAGTTGTTATATTACCATTTATCTTCTTTGTTTTTATGTCTTCATTTCAAGAGCATTGGAGGTTAAGCTTTTGGGCTTAACTAAATAGGCACTTAGTGCTGTAAGTTTCCCTGACTAAGTTATGCAAATAACTCATGCTCTGTTTATGTGTTTCAAGAAAGGATATTGTGGATTGAGTGTGTGCTTGATTAAGAGTGGTGTTTTTGGGTATGAAAGGTATGGAAACCATCCTGTGTTAACTTGCTCAATAAGTGTAGGTACAAGTTCATGTGTATTGGGTTGGTTGTAGGCTTTGTGTGTAGGATTATGGGAACAAATATAGTGTCATGGATATGTGCTCTTTTGCTTATGTACTTTGGTTTGCTCTTATGACCATGTGTTTGGTTGTGGTGGCTTGTGTTAGAATCTTTTCTGATATCCTTTGGATGCCGTTAAGTATCCAAGCTTGTAGATGGCAACTCTC
The DNA here is from genome assembly GCA_005392925.1 of Aquilaria sinensis. Classification (NCBI taxonomy): domain Eukaryota; kingdom Viridiplantae; phylum Streptophyta; class Magnoliopsida; order Malvales; family Thymelaeaceae; genus Aquilaria; species Aquilaria sinensis. The sequence goes on from SMDT01002175.1 coordinate 218,448, forward strand.
AAATGATATGTTCTTTTGTTAATCTTGGTATGGCTACCAAGTGCTTTGTATATATATCATAGGGGGTTATGGTATGAAGTTAACTAGGTAGTAATGGTTATGGTATGTAAAATGTTGGGTTTGTGTGAATGTTGATGGTTATGAGTATATATATGAAGTTTGAAGTTGGTATGGAGAGTATGTAATGTTTCAATTTCAAGATTATGTATGTATGTGAACCTCTTTCAATTATGTATATGCATATGCAAATGCAAGTATATGTTCTCAAAACCAATGAGATTAGGTACCTTGGTTGTCATGCATGTATGTATGCACACCTGAATAGAACATGATGATAGCCAAAGGGCTATTGCCCACAAAGCCTTCTTATTGGCAGACCTGACACCACCGTTGGGAATTCACAAGACCAACCTTGGAAGAATTCTCGACACCACCCTCAATAGTATGTGTGACCAACTCCGGGAAAAGGTTCCTTACTTCCTCAGTGAAACGTACATTACCAACCTCAGGGACATAGGTCTATCATCCTTGATAGGAAATGTCTCCCAAAGATAGGTCCGCCCATCCGAAGGGCCTACTCCAATCGCCCTCGATTGAGATTCCTGTCTGAAGGGGTCTCAAATCCCCGAATGGGTCTTATGGAGAAATGACAAATACAGCTGAGGGACTCTGCCAAGAAGCCTTGCACATGCCCCTACCCTCTAGCAGAAACTACCTATGGCCAGTTAGAGATTCCCCTCTCCGAAGGTACGCACCAGATCCTACCAAGCACATGTCCTGATCTACTTACACTAGGCACAATGACCTTCTTCCCCAGTCCTCCTACAAATGCATAGGAGGCTCCTAGCTAATGACATGGGACACTCTCTCTTTCCTACTCTTTCCTCTCAGAAACTTTTCTCCCACATACTAACTTGGGCGTCGGAGGCTCCTCCCCCATAAAGCACACTCCGAGGAGCTCCTAACCCACATTCTTCAAGGTCTTGCAAATACCTTCTCACCGAATGTCTCTTTCTTAGGCCCAACATGTCATACAACAAAGATATCACCAGGCATCATATGGCACCATTGTGAGAACTCACCCCCAAGTCACTGTTGTCGAGACTCGACATTCAAAGGCTAAGGGACTCCTGAGGTCCTAGTCTACGCCGGATGCTCAAGCAAGGACTGAACAGCCTCTAGCGGAGACTTCCTTGCCGGAGGACGAGCATCCTCTAATGGTCACAATGGGTTTTCTACATGACTTTCAGTGCTCTATCATGGCTGAAATGACACCACAAGTCGACCAAAGGTGGTCACAAGCATCTTTAAAAAAGGGCACCTTCTCTAGATGCCCGTACGGAGAAAGGTCATAAGTCACCTCACTGGAGCTCTAATAGCGGAAGCCCTCATGATGAGTCCTCAATGGAGAACATACCATCCCTGGTGCGATGTGCTACAGAAGCAAGGTCAAAAGAGTGCAGGGCCTCTCGCCAGTGGAGTCCATCCTCGGATAAAAAGTCTTTATCCCCCGTCAGCGAAGCTACTCACTAAGAAAATGATACTATTCTCCCCCACCAATGGTTCCCCGGCAGCAAGGAAACCAAGGTACTACCATCCTGATGGAGAAGATCCTGAAGAGGTTGGAGAAGGTGGAAAAATAGGTCTCTCAGAAACCTGTTTGGTCAGGCCTATCTACGACCTTCATCGAAAAGGAGTCCCTTTTTATCCATACTATTGTAAAGGCACCAATGCCCAGTGATTTCCAAGTACCACATCTGGAGACATATGATGGGCACAACGACCCATAAGCCCATCTGACAAAGTATAAGAGAAGCATGGTATTGCATGGTGCCAATGATGCCATCCTCTGTAAATGTTTTAAATTCACTCTATCAAGACTAGTAACTGCAAGGTACAACTCCCTAGCACCCAGAACCATAATGGGTTTCTAGGAGTTGTCCACCGCCGTCACCTAGCAGTTCATTGGGAGCAAACCAATGACGAAGATCACGGTCCAAATGTTTGACATAGCCTAAAAGAATAAAGAGACCATTTAGGACTATGTCAAGAGGTTTAATCGGGAAGCTCACAATGTTTCAAACTTTTGCCTTAAAATCCAAATCCTCATTACGATTAGGGGGCTAAGGAGGGACTCATAGCTCTTCTATGAATTTTCCAAGGATCCTCTAGACACCCTTAGGGAATTCTATCGAAGAGCCAAGCAACATATGACAGGAGCGGAGCTAAGGATGGGTGGCCTAAAGTTTGACCATAATCACTCTGAGGGTCAGTGTCACCAACCTTGGTATTCTGCCGAGGGAGGGGAAAAACCTCGGAAAGCAAGGGAGAAGATAATGGGAACCCCTTTGGTATAATGACCAAGAAACATGCCCAAGATGTTTTGCAATCTCTACAAGACATCAAAGAACCTAGATTTAAAACCCCCACCCCTAATTAACTTGTGATTAGAAACAAGAAGTATAAGAAAACCAAGAACATAAGCAACTTGTGCCCCAAGGTAGTCCTCAAAGAACAAAAGAGATTTTCTCTCCAAAATAACAAATATAATTTCAACCAAAGGCTGTGTTTTACAACCTGATAGCCAAACGCTATCGCTTCTATCTGGCCGAACTCCCTACCACAAGAATGGCCAGAAGAAGCTGGCGCTACCCGAGAAAAGGTGTGATCAAGCACCTCGGGAGATAGCCGAAGAGCTCCGAGCCCGGCACGCCATGAAAGCCCGAGGACACTACTTGCCCCCCCAAGGTTGTGAACAGATCACCTTCGAAAAAGCGGCACCAGACATAGCGAGCCGAACATGATATCCCCGAAGGCAGAACTCCGTGAAACTGGGAACCCCCGAACTGAAGGCTTGTTTCCTGAAGAGACTCTGTCCGTATCAAAGGACGACCTCACCCAGGGACCTCGGGAGTACGGTAGGAGCATTTATGGAAGCATTTAAGGAAGCCTCTGACACGTCCTTTCACAGACGTCACAAGCAGCCTCAAAAGGCGCTCTGACACACGAACGCCATCAGAATCACATCATGGCCCATCTCAGCACATGGCTCAAGGCAACCTGCTACCAGCTATCTGTCTCCTACGCCCAGAAATTCAGGAACATCCGACCGAACACGTGTCGCGATCTGAACGGGCTAGGCACTCCTATAAATACCAGGAATTAATACTTGGCAGGAGGTTGGTTGGCAAAACACTGCTCCCACACTCTGAGAAAATTACCAGGCAAGACTCTTCAGCCCTGTGTGCTATTACCTTTGCCTTTTTCTCAGCCAACCACTGACTTGGGCGTCGGAGGCTCCCCCCCCGGAAAAACACTCCGGGGGCCTCCTAACCCTTTGTTTCTGAGCTTTCAGGCACACTCCCTTGGGCCATCCATCCTCCAGGCGTTCTTCCTCCCAGAAGTCTCTCCACCAGTCACCATGACTATAAACGATGAGGCTCCACGCCATCATTTGGCGCCGTCTGTGGGAACCCGCTCTGAGATCGCCGTCGTTGAAACTCGGCGTTCTAAGGACAAGGGGCTCCCAAAGTCCCCGTCCGCGCCTGAGACACAACCGGCTGCTGAGCAAACACTCCCAGAGACTTCTGTGCTCGAGGAAGACCGCCCTCTAGTAATCACTATGAGCTTCCTGAAAGACTTTCAGCGTTCGGTCGTGTCTGAAATGACACAGCAGATCAACCGAAGATGGCCACAACAAGCACAGGCCCAGAGACTTCCCTCACCAGCACGCCCTTGGGAGAGAAGCTCGAAGTCCACTCATTGCAGTTTGGGAAGCGGAGATCTGCGCGAAGAATCGTCCACAGAAAATACTCCCCTCGGGACACAGCCTGTGGGGCAGAAGAGGTCTGAGCGACCGAGGGTCTTGCAGCAAAGAAGTTCGCTGCCTGAGGCGAGGTCCCTGTCCCCTCAGTGCCGAACTCGCCCCCCGAAAAGACGCCGGCAACCTCGCTTACCTGAAGAAGGGCCTAGTGCCACAGTGCTTATGGAGAGGATATTAGCACGGATAGATAGGGTGGAGAAACAAGTGGCCAGAAAACCCGTTTAGGCCAGACTCTCGGGAACATGCTGCGAAGATGACTCCCCATTCATTCAGGCCGTTGTTGAGGCAGCCATGCCAGGTGACTTCAGAGTACCTCGGTTGGAGATTTATGATGGCCGTACTGATCCACAGGCCCATCTGATGAAGTACAGACGCAGCATGATAATGCACGGTGCTGACGACGCTACCATGTGCAAGTGCTTCGAAGTCACCCTCACAGGGCCAGCAACTGCATGGTACAATTCATTGCCTTCAGGGACCATTACTGAGTTCCAGGAGTTGTCCACGGCCTTCACGCAGCAATTCATTGGGAGCCGACCTACTGCGAAGATGCCTGTCCAGATGTTCGACATAGAGCAGAGGAACGGAGAAACCATCCGAGACTATGTCGAAAGATTCAATAGGGAAGCTCTGAGCGTCCCAGACTTCCGGCCTGAAATCCGCATTCTTGCCATGACACGGGGCCTTCGGCGAGACTCACAGCTATTCTACGAGTTCTCAAAGGACCCCCCGGAGACCCTCGGAGAATTTTACCGAAGGGCAGAACAGCACATGACCGCCGAAGAACTAAGAATGGCTGGGCCGAAGTCTGATCACCACCGCGCCGAAGAGTCCAATCAACAAGCTCGGCATCCGACCGAACAAGCAGGACGACCTCGGAGGATGCGGGGAAGGAAACCCCAAAGTTTCACACCATTGAGCACTACACGGACCAACATTCTCATGGCGCTGGAAAGGCAAGGGACGCAGATTCGGCGACCAAGGGCCATGACCGCCGATAATAAGAAGAATGCAAAAAAGTTCTGCCAGTTTCATCGCGACCACGGTCATGACACCGAAGACTGCTTCCAGCTGAAGAAGTACATAGAGTCGCTGATAAAACAGGGCCAACTTCGGAAATACCTGAGGATGCCATCCCCGAAAGGGAGAAAAATGGAGGAAGAAAGGGCCGAAGATGAGGACTATGACTCCGACAGGCGGAGAAACCGAAGTCCAAAAAGGCGCCCTCCACCTCCGGCAGGGGTTATCCAAACAATCACCACGGGGCTCCCATCCTCGGAAAGAAAGCGAAAGGTCAGAGAAATTGCAATCACGGAATATCAAAATCCAGCAAAAAAGCTGGCCCGCAAAAATGGATCCACCATCGTCTTCCCCCACGACGATCTGCTGCTGATCATGGCGAGGATAGGGAACTGGGACGTCAAAAGGGTGCTACTTGATGACGGATCAAATGCGGACGTCCTATTCTCGCACTTACTGCCGAACTTGGGCATCTCCAGCAGCGAACTTAAGCCAGTCACCTCGCCCACCTTCGGGGTCGGACCATCCGAACTGCCTGTTCTCGGATGGATCGACCTCCCACTGATGATGAAAGGGACTTCGGTAGACGGAGCAGCTGAGTTGTACGCCTCCACAATGGCAAGGTTCATCGTCATGGATGTCCCGTCCTCGTACAACGCCATCCTTGGAAGGCAGACACAGGGAAGCCTGCACATTCGCCCTGATGTGAAGTACTTGACTGTCACATTCGCCACCAAGGATGGAGATGCAGAGATCTTCATAGACCAGGCCGAGGTGAGAAAGGTGTTTGTGAAAGCACGAAAGGCCCCGGCGAGCAACTTCGCACAAACAATGGAGGCAAAGGCGCCAGAAAAAGGCAAAGAAGAAGATCTCGCAAAAGCGGAAATGGAAACAGTAGAACTTATCCCAGGACAATCTACCCGAATAGGGAAGAGCTTGGCCGAAGGTGAGAAGGAAAACCTTGTATCCTTTCTGCTGAAAAATAAAGATCTGTTTGCCTACTCGCCGAAAGATATGCCAGGGGTAAACCCCGACATAATACAGCACAGCCTCAAAGTAAGCCTGAAAGTAAAACCTGTCCGGCAAAAGAAACGAAGCATCTCGACCCACAAGGGCAACTTTGTCAAAACCGAAGTCCAGCGACTGTTGGAAGCCAAAGTTATCAGGGAAGTGAAGTACCCCGAATGGTTAAGCAACGTGGTCATCGCCACAAAAGAAGGTAGCAGCAAACTCCGGATGTGCATCGATTTCAGAAATTTGAACGATGCTTGCCCGAAAGACTCATACCCTCTGCCGCCAATAGATCAACTGGTAGATTCAACTGCTGAGTATGGGCTCCTTAGTTTCCTAGACGCCTTCAGTGGCTACCATCAAATAAGGATGGACCCCGAAGATGAAGAAAAAACCGCCTTCATCACGGAGGGAGGAACATACTGCTATGTCAGAATGCCCTTCGGGCTAAAAAATGCAGGAGCCACCTACCAAAGGTTGATGAACAAGGTCTTTAAAGACCAAATGGGGAGAAACATGGAGGTGTATGTTGATGATATGATAGTCAAGAGCAAACTACCTGGCTATCACGTTGCAGACCTAGAGGAAACCTTCCAAAAGCTCAGAGCCTTCGGGATTCGGCTCAATCCTGAAAAATGCATCTTCGGGGTAACCTCAGGAAAATTCCTTGGATACATGGTATCCGAAAGAGGCATTGACGCTAATCCCGAGAAGATTAAGGCGCTGCTTGAGTTCCGAACTCCTGCCACAGTTAAAGACGTGCAGAGGCTCACCGGAAGAATAACCTCTCTGAGCAGGTTTATTTCCAGGTACGGAGATAGGTGTCGACCCTTCTTCAAAGTCCTCACAAAGGCAGCAAAGATGGAAGGCGACCTCGGAAGGAATGATCATCCTTGGGACGAAGATTGCCAAAAGGCCTGGGAAGAACTCAAAGTCTACTTGGCTAGCCTGCCGACTCTGCGACAACCTCGGGAGGGAGAGCCCCTCGTTTTGTACCTCACCGTCACGGAGAAAGCTGTAAGCTCGGTCCTCGTGAAAGAAGAAGGGCCAAAGCAATGGCCAGTCTATTACGTCAGCAAATCCCTGCATGGCGCCGAAGTCAGGTACCCTCTGCTTCAAAAAGCTATATACGCCTTGGTGCTTGCAGGGAGAAGGCTGCGACCATACTTCCAGGCTCACCCCATCATCGTCCGAAGTAGTCTACCACTACGGGATGTGATGAAGAAAGTTGATCATTCGGGAAGGCTCTCCAAGTGGTGCATAGAGCTTGGCGAACACGAAATCATATACGAACCTCGGAAGGCCATAAAAGCTCAAGCACTAGCAGATTTTATCGCCGAAATACCCACCACTAAGGAAAGCCATTTGGATCCAAACGGAGGTGAGCCAGAGTGGACCTTGCATGTTGACGGAGCCTCGGGATCCGAACACCAGGGAGCTGGAGTAATTATCAGAGGACCCGAAGGCCTAGCGGTAAAGAAGGCTATCAAGTTCAGCTTCAGCGTCACTAACAATGTGGCTGAGTATGAAGCCCTCATAGCGGGATTACGCTTGGCCAAAAGGATTGGCGTGAGAAACTTAAAATCTCACAGCGATTCCCAGCTGGTAGTTCGGCAGACGGCAGGAGATTATGGGGCGAAGGACCCAACCTTGGCAAAATACCACGAGCTGGTAGCAAAGCTCATCCAAGAGTTTGACGCCGTACGGATCGAAAATGTACCTCGGCGGAATAACACTGAGGCAGATTGCTTGGCGAAGTCAAAAACATACACCGAGGTGCTAGATCACTCGAGCATCTCAGTGCTGAGCATAGTGACCTCGGGAAAAGGATGGAAAGATCCCATAAAGAGATACCTCGCAGAAAATGTGCTACCCGAAGACCTCGGCGACGCTTCAAGATTGCGAAGACGCTCTGGCCGATTCTTCCTAATTGGCGAAGAGTTAAACCGACAGGGATATGCAAACCCGCTGCAAAGATGCGTGGATGAAGAGGATACTGAAATGGTCCTTGAAGAGGTCCACGAAGGCATGTGTGGTTCACATATTGGAACTGATGCCCTTGCGGCGGTGATACTTCACCAAGGATACTTCTGGCTTACCCTGAGAAAGGATGCAAGGCAGTTCATCCGAAAATGCGGAAGTTGCCAGAGACATGCGAACATCCAGAGGGCACCCTCGGAAATGGTAACCTCGGCAGACTATCCTTGGCCCTTCGCTGTCTGGGGTATAGACCTTATTGGGCCACTCCCCTCAGCCCCCGGAGGCGTGAAATTCTGCGTGGTAGCAGTAGACTATTTCTCCAAATGGGTCGAGGCAGAACCCCTAGCAACTATCTCGGCAAAAGAAGTGCAAACGTTTGTGTGGAAGAACATAGTATGCAGATTCGGCATACCGAGGGTACTAGTGGTTGATAATGGATCCCAATTCATAGACAAAGGATTCCAGGAATTTATCAGCGACCTCGGAATAAAAATGCACTTCGCCCCAGTAGCTCACCCCCAAAGCAACGGGCAGGTGGAAGTATCTAATAGGACCATAAAAGATGGCCTGAAAAAGAGACTGGGGGAAGCAAAAGGGAAATGGCCAGGAGAACTCCAAAGCGTATTATGGAGTTACCGAACGACGCCCCGAAGAGCCACAGGGGAGACTCCCTTCTCACTCGTCTTCGGTACAGAGGCTATTATCCCAATAGAGATAGTTCAACCTTCAGTACGGGTGCAAGTATTTGATGAAGGTGGAAACGACCTCGGCCTCAGAACCAAGCTCGACCTCGTCGGCGAACACAGAGAAATAGCCGAGCTGAGAAGAAAAGCTTTTCAGCAAAGAGTGGCCGCGACTATAAACTTACGGGCCAGGCCAAAAGAAATCAAGAAAGGAGACCTCGTTCTCCGAAAGGCTGACTTTGCGCCCCGAAGGCCATCCCACGGAGTACTTCGCGCAAACTGGGAAAGACCTTATCTGGACCTCGCCGAAGTACGAAAAGGCGTGTACAAACTTGGCGATGCCGAAGGCGTAGAATTGAAAAACACTTGGCGTTCAGACGCCTTGAAAAAATTCTACGCCTAAGCTTGAGCGAAGGAATCATACTGTACGAAAAATATTCTAAGTACAGAAGTATCTTGAGAAAATTTCTTAAGTGCAGAATTGTACGGAATTCCGTGAAGATGCTCGCGATGAACACAGATATGACTTTCCGAAGTCCCTTGAGCCATCACGCTCGGGAAAGATGGGAAAAAATCTCTCAGCGGTACTCGCCGTAATAAGCGCAGAGACAGTTTTCCGAAGTCCCTTGAGCCATCACGGTCGGGAAAGATGGGAAAAAATCTCTCAGCGGTACTCGCCGTAATAAGTGCAGAGACAGTTTTCCAAAGTCCCTTGAGCCTTCAAGCTCGGGAAGGATGGAAAATAAAAAATCTCGCAAAAGGTTTTTTAAGTCTTTTGAGCGAACATGCTCGGGACAAGGGGAAATGAAAATTTTTGACTGAAAGGTTTCCGAGGTCCTTCGAGTGAATGTATTCGGGACAAAATGGAAATGCAAAAAGACTTAGTCAAATTCTTCAGACTTTCCAAAAAGCCTCTGGAGTGAACAGGCTCGGCCAAGGGAAGGTAAAAGAGTTTCTTTGATTGCAGGTTTTCCGAAGTCTCTTGAGCAAATGCGTTCGAGGCAATGAAAATAAAGAAACTTGAAGAAACACTTAGCCAAAAAAGTCTTCATTAAGGAGTAAGCTGCTTTACAATAAAGAAGTGCCCGAAGAAGGAATACAAAATAGAAGGGAAGGAAAAGGGGCCCTAAAATAGCCTAAGGGTTCGCCGCGTCCCGAGAGCCACTCACTTGCCCGCCCTTTTCCACCACCTTTGGCGCTGGAATTGGAGGAGGAAGGTTCAAATGTTTGACCTTGGACCATTCCCACCGAGGTCCCCCAGGAATGTTTAGAGCCTCTAGAAAAGAGAGGTCCAGATCTGGGAACCTCTGGAGGACTTGGTGCCGAGCAAGGCAGAAGCCGTCCTGAAAGGCGACCTTGGCCATTTGATCAGACTTGTTCTTCTCAAGCTCGAGGTCGTCAAGCTCGTCCTTCAGATCCGCGATCTCCTCTTCCAGCGCCTTTATCTGCTCCTTTCCCTTCGGATCCTTCTTCAAGGACACGACCTCGGCTGCAAGGATGTTTTTATCAGCTGTCAGCGCCAGTATGATCTTGTCAGATTCTGACTTATCCTTTAGAAGCTCCTCGTTGGCGGCCAGCATTCCATTTATCTGCTCGCCGAGGTCAGCAATCTTCTGGGAGGAGTCCTTCTCAAGTTCTTCTTTCTCCTTCCGGAACTCCTCCCGAAGGGCAGCAACTTTCTCCTTCGCAGCATCCGCTAGCCGCTGGTTTTTGGCGATCAACTCCAGGCGTGTGGCCTTCGCCTTTTCTAAAGTATCTAAGGCCGTAGTTCGGAACACAGCCTCCCTGGCCACCCGAACTCGGAGGTAGCCAGCATACCCCAGCAGCTGCGAAGAAGATAAACGCAAGGTCAGTAAGAGCCAAACACTTAGGAAAAAATTGAAGGAAATAGGTCTGAAGAGTATACCTGAGCAGCATGCTCGGTAACTTTCACGGCGAGATCGTTGTCCTCCGGATAGGTCGCCACAATAGCCTTGAAGGAGGCCTCAGTAAGCACCCCCTTCGAAATTTCCTTCGCCATTTGAGGACAATCCTCGAAGTACAAATTCATGTCCTCCGTGAACGTCCAGAAAGGCTCCTTTGGTATCTTCCCTTGCGGGATTTTGGCGTCCCGAAGAGCTCGCTTCCGAGCATGTTCGGCCGCCCAGTCAGGGGTAGTCAACTCCCCTGCATGGTAAGAATGAGAGGGAGATTAAAGACAAAGAAGACAATCCAGAAAAAACAAAGGAAGTACACTTTGTCTGGAAACAAACCTGGTGGAACCTCGACAACGACGTCCTCGGAGTCCTCGGCCTCCTCGGTCGAAATGCCCTTGCCCTTCCGCCTGCGCCGCTCCTCGGCAGAAGGTACTTCTACCACTACATCAAGGAGGGCCTGCGACGCAGTAGGACTTTGGGGAGGGACGTCGGTTCAGGCGCCGGAGGGACAGTCTCCTCGGCGGAACCTGAGCAGGGACCTCGGCCGAATCATCAGGCGGCAAAGTGACAGCAACCTCGGCGTCCTCGTTTCCCTCCCCAATACTTTCCAAAGGGGAGGAAAGAACAGTCTTCTTCGCCCGTTTAGCCGAGGGACCAGCACCAACGGACTTCCGCCTTCGGGAAGCCGCCTTCTTTGTCTGCTCCCCCTTCTCCACTTGGCCGGAGAAAAGGGACTTGTAATAGGCGGCAGTCCCGTCGCCCATCTCTGAAAAAGGAGAGAAACATAAGCGTAAGTCCGAGGAAAAAACAGCAAAGGAGTAGAAGATGTCTCACTTTCGACAAGCTTTTCGAAAGAAATTTCCTCCTTAAGAAGCTTGACCAACCAGGAATCCTTCCCGGCGATGGCAGGAGCTGGCATCTTGAGGTCAGTCTTGTGCTCCTTTACCACCTTTAATTCCAGAAGGACCTCTTCGGTCATCAACTTCCAGTTGATTGGAAAAGGGTAAAGGGCGCACGGAGCGACCTCGGGATCCCAGTCAGAGACAGCCCGAATGCGGGCGTCGAAATCCCCGAACACGGGAGCCAACTCTGGGGTCAGCAGCATCCTCGGGTCAACAACGTCCACATCCAGTGTTCCCTGAGCCCATTTGGTCAGAACGTACGACCAGGCCTCGTCCATCTTCAGGAAGAAGAACTTCTGTTGCCACCCCCGCCAGTTGCCACCCCCGCCAGCTATCCTTAGTGGCGAAGGTGAACATGAATTTCTTGCTCCCGGATCCCCGAGGTAGCATGAAATAGAAGCCACCCTTCGGGACCACAGAGAGCTTGTAGTACTGCATAAAGATTATGAAATGGGGTTCTATCCCGAAGACGCCACACATGCAGAGGTAGGCGTTAAAATAGCAGAACGAGTTCGGGGGAAGCTGGTTCACAGCAATGCCATGAAATTTGCAGAACTCGCACACCATCTTCGGGGGAGGATACCGAAGACCGGCCTTCAGCTGGGCTCGGAAAATGGTAACCTCCTTACTATGGTTTGAAAAAGCATAATGGCTAGAACGAGGCAGCCTAGTAATGGCGTAAGAGGGAAGAAAGAATTTTTTCTTCCACCTCTCTAACTTTGCAGGGGTGGTGCAACAAGGATGGGCTAAAAGAGGCTGCCAGCTCTCAGGAATGGGCATTTTCGACATGAAAACGAGTTTGAAAACGGAAGAAAACAGTTTCCAGAGAAAAACTCAAAAGAACAGAGGGATCAAAACGCTCTGGAAAACAAAAACCCACCGAAAGATTTGCCAAAATCTGAGGACGCCGTCGTGAAAGTTGGCTGGAAAAAAGCTCTGATTAAGGTAGCTCCGCCACAGAAAGCAAGAAAGTGCAAGAACAGGGGCAAAGCAGAGAAAAGAGCAGAAGAAAAAGCAAAAGGAACTTATGATGGAATGGGCTATTTATAAGCCAGAGGTGGGTAACCGAAACATCGTCATAAGTACCCTTTGGAGGCGAACCGTCGCCGTAACTGCTCTCTGCACCTGAAAAGGCGCGCCCTCTGTAACCGACGTGACTCTCCTCCAATGGCAAAGCGCCATGTGTCAACCGCTGCGCAAAAATGGGGGACACGTCCTCCAAACGTCCCTTGAAAACTGGGACACGTCTTCTGACATCCCTGGAAAACTGGGACGCGCCGCTCAGACTGACACGCTTGGCCAAACAGACCTGCAGAAACAAAGAGCAGGCCAACTCGAGGACGCCAAGAGACAGGCTATGGCCGAACAGCCCATGACCTTCGGGCAAGAGGTGTATCTTCGGCACAGGCTCCGCCTCGAAGACACCAAAGAACAGGCCAAGGCCGAAGAGCCCATGATCTTCGGGCAAAAGGCGCAACCTCGGAACAGGTTGAGCTTCCAAAGAGACTCCCATAAACAACCTCGGAAAGAGATGCAAAACTGAAGTCTTCACTTCGGCTTTCCAAAGGGGGGCATGTGATAGCCAAACGCTATCGCCTCTATCTGGCCGAACTCCCTGCCACAAGAATGGCCAGAAGAAGCTGGCGCTACCCGAGAAAAGGTGTGATCATGCACCTCGGGAGATAGCCGAAGAGCTCCGAGCCCGGCACGCCAGGAAAACCTGAGGACACTACTTGCCCCCCCAAGGTTGTGAACAGATCGCCTTCGGAAAAGCGGCACCAGACATAGCGAGCCGAACATGATATCCCCGAAGGCGGAACTCCCTGAAACTTGGAACCCCCGAACTGAGGGCTTGTTTCCCGAAGAGGCTCTGTCCGTACCAAAGGACGACCTCACCTAGGGACCTCGGGAGTACGGTAGGAGCATTTATGGAAGCATTTAAGGAAGCCTCTGACACGTCATTTCACAGACGTCACAAGCCGCCTCAAAAGGCGCTCTGACACACGGACGCCATCAGAATCACATCATGGCCCATCTCAGCACATGGCTCAAGGCAACCTGCTACCAGCTATCTGTCCCCTACGCCCAGAAATTCAGGAAACATCCGACCGAACACGTGTCGCGATCTGAACGGGCTAGGCACTCCTATAAATACCAGGAAATAAATACTTGGCAGGAGGTTGGTTGGCAGAGATCTCACTCCCAGACTCTGAGAAAATCACCAGGCGAGACTCTTCAGCTCTTGTGTGCTATTTCCTCTGCCTTTTCTTGGCCAACCACTGACTTGGGCGTCGGAGGCTCCCCCCGGGGGCCCCCCCCCCCCCCCCGGAAACACATTCCGGGGGCCTCCTAACCCTTTGTTTTTGAGCTTTCAGGCACACTCCCTTGGGCGATCCATCCTCCAGGTGTTCTTCCTCCCAGAAGTCTCTCCACCAGTCACCATGAATATAAACGATGAGGCTCCACGCCATCACAACCAAAATATGTGCCTATTTATAGGCCAAAACTAGGGTAAAAAGCTTAGCAAAATTAGTTGCCCAAGTCACATACGAAACCTAGGTACAAAGACTTAAGAAAACCTAGTCAAAGTAGGACTCAAATACCTAACTTGCATATGTTTAATGTGTGTAGTGAAATCCCTTTATCCTAAGCAACCTGATTCACTTCCATAGACTAAATAACATCCTAACTAATTTAAATAATTTGGAAAATAAAATAAAATATGTTACAACACAAGATTGGCGTTAAAAACCCCAAAATAGTCTTCTCGAGTTCACTTAAGGGCCCCTTAGGGTTCTTGTGTCTTCAACTTCAAGCTTGAATAATTAAGTTCCATTGACTTGATACTTCCTCTTAAATTTTAAAAAGAGGTCTTGAAATGTTAGTGCTCAAAGATCCAGCCTGTAGAAGCAAAATGGCCTTGAAACTTTTCAAGGAGCTCCAAGGGTGCACTTGATTTGTGCCCTTGCTGTTCCTTGTATTGTGACTTGTCTAGGCACTCTAGAATTGAGTACCAAGCTTGGCCATCATCCTCATATGATTTATTCATAGTTCCAGTAGCTCCTTGTGAATTTCTAAGTCCATTCCCCTTGAAGAAGCTTGAGATAAAGGCTTGAAGTGCACTAGTGACCTCCTTAGCCTTCTTTCTTGTCATAGGTCCACTAGTTATCTCCAATGGGTCCTTGCCATCCTTGGTTGTGCTTTCCTTGATCATATCAACTCCCCCATCCTTAGAAGCATTTGTCCTCGAATCAAAACCTACATGAAAAGAGGGAACTAAATCAATAAGAATGATATATACAAGACTTAAGTACTTACCTTTCACATAAGCACCAAGAGCATGAAATGCTTGTTTATGGAGCTTCAATCCTATGCAAAACCTGAACCAATATCCCAACACAATGTTAATTTTCATACCTCCAGGTTCAAAAACAAAGTTTGAAGCAATTAGCACAAAAAATCTGAAAGTTTGTAGAATTTTCATCTTAACTCTAGGCATCACTTTCATTGTCTTTTCCATCTCAAAAACATTACTCTCACAAAATGGAAAAGTGTAGGAAGAATTTACCTCAAGGATGCTATATGCATCCAAAACAAATGGACCTAAACTCACACATAAGTGTTATGGTCATGAAAAGCACAAGTTTTGCATGTCAAGACAATAGTTTGCATAGGCCATTCAAACAAACAAGATTTGAACACAATGCAGCCCAAACTAATAACAAAACAAAGATGCATGAATTTCAAAAAAATAATAAGGATTTTAAATAAAACAAGATTGGAATAGATAGGATTAAGTGAAACTAATTTAGTGGCAAACTTATTTTTGCATGTATATGCACCACAATCCATGAAATTTGTGAATGGGATGTGACACAAAACAAAGCAGCAAGAATATCTCCTGAAAAGACTAAATTTAAAACCAGAATTTTCACTCAAAATAAATACTTTTAAGCTCAGACATGAAGAAAAAATATCAACGCTCAAAAGTTTATGTAATGCATGTGTCATGACAAAAAGAACCTTCCTAGAAATTAAAGATTTATGCACAAAAATAGGCTGAACATTAATGGGAAACAAATAAATATGTAATCCATGTGTTAGAACAAATTTATGCATTAAAAATTCGAAGGAAGTAGATTTAACTTTAAGCAAAACAAAACAATGTGAGATGGATGCAAAACTAACAAATTTAAAAACAAAAGACATCAAAATAGATTTTTCTCTAGAGAAACTCATGGACTTCAACAGATGATTTGACAAAACCACATAATTAGAATATTTAAAACCATATTTTATCAAACTTTCATGCTTACTTTCTTCTCTTAATTTAGTTTCATGAAAACCAATCTTCAAAACAACACAGCTAGCAAACACACATTGTTTGAGATTTTCATGCAAAACCACACCAAATTTAGGTGTAAGGAAGAAATACATTACAGTGGTTGGAGTAAGTCTCCATGTATCTTCCTTAGGAACCACAAAATTTTCACCTTTGCACTCATTAACTTCGCGTGGAGTTGCATTAATTTCATCCATTTAAACCATAGGATAAGAAACAATGTTAGGCAAACTTTTGCATATGAAATCACTTGGACTTACCTCAAATTGTTCCTTTTCAACCTCCTTCATTGGTTTGATGCATGGGGCATAACTTGGAATATTAAGAACACCAACTTCCTGAATGGGCAGCAACTCACTTGATTCTTGCAGCTTATCTCCACTTAATTCCTAGAAAGAAGACAACACAACACTAGAAAAAGGGTTCATTATCTTAGATAAAAGTTTGGCCTCTCTATAGGTCTTTCTCTCTTCACCCAGATTGGGTTCATTGCATTCTTGTCTTCTCTCAACTTCACACTCAATTTCTTCTATCTGAAACTCTCTAGTCTTCTTCGCCTCATGTTTATTTTTTTCACTTAATCTCTCGGTTGTTCACTCGGCTTTCCCTTCATCACTTTTTCCCTCAACTTTCCCCTATTTTTCTTTTCTCTCAGCCTCACTTTGAAGCTTTCTTTGATCCTCCAAGACTCATTGTGGTGAAAATGAAACAAGTGTGATTCGCTCTTCACTCTCCAAAGGTGGTGTCTCCTCCATCGCATATTTATCCTCAGATGTGATTTCTCCATCATCTCCAAGAATTATCACCTTTTTGTTTGGGCAATCCTTCATGTAATGCCCCTTGCCTCTACACTTGAAGCACACCATCTCCCTTGCCTTAGGTGCATCATTAGGTGAAGGTATGTACTTGTCTGGTTGAGGCCGAGACAAGCCTCATTTGGGGGCCTACACTTTTGGCTTTGGTGCTTCTTTACACCATGCTCCCCTCCATGTGGAGTTTCCTCCTTGAGACATCTCGGATGACTTGGACCTTTTGATGATCCTCTCAACCTTAGTGGCATGGTGAAGCAAATCGTCCATGTTGACATAAGGCACCATCTCCACTTTGTTGGCAATCTCATGGTTGAGACCATTACTGAATCTAGCAATGGTGGTCTCCTCATCCTCAATGATGTTGGCTCGGGTCAAGGTCATCTCCAAGTCTTTGTGGTAGTCCTCCACACTTTTTTGGCCTTGCACTAGCCTTTGGAGCTTGAGGCGTTCATCTCTAGTGTAGTAGCAAGGAACAAATCTCCTCTTCATCAAGGCTTTAAGGGCTCTCCATGTGTGTATGGGCTCCTCATCATTCCTTCTCCTAGAAGTAACATCCTTATTCTACCATACAAGAGCATAGTCAATGAACTTTATGTTAGCCAATTTAACCTTCTTTTCTTCAAAGTAATGATGGCAATCAAACACCATCTCAATCTTTTGCTCCTACTCCCAATATGCATCAGGATCACTCCTCCCTTGGAAGGATGGAATGGAAACCCTGATGGAGTTGAGATTGTTGTCCTCCTTTGCCTTCCCATTCCTTGGAAGCCCATGGTCATGCCAAACTCCTTCTTCCTCCTCGAGTTCTTCTTTCCTTGGACCTTAATCCTCCTTAGAAGTCTATTGAGAGTTTCTTGAAGTTCCCTCATGGTTGGCTACTCATTATGAGTCACTTTAGTCCTCTTATCCTCCTGGCCTTCTATACTCCTAAAATCAGAGATCCTCACACACTCACCTCACATGTTTCATTCAAAAGATGAACACTCAAAATGCTCAATTTGTTAATAAGAATAATGCCATTAAAGAGTCATCAAAAGTTGTAAGAAAACTTTCCTCAAAGCATACAAGAAAACTTGAATTCTTGAAAACAAGTTTGACTCCAAAATAGAGGTGGGCTAAACAAGCTTTAAAAGTGTTACCACCACACAAAAATGAGAGAATTACAGGTGTGGCATAATGGTCAAAAAGCCATTGTATTGTGTAATTCTCTTCATAGTGATTGAAGTGTGAGGGGTAAAAGGTATAATGAACACCTTCTTAAAAGTGTTCCAAGTTGGTAACTTGGCCCTCAAGAAAAGCCTTAAGGATTGCTTGTTTGTGAAGCAACCTATGGACTTTTTTTTTGTAACATTTTGGAAATTTGGGTACTCAATTGTAAAACTCTCAGGAAAGAGCTTTGGAGAGTTATGGGAAGGATATGAATGGTATAAAAGTGCTATTGGAGGATGAAATTTCTCATAGAAATCAAGTCTAGACAAAAGAAACACTAAAGACATTAAGGACCTAAATGTCCTAGTGTAAACCTTAATGTGTTCAAGCTTTTAACTTAAGTCAAAGTGTGAGATTGTGGAATTATCCAACATGGGGGAGGTAGCCAAGGCTTGATAAATGGGTCAAAAATATTGGGCACATGTGTTCCAATGAGTTTAAGATAAAGAAACCATAATTAGTGAGAAGGAAAATGACAAAAAGCAAGGTTAAGCGTGTTTGAGTGTGTTTGTGCCTTTAAGCGTAAGCCCATTTAAGTGGCCAATTCACTTATCTCTCCCCCATGTTTGACCCACACAGCCACCACTCTCCTCCACACTTCTTCCATAGCTCCTCCATAGCCATGAAACCTCCAAGATTGAAATTGAAAGCAAAAGGAAGCAATTGGAAGCTATTTAGTGCTAAGACTTGTGTGCACCTAGGATCAAGCTCCAATTTTAGCATACCCATCAAGGTAAGGGTTCTCATGCTCTCATGGGTTGCTTTCTGTATTTTCAAGCAACCATGGAGCTAGGGCTAAGCTTGGAAAAGAGCCATGAGCTTGATGAAGCAAGCTTACTGTGGGGAATGCACTTATTAAAAGTTTTGTGACCTTGTGTGAAGTGCACAATAATGACAGTGAAATGAGGGTTTTTAGAGCCCACGTTTAGTATTAACTAGTGTTAAAATCCTCATAAGACTAAGCATTGGCTTGAGGAGGGCTGCCATGGTGATTTGTTTATGCTTATTATGTGTTTTATGGACTAACCTATGGTTATTGTTGCTGCTGCATTTCATGTGTTTGTTGGTTGTGAATGGCTGCTAGATTTGGTTACTATATCTTGTATATATGCATTGTAGTTTTTTTTGTTTTAGTGTCTTTGGATGCAGGTTTTAATGATGGTCATATTGCCTATTGAATCCAAGTGTCACCCTTACTAAGTTTCTCAATGAAACTTACTCCCTTTAATTCTATCATTTCAGGTCGAACAGAAAGATACCATTCAAACTGACATTTATGGTTTGAGTTCAGGTACATGAACTTCCATATTTGTAGTCATGATCTGGAAAGTTTGGTGATTTTAGGAGCACATTTGGTGTTTTAATGGTAGTACTTATTGTGTTATGTAGCAGCTGTCTAACATCCGGTTTCAAGAGTCCATTGTTTCTCAAGAACTCCTGTAACTAAGGGTGCATATTTAGCTGAGTTAAGACCATTATGTAGTGCATGTATGCATGTACATGTAGTGTATGTAAAATGAGACAAGTATGTGAACATTTTAGCAACATTTTGGCTATGTATGTGATGTGGTGCAAAGCTGCCTAAATGTGAATGATAGGCTACTTACTTGTAAATTCTGTTTTAGCCACATATGGTTGTTAAATGCAAGAGAATGTATTTCCTAAGTGTAATGGACATATATGGGATAACTTTGGAGAGTTTTCCCCTTGTGAATGAAGCGTTTGCACACTTATGAAATTTTGTATGGCAAAACGGTCATAAAGTGACCAGAATTTTGACTCTGCACTTAAAGTTTTATATCTCCCTATGTAGAAACAATATTGGTCTTCAGAGGAGGATCTATAGTAGCATCTGGGCTCAGCGGGATGGATAAGACCACGGCTTCTTGAGAAGGATCCATGCCCTGAGTAGAAGGGCCCAGATCCACTGTATGGTCTTTAGGGGGAGGAGAGAGTGAGTCCTCCTTTGACTTTTTAGTCTTCGGGGCCGAAGGCTGCCCAGTTGGCCCCTTCTTCCTTTTTGGGGCCTTATTCTTTTGCTCCCCTTTGTCAGCTTGGCCAAGGAAAAAACTCTTGTAGAAAGCTGCTGATTTATCACCCATCTTTACAAAGAGAAAACATCAGCATAAGTATGGAAAAATCCCAAATAACAAGTTGGAAAGAAGCTTACTCTCTACAAGGGCCAAACAGGAGATTTTCCCCAAAGAAGCATGACCAGCCAAGACTTGTTCCCGTCCACTACTGGTTTTTTCATTTTCCTTATCAGTGATATGCTCCTTGATGACCCTGAGCTCCCAAAGTACCCCTTCGGTCATAAGGTTCCATCTGATTGGGAAAAGGTATAGTGGATGCGAAGAAGCTTTGTCTAACTAACCAGTCAGATAGTGCCTAAATACGGGTGTCAAATTTGTCGAACTTAAATATAAGTTCGAGGGTAAGCAGCTTTGATGGATCCATCATGTCGATGTCAAGTGTCCCAGAAGCCCACTTCACAGGCATGTCCTTCCATTTCTCATATACTTTCATGAAGAAGTACTTCTTTTGTCACCCCCGTCAGCTGTCCTTAATGCCGAAGGTAAAAGTGATTTTTTTACTCCCGGATCCCCGAGGGAGCAAGAAGTAGAAGCCACCCTTCAGAACGGGATGAAGCTTATAGTATTGCATGAAAAAGATGAAGTGAGGGGCTATCTTAAAAACCTCACACATGCAAAGAAATGCGTTGAACTAAAAGTAGGAGCTCAGTGGCAATTGATTAACGGCTATGCCAAGAAATTGGAAAAAGTGCTCACCATCTTCGATGGTGGATACCAAAGACCAGCATTCAGCTGGGCTCTAAAGACAGTGACCTCGTTCTTCCAAGAAAGTTAGCTTGGCACAGTTGGGCCGGGGAGCCTAGTGATGGTGTAAAAAGGAAGGAAACATTTTGTCGACCAGTTCTTCAGTTTTTCTGAAGTGGTGCAGCTCATATGAGAGTTGAGAGGAACCCAACTCTTGGGAACAAAATGAACCTCGGCTTGAAAAGAAGGCATGTTCAGAAAAGAAAAACCCTAACCTCAGAAGAAATAGGAGAGAAGGGGACTATAGAAACCAACCGACCTTGGAGACACTAACCTATGAGAGCCGCCGTAAGAGACTAGAAGAAATCGCTCCTCCGCTTACGCTGCGACGGGAAGAAGATGAAGAGCGAAAGGAAGTTATAAAGTAAGGGGAACAGAAGTAGAAGAATGTGGAAACCTTAAGGAGAGATGGCTTTATATAGCCCGAAGAAGGCAGGCGAAATGGTGCCATTATGACCCTCTACAAACCAAGAGACATAACCGATGTAACGGACGTGAAGGTTGATGAATGACCTAGTGACACATGTCTCACGGCACAAGAAACAAGGGCAAACCTACTAATCTTGTGGGTCGATGTCACCTAACCCAAGGTAACGCTACTGCTTAGTCAAAAGATAGGATGATTCATTTGTAGAAGGTGGGAATAAAAACCCTAAGGCAAAAATGACTCCTTGCCTATTAAAGATGTAACCTCACCAGAGTTAAGAATTTGGCTTGAGGGTACAAAATAGCTCCTTATGTTCTAAAGGTGTGACTTCACCAAAAGTAAGAAGTTGGCTTGAAGAAATGACCCCACCAAAGTTTCAAACTTAGCAAATGCACACACAAAAGGTCCAAAATAATGTCAAAAGTACTACATTGGCAAAAGGAAGGTCTCAGACTGAAAAGCTAGTTATGATGAAGGGACAACCTTAGTAGAAGAAAGCCCTTTTGCTGAGTATGGCTTTAGCTTACCAAGGCCTAGATTTTCATAACATGCTCCTAAATGATTAACACCAAAGACACAACTTTGGTGTTTCAGAGGGGGGTAGTTATAGCTGAAAGGCCATCAGCCACAGAGCCTTCTTATTGGCAAACCTGACACCACCCTCAGGAATTCACATGACCAACCTTGGAAGAATTCTCCACACTACCCTCAAAAGTATGTGTGACCAACTCCGGGAAAACGTTCCTTACCTTCCTCGGCAGAGTGTACATTACCAACCTCAGGGACACAGGCCTATCATCCTTGACAGGAAATGTCTCCTAAACATAGATCCGCCCATCCGAAGGGCCTACTCTACTCGCCCTCGGTTGAGATTCCTGTCTAAAGGGGTATCAGATCCTTGAAAGGGTCATATGAAGAAATGGCAAATATAGTTAAGGGATCTCTGACAACAAGCCTCACACACGCCCCTACCCTTTGGCCAGAACTACCTATCGCCAACTGGAGATTCCCCTCTCTGAAGATATGTACCAGATCCTACCGTACACGTGTCCTGATCCACTCACACTAGGCACAATGAGCTTCTTCCCCAGTCCTGCTATAAATGCTTGGGAAGCTCCCAAGTATTGACACGGGACACTCTCTCTTTCCTACTTTCTTTTCTTAGCAATTTGTCTCTTGTATATTGACTTGGGCATCAAAGGCTCGTCCCCTAGAAAACACACTTTGAGGAGCTCTAAACTAACATTCTTCAAGGTCTTGCAGATACCTTTTCACCAAAAGTCTCTATCTCAGGCTTAGCATGTCATACAACGAAGATGTCATAGGCATTACATGAGCGCTAGCACATGATTTGATGTTTAAACCCTTACCATGGTGTGCAAGTTTGTACCGGGCACTAAGGCAGGTAGGCTTCCTTGGCCACGTTCCTCAACACCCTATGTCCTTGCATGTGCCTTGGTGCACTACTTGTGGTGAGCTAGTGTGCCTAGTAGGTGACTAGGTAGACGCCCTTGACTAGCGATAGACACACATGAGAAGCCCCTAAGGCATACAGATGGTGCACGTAAGTCCAGTGTCCAGGAGGGTGCTAGGTGCCAACGATTGGCACCAGAATGGCATAAGAAGGCTACATGGTAGACACACGCATACCAGTGTCTTGGCAGGTGCCCTAAAGGGTACCAGGCATTAGCGATAGGCACCTAGGCATGCCTTTGAAGTACACTTGGTCCATACTCCACCGTAGTGACCAAAGTAGCAACAGTGCTACTCCTACGGCCAGCGATAGGTGTGTTTGGGCTGGGGCATCTCTGGGGCATAACACTAAGCTTATCTTTGCTCATAGCTATTTTGGTGAGCACCTTGAAAAATGGTTGGCACCAATCTCCATATCTAGAAATGAATCTTCTAAGTGCCATTATTCTCCCAGTAAACCTTTGTATGACCTTGATGGTTGTGTGAGTTCAGAGTCTGAGGAAAGTCTTGACTTTCCCTAGATTGGCATTGATGCCTCTCTCTGTTGCCCACTCTAGGGGGAGTCCAATTATGGTGCCAAAATTGTGCATTTAGACTCCCAGGATTGGTAATGTTCTATAGGCCATCAGAACACTACCCTTAGTGTGCATACCCAAGTGGCCCTCTTGGGCATGATGTAAACACATGCATATTGGCCCAACCATCATGCACATATTCACATTTCATGCACACCATGGCAGCAAATAAGGAAAACACTAGCACAAATCTTAATCTTGCCTACCACACATTAGGCAATCTTGTTAAGTTCTTGTGACCAGCCACTGCGCCTGTAACTTCCACTAATAAAATGTATCATTCTAGCCACATAATGCCCTATTTTATTTACTCCATTACTAATTAGAGACTTATATCAAACCAATAAATTTTTTTTTACATCAATAGCCCACCTATGGACCAAGTTATGGATTTTTTAAGTTGGTTACAAAATTCTAACCAAATGAACAGTAAATTAGACAAATATGCAACATCATATCCTTGGCTACAGGGATCAAAATTTAGAAATTCCAAATGCCAGTTGCACCTCTATATGATCTCTAGGTATGATCAAAATTTCATGCAAATATTCCTTCTACACATATATATATAGAACTTTTAGTCCAGAGTCAAAATTCTGGTCACTTTATGACCATTTTGCCCATACAAAATTTCATATGTGTTCAAACACTTCATTCACAAAGGGAAAACCCTCCAATGCTATCCCATATATGTCCATTACATATATGAATTACATTCCCTTGCTTTTAAAAACTTTATGCTGCCAAAACAGAATTTACAAGTAAGCAGGCCATCATTCACACTTAGGCAGCTTTGCGCCACATCACTTACATAGCCCAAACATTACCAAAATGTTCACATACTTGTCTCATTTTACATAAAATACATGTTCATGCATAGATTCACTAAAATATGGTCTTAACTCATCTAAATACGCACCCAAGGTTACAGGAGTTCCTAAGACACAATGGACTCCAAAAACAGGATGCTGGACAGCTGCTGCACAACATAATAAGTACCACCATTAAAAATACAAAATGTGCTCCTAAAATCACCAAAATTTCCAGATCAAAACTAGACATATGGAAGTTCATGTACTTGAAATTTCGGATCATAAATCAAAACAAAAAGGTTATTTTGAAGGTGATCTTTCTGCTAGACCTTAAATGACAGAATTTGAGGGGAGTAAGTTTCATTGAGAAACTTAGTAAGGGTAACACTTGAATTCAATAGGCAATGTGACCATCATTAAAACCTACATCAAAAGACACTAAAATAAAAAAAACGCAATGCATATATACAAGATATAGCAACCAAATGCAGCAGCCATTCACAATCAACAAACACATGAAATGCAGCAGCAACATATGCCTTAGGTTAATCCGTAAAACATGCAACAAACTTAAATAAATCACTATGGCAGCCCTCCTCAAGCTAATGCTTGGCCTTAGGAGGATTTTAACAGCAGTTAGTACTAACTTTTGGGCTTTAGAAATGCAAAAATTCCCCGCCATGACTGTGCACTTCACACTAGGTCACAAAACCTTCAATAAGTGCACTCCCCTCACTAAGCTTGGTTCATCAAGCTCATGGCTCTCTTCCAAGCTTAGCCCTAGCTCCATGGTTGATTGAAAATATAGAAAAAAACCCATGAGAGCAAGATAACCCTTACAAAAGTGGGTAGGCTAAAAATCAAGCTTGATCCTTGAAGTATCCAAGCAATAGCTCTTGTTTGCTTCGAATTGCTTCCTTTTGCCTTCAATTTCAATCAATCACAAGTTTGAAGGTGTGGCGGCTGTGGAGGAAGTGTGGCTGTGTTCATGGGCTGGAGGAGGACGAGAATGAGAGAGGGATAAGTGATTTGGCCACTTAAATGGCCTTAAATGAGCTTAAGGGCACAAAACAGACTTAACAAGCTTAACCTTGCTTTATGTCATTTTCCTTCTCACTAATTCTGGTTTCGTTGTCTTAAAAACATTGGTACACATTTGCCCAAATTTTTTGACTAATTATGAAGTCTTGGCAGCCTCCCCCATGGTGGGATAACCCCACAATTCCACCCTTAGACTTAAGTTAAAAGCTTGAACACCTTAAGGTTTACACTAGGACATTTAGGTCCTTACTGCCTTTAGTGTTTCCTTTGTCCAAACTTGTCTTCCATGAGCAATTTGGTCCTCCAGTAGCACTTTCATACCATTCATAGCATTCCCATAACTCTCCAAGTCTTTTTCTTTAGAGTTTTGCAATTAAGTACCCGAATTTCCAAAACCTTACAAAAAAGTCCACAGGTTGCTTGACAAACAAGCAATCCTTAAGGATTTTCTTGGGGACCAAGTTACCAACTTGGAATACTTTTAAGGAGGTGTTGATCATGCCTTTTACCTCCCACACTTCAATCACTATTGTGAGAATTACAAAATATAATGGTTGTTAGCCATTATGACACACTTGTAATTCTTCCATTTTGTGAGGTGGTAACACTCTTGGACACCATAAAGCCAAAGAACTTTCTTGCTATTACCTTGAATATGCATTTTTCAGGGTTGAGATAGATTTTTGATGCCAAAGTTGTTGGAAGGTTTCTTGTAAGTCTATGATATGATCATTGGGTACTTTGCTTTGAACTATCATATCGTTGACATATAGTTCCATATTCCTCCTGATCTGGGAGTCAAACACCCTGTTCATTAGCCTCTGATATGTGGCTCTTGCAATCTTCAGACCAAAGGGCATTCTGACATATCAGTCTGTCCCAACCTTGGTTATAAATGTAGCATTTTCCTCATCTTCGGGGTTCATCCAAATTTGGTGATGCCCACTAAATGTGTCTAGGATATGAGTCTTTTGGACAAGCATCGTTGATATTTCAAAAGTCAATGCACATTCAAAGCTTATCACTCCCTTCCTTGGTAGCAATGACAATGTTGCTGAGCCAGTCAAGGTATTTGACTTCCCTAATTATACCAGCTTCGATTAGTCATTGAAATTCTTTTTTGACAAAGTTGATCTTATGCACTAAAATACTGCGCTTTTTCTATTGAACAGGCCTTGCCTCGGGATGCACTGTAAGATTATGCTGGATTATGTTCAGGTTTATTCTAGGCATATGCTTCAGGGGGTGAACGAATAGATTTTTATTCACTGATAGAAGGGATAAAAGTCTTTCTTTTTCACCGTCAGCCAGTTTTTCTCCCAATTGGGGTACTTCGGCCAAGGACTAACTCCATGTCTTCATTTTCCACTTTCTTAACATCACCCTCTTCCCTTTCTATACTATCTTTGGCAAGTGTGCCCTCATTCCCCAAAGTTTGTGTGTGGACTTTAGCAGGACTCTGCCTTGCTTTGACAAACACCTTCCTGACTTCAACTTGGTCGATGAGTATCTCCGTGTCCCCTTTCTACGCCTTGAAAGTGACCATTAAGTACTTCACATTTGTTCAGAGGTGAAGGTTGCGCTGTGTCTACCTACCAAGGATGGCATTATTCAATGGTAGGACATCCATAACGATGAAGGTTGTCATAGTTTAAGCAAAGAGTTCCTCCTTTTTCTTGATCAAAGTACCCTTAGCATTAGGGGTAGTTCAATCCATCCTAGTCCTGGGAGTTCTGAGGGACCAACCCAAAATGTGGATGATGTCATGGGTTTGAGCTCACCTTCAAAAATACCTAAGCTTCACAATAGGTGGGCAAATAGGATGTCGGTGTTCGATCCATCATCAATGAGTACTCTATTGACATCCCAATTTTTTATCATCACCATGTTCTGGAAAGGATCGTCACACGCAAACTTCACAACTGACAAATCACTTCGGGTGAGTTTGTTCATTGGGTTGTCGAACTCCATCATCACAACTTCTTTCACCTTCCTTTTTCTTTCAGCCGAGGGTAATCTAGTGGTTATGGTCTGTATCACCCCGGCTGAAGGTGAGGGGTACTTTTTGGGACATCGGTTGGTGCAACATTTGTCAAAGTTGTACTCCTCGTCTTCTCCTTTTTGCACATCATTTCTTTTTTCCCGGTACTTAGGTGATGGTATTTGTAAGTAGCACCAAAGTTGCCCTTGTTTGGTTAAGGACTCAATTTACATTCTAAATTGGAACAATCTTCGATATTGTGCCTGTTGTCCTAGTGAAATTGGTAGTATTTGTTCAAATTTTTCTTATTCTCTGAGGTCATGGCCTTCAGATGTTGAATTGATGCTCCTTGACATTCCAAGCCATCAGGATATTTGTCCTTGTAGTGTTTAGGGGGGTGAACATCATTGGCCTTTTCCCCTTGCTTTTCGATGTTTGTCTCCACCCTTAGCATGATACTGAAGTTGGTGACTCTAACCTTCGTATTGATGAAGAACAGCTTTTGGTCCTCTCATTCTCAGTTCCTTGGCTGTCATATGTTGTTCTATCCTTCTGTGGATTTCACCGAGGGTGTTCGGGGATCCTTTGAGAACTCATAAAGAAGTTGCGAATCCCTCTTCAGCGCTCAAATCATTGTGACGATCCTGATTTCAAGGTGGAAGTTCTGAATGCTGAGTGCCTCTCGATTGAACCTTTCGACATAGTCTCGAATGGTCTTCCCATTCTTTTGGGCTATGTCAAACATCTGCACTAGCATCTTCACTGCTGGCTTGCTCCCAATGAATTGCTACATAAACACTGTAGACAACTCATGGAACCTGAATATGGCCAAAGGGCTATAGCCCACTAGACCTACAGATGAGTAGACCTAAGACCACCCTTGGCCAGTCATATGACCAGCCTCGGAAGAAGGCTCAACACCACCTTCGAACGCTAGCACAACCAACCTTCAAAATGATGAATCTCCACCTCGAGTATTAGGTTAACCAACCTCGACGATAGAAGTCTATCACCCTCAGTAGAAGAGGACTCTCCCGAACATGGTTTATGCCTCCGATTGGCTTCCTCCAGCCACCTTTGGAGAAAACTTTACTTCCAAAGGGGCCCCCAAAGTCCCCGAAGAGTTCTAAGTAAAAATGATAAATGAACGGCTAGTAAGACCACTAAGAAGGAACCTCCACACGCCCCTAGCCTCCTGCCTGGGTGTAATCACCTGCAAACAGCTAACTGCACCTCTCCCCGAGGTATAGATCAAACATGAGCAAATTTGGCCAACCACATGTCCCAATCTGCTTGAATGAAGAAAATAGCCTTCTCCCCAAAAGGCTCTTATAAATGCTTGGAAGGCTCCCAGGTAATATGAATTACAGGAGCCCATCCTTTCTAATAACCAGAGGGCTATCGCCCACATCACCTTCTTATTGGTAGACCTGGCACCACGCTCGGGAAGTCATATGACCAACTTTGGGAGAATTCTCTACACCACCCTTGGATATATATATATGACTGACTCTAGGAAAAAGACTCCTTGCTATCCTCGGAAGTGTACGTTACCAACCTCGGGAACATAGGTCTATCACCCTTGACAAAAGAAATGTCTCTTGAATATGGTCCTCCCCTCCAAAGGGCTTCCTCTACTACCCTCGAGTTAATTCCTTGTCCAAAAGGATCTTAGATCCCCTAAGGGGTCTTAAGGAGAAACAATAAATACAATTGGGGTATCTCTAATAGAAACCTCACACACGCCCCTACCCTTTGAGCATAACCATATATGTCCAGCTGTAGACACCTCCCTCCGAAGGAAAGGACCGAATCTGGAGAAACACATGTCCTAATCTACTAAGGCTAGGCATAATGGCCTCCTCTTCCCGGCCTCCTATAAATACTTGGAGGAGGCTACCAGGTAAGACATAAGAGGTGCCATCCTTTTTGCTCTCTACACTAAAACAACTTCTCCCTTCACATACTGACTTGGGTGTCGGAGATCCCTCCCCTAGAAAAACACCCAGGGGAGCTTCTAACCCTTGTTCTAACACTACCTATACCATGATCACTATGAGAAACACTTATGATACTCATCTAACGATCCATGTAGTGTTCTCTTGGTGGGTCGGTCCAGTACACAAGTTCTCCAACTTGTACCCATATGTAGACTACATATCTTATATTAGTCTCCACATATGCTAGTCGTTATGTATTTTGCAACACGCTCCACAATAATACTAAACTAGGGATGTTTAAGAATATCATTATTCTAGGGTTACAATTATTTTTATTACGTTGCGCAGAAATAAAACAACAAACATAATTGCTGGATTAATGCCTTAATAAAATATCATGACTTAATGTGCAAAAATACAATCATCTCATGATTGGCTTTTGGGCACAACACTAACAGCCTATGACGCCGCCCTCTACAAGTGCTTCACGGTCACCTTATCCGAGCTAGCAGCTGCATGGTACAACTTGTTGGCACCCAAAACCATAATGGGCTTTCAGGAGTTATATACCTCATTTGGCCAAAAATTCATAGGCAGTAGGCCAATGGCAAAGATGCCCGTCCAAATGTTCGATATACCCCAAAGGAATGGAGAGACCATTCTGGACTATATATGTGAGATTTAATAGAGAGGCACTCAATCTTCCGTACTTTCACCCCGAAATCAAAATCCTTGTAATGATTAGATAGTTGAGGAGAGACTCACAGCTCTTCTACGAGTTCTTGAAAGAATCCCTTGACACCTTTACTGAATTATGCTGAAAAGCAGAGCAACATATGACAGCTGAAGAATAGAGAATGAGGGGCTGAAGTTTGATCATTACTAGTCTGAAGGCAATAGTCACCATCCTTGGTATCAATCTGAGGGAGGAGGTAGATGTCACACCTCACTCAGGCCTTGGCCTAGAAGTTCCTAGACTAGCTCATAATCCCAATTGTAAAATTTAGGTTCTAGCTCTCGGCCAAGCAATCTATGATAACTTTTAAGTCTTATTTTCTTCAGTTAAGAGGCCTGGGAGGTGGCCCAGGTGGCTTTAGTAAAGTTCCATTAATTTCTTGCAGCAAGGGCAAGGCCCAAACCCTTAACTTGCTCCACAAGCAAGGATTCAATTGATTTCTTGCACTACAAGCAAGGCAACACTTAATGCAAATTAGGTGCATACATGGTGTGCATCAAGTGTATTAACTATATGGCAACCAAGAAGCCCACAAGATTTAGTTTAGATTTTGAAAACCACATACAATATGTTCATGATGATCTCGGCCATATTAGGTACATATAAGGGTGCACCATATTTTCATGAAACAAAACCCAAACTAGTCACATAAAGGTGCCAAACTTTGGCCCATAATATCCAGCAACACAGGCTAACATAATATCATCCATAGTCCATGCATAACTTGGCATACAAAACCCAAGAAGCATCATAAGTCTAGGTGTCAATGACTACACATATTAACAACAAAAGGGTAGTCTACCTAGCAAACATAACATGGCCACACATGCCATGAAACCAAAAGTATTTATGCCAAGTTAATACATGCCGAGTCTCCTAATGGTCAAACAAGACCTTCAGTATGCCATACAAGAGTACACACTGCAACACCAACCCAATAGCTTGATTCATGGTCATGAAGGAAAACACTAAGATCAAAGCTATAGTCCAGGTATCCATAGCCCTCCTAGACAAGTCTCCAACTACTGCCTGCAAACTTCCACTATAAGTCTCGGCCAAATAAAGAATAAGACTTGCAAATGAATCAAAGTGTTAAGCCAAGCACACATTGGCACATACCTTGCAAAGCAAGCAACTACAAACACTAAGCACACACACAAGCAGCTTAGTCCTACTCAGGCCGAATGTCCTTGCCTGAAAAATAAAGTTGGGCAGTGAACATATAACTCAGTAGGATTCACTTAAACATACACAACTCATATTGAGTCTATTTAGTTAAGCTGAGGGAGCACTCAAAGCTTAACCTCCCTTTTGGTTAGCTCAACCTGCAAAACAAACACCAAACAAGTACATGCATAACATATCATATTGAGTCTATTCATAAGTGGGGTTAGCAAGCACAAGGAAACACCAAAGCACACAAACACTTACACCTCCCTTTTCTGCCATTAGCATACATGTACCCATGTGCCTTGCACACAAACCTTACCAATACACCATTTCCATTAGGAGCTCCCAAAATGCCAAGCAAATAGGCCACACACTTGCATTTCTAGTACATGTACTTTAGTTAATTAGCTAATCAACAACAGCAAAGTTTACAAGCAACTAAGATCACATGGTTAACCATCACTTAGGGTTAAACACTTGCATGGCATTACCAGCAAATCAAGTGTTAGTGAACCCTACCAATAGTTTCAAGCCAACTTTCAAGATACACAATGCCGCACATAGGCATCTCAACACCACATGGATTAAACTATGAAGCTCTCGGCCAAACACTCAATTTCACATACATGTGTCATTCATCATTCCAACACACCACATGGTATTCCAAACATCAACAAACATTATCTATGGCCTTAATTCCAATTATCCAAGTGAAATACACTATTCCACTTCATTCCAAGCTCTCGGCCAAAATTTCCCATTTCACATAATCATGTTTCTCATCAACTCAATCCATTATATAATCACCCACCATCATTAAACATCATTCATGGCATCATTACCATGTAACCAAATGGAATGTACTATGTTACCACAAGTTAAGCTCTCGGCCAAAACACACATTTTCACATAATAATGTTCTTTAACATTCCAAGTTATTACATGTTCCTCAAATCACCAATTAACATTATTCATGGCACCAATGCCATGTTACCCATTTAAAGGACACTTAACACATGATTTCAAAGTCTCGGCCATAGTGCTCATTCACACACATCCATATTCTTTATCATTCCAATCCAACACATGATCATCAAATCATCAACTAACATCATTCATGGCATCAATGCCATGTAAATACAAGAACACATAGTTTTACCTTAAATTCAACTTTCGGGCAACACACTAAATTTCACAACCTTGATGTTCTTCACTCCAACAACCTAACACAAGGTAAAACAACCATCAACAAGCATCACACATGGATTAATTTCCAGGAATTCCAAGAAGAACACCAAGAACACTTGTTCATCACATTCGGCCAACATTTCATTTCCAAACCAAGACTTCCTTTGCTCATTTATCCTTCACATAACTTCAATTAAACACTTAAATTCCTTGTACATGGAAGAACTACCATGAATTCAAGGAAACATTGAAGTTACC
Source organism: Aquilaria sinensis (assembly GCA_005392925.1). Classification (NCBI taxonomy): domain Eukaryota; kingdom Viridiplantae; phylum Streptophyta; class Magnoliopsida; order Malvales; family Thymelaeaceae; genus Aquilaria; species Aquilaria sinensis. Next base: position 250,584 of record SMDT01002175.1, read on the forward strand.
TCAAGAACCCTAGCTTGATCCTTCTCAGCCTTAGCTTGATTCTTCAAGAACAACTTGAATTTGTGGTAGTCTAGCACTGAAAACACACCTCCAAGCTTGATTTCTTCACCCAAGCTTCACACCTCTTCAAGGAAGCTTGCACCCGAGACTAGCTTGAGAGAACTCAAGAACAAAGCTCACAAGTTTCGGTCAAGTGAAGGAAATGAACTCTTTGGCTTGTTTCGGCCGAATCAACCTTGTTATTAGTTAGCTAAATGCCAACATTTTCCTTCCACCATTTTGCATGGTGCAAAGTAGTCTTCCAAGTCCATATAAGTCCAATGCCGCCATTAAAACTTTTGGTTAATTAGTCATTCAAGTCCAATCTTGGCTTATTATGCCAAGCATGTAATAACACAAGTACCAAAGCCACTAAAATGCCACATGCATAACCGGCCATGAACTAGACAAACTACTAGTTAGCTTGTTAGTAACTAGTGAATAGTGCACTTAGTGGAAGACAAGAATTTGACTAGTAATCATTGTTGTCTCCCAAAATTGGACTAGTCTTGCATTAGTCATCATAAAAATTTGCATGGCCGAATTACCCAACTCAAGTTTGCTAGTCTCAATTGTATCACTCATTTAAGTGTACAATTTGGTCCCCTTTCTCTGTTTTCTGTCAGCTTTCCCATAGTACATTTTATATGTGCAATCAGGTCCTGAAAGTCTCCAGTTTTACACATAGGTCACTGTACCAGTCTCCGGAGCTTCTCTTACTCCCCTTTTCTATTTTCTTTTATTTTCTTTGGTTTTCCTTGATGTCTCCTTGGTCTAAGCCAAGCACATAGGAGGTACCTAACAGTAGACCTTAGAAATCTAGGGGAAGAAAGCCAATGTCATTCACCCCCTTAAACACTTCAAGGATGAATATCCTCATGGCCTTGGAAAGGCAAGGAACTTCAATCAAACGTCCGAAGGCCATGAATTTGGACAACAGAAAGAACATGAAAAAGTACTACCAATTTCACTAGGACCACGAGCACGATACCGAGGATTGCTTCCAATTGAGAAAATACATCAAGTCCTTAATCAAACAAGGTCAACTTCAACGCTACTTACAGATGCCATCGCCTAAGGCCTGGGAAAAAGCAAAAGATGAGAGAAAAAGAGAAAATAAAGTGTACAACTCTGACAGGCATCGAATGAATCAAAGCCCTAGGAGGCACCCCACACCTTTGGCTAGGGTTATCCAAACGATAACCACAGGATTACCCTTAGCTAAAAGAAAAATGAAGTTGAGGGAGATCACAATGATAGAGTTCAACAACTCGTTAAACAAGCTAGCCCAAAGTGATGGGTCATTTGTGAAATTCCCATAAGATGATCCTCTCTTGATCATGGTAAGGATAAGAAATTGTGTTGTCAAGAGGATGCTCATTGATGATGGATAGAATGCCGACATCCTGTTCTCCTACTTGTTGCCAAACCTGGGTATTTCTGAAGATGATCTTAAATCCATTACCTCGCCTACCATCGGCGTTGGTCCCTTGGAACTCCAATGCTCAGGTGGATTGATCTAGCCCTGATGCCAAGAGGTACCTCCTTCCAGACCAAGGAAGAACTCTTTACTTCCACTATGCCAAAGTTCATCATCATAGATGTCCCATCTTCATATAATGCCATCCTCAAAACACAGATGTAGGACAACCTTCACATTCGATCATATGTGAAATACTTGATTGTCAAGTTCAAGGCAAAGGAGGGTGATGCAGAAATACTCATTGATCAAGCCGAAGTAAGGAAAGTGTTTGTCAGAGCAAGACAAAGTCTGGTGAAAGTTCACATACAGACTTCGGGAGAGAAAGGCATGACCAGTGAAGATGTGATAAAAAGAGAAATGAGTGATCTTGAAAAAATAAAAACAGTGGATGTAGAACTTCTCCCTTGGCACGATCCCCCGTGCCCCTGCCCGGGATACCCTGTGAGCATTTGTCTCACGGTGGATTGTAATTGGCTAGCTGAGTATGTGTGCGGATTAAATCCGATGCTACTAGTTGATTAACCTAGAAATGCAACATGCATGTTCTTATGCTTTGACTTGGTTTATTAAAACCATAAAACATTAAACAAGAACTCAGCCGAGTAATTTCTGCACAAATATACACAAACTGCCAAAGCATATCAAAATCAACATTTGTGTGAGTTTAAATACACATAAACAACTCGTGAAAGCATTCATACAATGAAGCAACTAATGCTCTCACCCAAGAACAATCCTGGAGTCAAGGACTCTTTATAACATAGACTATGGAGGCAAACTAAAGTGCTGTATCAAAATACAAGACTTTGCTGAGATCTCTTTACCCTAACTCCCACTTTGGACACCCGTCCCAGTGGCGAGTCTCACAAGTCCTCTGCCAAGTGCTACTAGGCTCTGCAGCCAAAGGAAGAAACTAGTTAGTACTGCCACCTGACCAAGAAACCAACTGAGTACTAATGTGAACTAGAAACTCAAGGTTTCTCAACTACCATACCTTTACACACCAAAAGCTCACTACCGCGATAATCCTCAACGATTACCCGGTCCAGCTACTTCAGGCTCTGCATAACAACAGGGAGTGAGAATTCAACAATTCTCAGTAAGGGGTCTTCCATGTACCTGCAAGAAAAACTAGGACTCTGGCTGCGAGCTCACACAGCATGAGGGTACTAGTATATATGCATATAACCAGGTCCGTAGACCTCTCCTTAAGTAGTCCTCCTCACGGAGTATTACTCCGGACCTAGCGAGTTTAAACCCGCTCCTAGCAAGCCGAAGCTTACTACAAACGATCATGTAGCCTCTCCTTAGTTGTTATGCAGGGGAATTATGGTGGAACTTTGTAGACTAGGCCGTAGGGCCTCATTGATGTAGACTAGATGAACAAGGTTTCACCTTGTGGCCTCATGGCTACAGCACCGCTAGGCCGACAAGGGTTCTAAACCTCTCACCTGAGCTAGTGATAACTAATTATGTTCATTTGCAACATAGTTTCCTTAAAAACTTGCCTTCACTTTGAGTTAATATAAATCTAAAAATGAGACATTTTAAGTGTTTTAAAAACATTGAGGTGATAGTACTCCCTCTTAGCTTCGCGTGGAATCTTGAATCACCTCAATCGGACACCCGAGTGAAAAGTTATACTGAAAACAAAATCGGGTGTCGGATGTTGTCTTGACGACGCGTCGCCACAGTTGTCGACGTTCTGAAACATTTTTCTGGATTGGCGACGCATCGTGGGAACTCGTGGGGATTGGGGACGCATCGCCAAACCTGCAAAATGCCCAGAAAACCCCGATTTTTCTGCTATGAACTTTGGACACTTCCCACACATATTAAACATGCATGGAATGCCTCCAAATTTCATACACACATAGTACATGTTGCATAGAACCTAACGAACTATCAAAAAATAAGCTATGATGTATCGTAACATCAAACAATTCCTCTCAATCCCGCTAGTCCACCATAATTCACCAAAACGTTTCTCAATGCCTTAGCCAAAAACTACTCAAATTTCTCAAGCAATTCCAAGCCAATAGCATTCCATGAACATAAAAACACTTCTCCCTTACCTTAACTCCAAGAACCAAGCAAGAATAAAGCTCCTTTTCCTTCAACCAAGCTCACCAAAGTTCTACCTAAGTTCCAAACCAAAACAATAGCACTAAACATCAAAATCACCTTCTCTAACCAAAACCCAAGCTTCAAAACAACCATATAGCATGAATTCAATCAAGAACACAACTCTTACCTCATTCAAAAATAGGGGACGGAGAAAAACGTCCTTCCAAGCTTCAAAAACCTGATTTCAAGCTTGAAAATGCTCCCTCCAAGCTTATATACCCTTAATTGCACCTCTTGACACCAAGATCACTTGATTCCAAGCTCAATTTCAGAGAGAAATGAGTAAGGGAAGGTTAAGAACGTGTTTATGGCAGACTTCCCTTCTCTTCCCCTTCTTAAACCCTCACTTAGCAACCAAGATCAACAAGGTTTCAAGTTAAGTGCAATTAGGTCCCCCATCTTTGTAACTTAATAGTTCTTGATTAAAGTCTTGTCCATTTGTCAAGTTTGAGCTAAGGTTAAGAGTTAAGTTCTAAAAATTCATTTTAAAACACTCGGGCTACTCAGGATGCAAAATTACCATTTTGGCCCTGGACTTAGTTCAGTGCCTTATTCTTTTCGGAACTTAGTGAACTTTGGTAAACTTCTCTATTCTTGCTATGTAAACTTAAATTAAGCTTCTAAACTTAATTTAAAACACTTTACCTTCCTCAACTACCTCTCCCACTAGAAGGGTCATAACATCCCTAGCTGAAGTACCCGAGTGACGAAAAAATAGGCCAAAGGTGATAAGGAAAAACTTTTATCTCTTTTATTAATAAACACAGAACTATTTGCTTACTCTCCGAAGGATATGGCCCCGGAGTATACTCGGGTATAATTCAGCACAGCCTTAAAAGTACGCCCGGAGGCGAAGCCTATTCAATAGAAAAAGCATAGCTTCTCAGCGCATAAGAGCAATTTTGTTAAAACTAAAGTCCAACGACTATTAAAAGCGGGCATAATAAAGGAGGTCAAGTACCCTGAATAGCTTAGCAACGTTGTTGTTGCTACAAAGAAAATGAGTGATAAACTCTAAATGTGCATCGACTTTTGAAATATTAATGATGCCAATCCAAAGGACTTAAATCCATTACCATCAATAGACCAATTGGTAGACTCCACTGCCGAATATGGTTTACTTAGCTTCCTTGACACTTTTAGCGGATACCACTAGATTTGGATGGATCCCAAAGATGATGAAGAAACCACCTTCATTATCGAAGTAGGGACCTAGTATTATGCAGAATACCTTTTGACCTTAAAAATCCAGAAGCCACATATCAAACGCTGATGAACGGGGTGTTCAACTCCCAAATTGTGAAAATATGGAAGTGTACATCGACGATATGATAGTTAAGAGTAAAATACCTAGTAGTCATATCATAGACATGGGGGAAACATTCAACCAACTTAAAAAATTTGCAATCCATCTTAACCCTGAATAGCTTAGCAAATTCCTCGGGTTTATAGTATCTGAAAAAAGTATCGATGCCAATCTAGAAGAGGTTACGGCTTTACTAGGATTCTGAACTCCTATAACTACCAAGGATGTGCAGAGGCTTACAGGGCGAATTACAGCCCTTAGCGGATTCATCACCAGATATGGAGATCGATGCCGACCATTCTTCAAAGTACTCACCAAAGCAGCAAAAAATGAAGGCAACTTCGGCCTTGAAGAACATCCCTAGAATGAAGATTTCCAAAAGGCTTGGGATGAACTTAAAAGATACTTAACCCATTTACCGACACTTCAGCAACCATGGGAAGGAGAACCTCTCATCGTCTACTTCACAGTTACTGAGAAAGTGGTAAGTTCGCTATTTTTAAGGGAAGAAGGAGAAAACAGTGGTCAGTATATTATGTTAGCAAATCCTTGCACGATGCTGAAGTCAGGTACCTTCTACTGCAGAAGCCATCTACTCCTTAGTCATGGCAAGTAGAAGGCTCCGACACTATTTCCAAGGACATTCTATCATGATCTAAAGTAACCTACCTCTTCGGGATGTCATGAAAAAGATGGATCATTCTGGCCGACTGTCAAAATGGTGTATCGAGCTTGGTGAATACGACATCACATACGAAGTGAGGAAGGCCATAAAAGGTCAGGCTTTAGCAGACTTTATTGCCAAACTGCCTAAAGCTGAGGACACCCCCAATAACCTCAAAAATGAGGAAGTCAAATGGGCTTTGTATGTAGATGGTGCTTTAGGATCAAAACACCAAGAGGCCAGGATAATAGTCCGGGGTCCTGAAATAATGGAAATGGCCAAAGCTATTAAGTTCATATTCCAAGCCACCAATAACATTGCTGAATATGAAGCCCTCATGGCTAGATTATGATTGGCAAAAAGTGTTGGTGCAAAGAATTAAAAGGCTTACAGTGACTTGCAGTTGGTAATTAGGCAGACAACGGTGGAATACAGTGCCAAAGATCCCAACCTGGCAAAGTACCATGACCTCATCACAAAATTGATACAAGAATTTGACAATGTAAGGATAGAAAAGGTACCTTTGAAAGAGAACATTGAAGCCGACACACTGGCAAAGTCAAAACAATCAGCTGAGGTACTTGACCACCCAAGCATAGCCATAATGGCGCTCACCACACCAAAGAAAGGGTAGAATGACCCTATAAAGGAATACCTAGTCAGCTCGTCCTAACCCTAGGATCCAAAGGAAGCGGCGAAGGTGGGTAGACGCTCTGGAAGGTACTTCATGATTGGCAAAGAATTGTACTAACAAGGGTATGCAAATCCACTGTAAAGGTGTATCGGTGAAGAAGACATCGAGACAGTCCTCACAAAAGTCCATGAATGAACCTGTGGATCTCACATTGGGACCGATACCCTTGCTGGGATACTATTTCAGCAAGGATATTTTTGGCCTACTTTAAGGAAGGATGCAAGGTAGTTCATCAAAAAATGTGGTAAGTGCCAATGACACACACCCATCCAAAAAGTACCCTTGGAAGTGATAACTTCGACTGACTATCCTCGCCCCTTCACAGTTTGGGGTATTGACCTCATTGGTCATCTCCCGATAGTTACTGGAAGAGTGAACTTTTGTGTAGTTACAGTAGATTATTTCACCAAATGGATTTAAACAGAGCCTCTAGAAACAATTCCGGCAAAAGGCATCCAGAAGTTTGTTTGGAAGAACATCATATGCAGATTCGGTATGCCGAGGGTGATAGTGGCAAATAATGGTTCCCAATTCATTGATAGAGGATTTCAGCAATTTGTAGCCAACCTCGAGGTAAAATTGCACTTTGCCCCAGTTGCCCATCCTTAAAGCAATGAAAAAGTTGAGGTGGCCAATAGGATAATAAAAGATTGTCTCAAGAATAGGTTGAAAGAAGCCAAGGGAAAATGGCTAGGAGAACTCTTGAATGTACTATGGAGTTATCAAACAAGTCCTACAAGAGCTACTAGTGAAACACCTTTTTCACTCGTATTCGGCGCTAAGGCCATTATCCATATCAAAGTCATACAACCACCTATCAGAGTATAGGTGTTCAGAAAAGAAGGGAACAACCTTGGCTTAAGAACCAAATTAAATATGATTGATGAACATAGGGAGATGGCTAAACTTAGAAGAAATTTTTTTTAGCAAAGGATAACCATTGTTATGAACTTGCATGTCAAACTCAAAGGGATCAAGAAAGGAGACTTGTTCTCTGAATTCCGATGACCATCTCATGGTGTACTTCAGGCAAATTGGGAAGGACCATATTTGGTCATTGAAGAAGTTCTGCCAGGAGTCCATAAACTTGGAAATATTGAGGGAGAAAAGTTGAAAAGCACATGGCATTCAGACTCTTTGAAAAAATTCTACACTTAGAAATTTCCAAGGAAGGAGCCTTATTATGAGAAGCCTCCACAAAGAAATCAGCCAAATGTGGTGATCTCCTAAGTTACCCAAAGTGTTAGGAAGGAAGCTTTACCCAATGAGGTTAACCAAATATGGTTGATTCCGAAAGTACCTTAGTGATCATGTACAAGCTTTATCGAAGGAGGTTAGCCGAATATGGTTGATTCCAAAAATACCTAAGTGTTCTTATACATAGCAAGTTTCCCGTAAACATTGCTTGAATCCTATTCTAAAACACTTAGGAAAATACTCACAACTCTCCAAAAAGAAAAAGCTAAGGTTTTGAATCCTTGATAGTATTTTCATCAAGGATAGTACATGACCGAATCTGTTGGGCGTAGTTGAACCAAAGATTGTAAGTTAGCCGAAGGTGGTGAATCAACCAAAAAGATTCGTAGGCAAGCAATGCTTTCCAAAGATAGTGCTAATCCTAGACTTAACCAAAATTTTGAGAAATAAGGGCAATTCCATTATAAAGGACCAAGTACAAAAAAAAATTACAGAAAAGCCTAAAGGTTAGTTTGCCCATCTCGCCTCTAGCTAGGCAATTTCCCACCCTTGTCTTTTTTAAGCGTCTGAGGGCTCTCTTTTGATAATCATGTGAATCATGTGAACTACCCCAACTGGGGGTCCAGGATTCCTATTGTCCTTTAAGGATCACGGCCTCTCAGGCTTTCAACCTCACTTGCAATCCTCGTCATCATCCCTTTTGTGAGGCCTATCCTTTTACTTTTTACAAGGGGATGGTTGTCTAAATAGATATTCCTTTAGTTTTGCTTCTTGAATAATTTCTTCAAATAGCTATTTTAGTTGCCAGCATTTTTCAATATCATCTTTGTTTTTGTGACAACTATAGTTTTGTTTAGGTCATTTTTTCACCAATGAGGCATCGATGGGGGGCCACCAAGTGACCTAGTTCTTCTTTTCTAGACCATACAAGATATTTGACCTTGTCTTTCCCAAGGTGGGATGACGGGCTCTGGCCATGAGTCACCCCTCCCTTTTTTCCTAAACCTACTTTCCTTAGCTCTCAGTTGATCTTTTGGGTTCGTCAGTTGGTTAAGTTCTTTGACATGCATATATCATGTGGGTCAGTCGAGGAATTTTCTATATCTTTTATGGGATTCTCATGGAGGCCCCAGACTAGCCTCAAGTCTCAAGCTAACGCCCGGGTGATCATTACCAAGTGTAGTTACGAGGACAACCCCTATACCTATACATCTTCTGTGTTAAAGCTCCGAACAAAGCCTTTCAGGGGTTCATCATTTTCTTGCCTAATTTTCAGCAAAAGGACACAATTTTTAAGGTAAGTCAGGTCCCCAAGATGTTTCATGAGAACACTTGGGAGAGGTCCTTAAATTAGGAGAAGCGGTGCCCCCGGTTACTCCCAAACCTGAAGGCAGTAGCTCTTGTTAGCATTGAGCTAAAGGCCCTACACATGACCACATTGGAGGCCTACTCAAGCCTCATTAAGGTAGCATACCTCTACAAATGGTTAACTAGATCAGTAGGGCCATCATACAAGTCAATTTTAGGCATGCGGAACCCATCAAGAGCTAGGGCAATGATTATATCATCTATAAAAGTTTAGAGCCACAAGTACTCCACATTGATTCTATCTTTAAGAGTTTCCCATGGGGGCTTAACAGCCCATATCACTACTTCATCTAATCAAGTTTCTGCAAGATAACTCTGAAATCGCTCCCTCTTGGTCCCTTGGTGTAGAGTTTTGGGAGCCAAACATATAAGTAAAATGGAGTAAATCGGGTGTTCAAAACATTTTATACCTAGTTGGTTGAAATCTTTTACCCAACTATTTTGTCAAATCACAAACTTGAATAGTCAATGTGTTCAAGCTTTCTCTATAGCATCCACACGAACCACTCGGAGCACCATGCCTTCACTATGTTCTGGCAGGTGCGCTCCTCTTTTGCCCGCAGTGCTAACTTGCATCTTTCAAGGAAAGACAATAGAAGAATGTGGCTGGAACTTTTTAGAACCCTTCTAATTTTGTTCTAAGGGAGGCTAGGGTAGAAAAATCTTTACTAGATGATGTATATATAGTGAGGCTTAACTGTTAAGCCCAGTAGGTTTAAAAACACTAATGTAATTAGATCTAATTTTGAGCTTTATAGTGGCTCAACCTTTAAGCCAATTATTTATCTGAAATTATCACGAAACCAAAACCAAAAAATTTGGCCCATGCATTCAAATAATCCAATTGGCTTTAAGCATGCTATCCAATATGCTCTTATCACATTGGCAATGATCATAAACAATGAATGGTGTCTAACAACACATTATTGCTACCTAAGTGACAAGATAGTCAGTGATTCAACTAAACATCTATGATCATTATTTGTACATGTCATTGTCCATTTGTCCAAGATATCAGGACTGAGGATGAGACATGGAATGTGTCACTCTCGTACAGCCCAATCTATGGTTTCTTGATTACCAGGTAGACCAACTAAAACTGATAACATTGATATCCCATGTCAACTCATCCTAGCAAGGTCATGCATTTCCTCAATCTCACTCAATCAAGGGGGCCAAAGATATCACTCACATTATATAGGAGGGACAAATCCCATCTTGATCATACAAAACCCTCTACATGATTTGTGACATACCCAATGACCACCTTTATGTTCACTTAGTTACGGGCAACAAAGGAGAGTATCAAAGTATGTGATTCAAATGTAAAGAACCTTGACAACGTTAGGTCAAAGGACTACATATATCATTATCACTATGAGAATCACTTATAACACGCATATAACAATCCATGTAACATTCTCATGATGGGTTGGTCTAGGACACAAGTTCTCCAACTTGTACCCATATTGAAACTATATATCTTATATTAGTCTCCACACATACTAGTGTTTATGTATTATTGCAACCCACTCCACAATAATACCAGACTAGGGATGTTTAAGAATACTATTGTTCGAGGGTTATAATTGTGTTTAGTTATGTCACATAGAAATAAAGCAACAAACACAATTACTAAAATAATGCCTCAATAAAATATCATGACTCAACGTGCAAAATACAATTATCTCATAATTGGCATTTAGGCACAACACTACCATTTGGAAAGATCTAGGGATCACTGCCATTCGTGGACTCACATCCTTGGGGGCTGGTCTGAGGGAGGGGCCCGCCATGGCTCCTAAGGCACTAGATAGCTTTCGACAGCCTCCTCTAGAGCCCTCGGCAAGGCTTTTTAGATTTCTTATTCCAATATCAACCTTAATTGCTGAAACATGGTATGTTGCAGGACCTAGAATTGGTCCTCGTTCAGCCTTTTGGAGAGGTTCCTTACCTATGGGCCCTATGGACCTAACAAGGCAACCGTTCTCCTGCTCATTCTCTAGGAAGTCTTGGTTCTCCAGGCGTGAACTCTGAGTATTCACCATGTTTCCCACAAACGGTGCCAATTTGATAGTTCATCAGATCGTATGAGCCTGGCCTAGAAGCCTGGTGAATCACAGATTAGCAACCTGTGCACAAAGACAACACCAGGGCCCTAGGATGCATCCTCCAGGGAAACCCTCCGACGCTCACGTCAGGCGTCCGGAAAAAAAGAGAGTATTAGAGAGAAAGATAAAGCTAGTACGTCATACCTTTCAATTGGAAAATGGATGGGTTTATATAGCTATGAGGAGCTCCGAGGAATTCATTTTAGGATAGGAAACCCATAGCTTATCCCTTGGTTTCAGGATACTATTTTCATCTAGGGTGAAGTTCCCATGTAAACCTATTCGGGCCCTCAGCAGGAGCTTCTATTAGCTTTGGGCCCTAAATTTGGGCCTATTTCCTACACTAGGCATCACTTTTTCCCTTCTTGACTTAATTTTGCAGCCACCCACTGATAACCAATCAACTAAAACTACTCTAGTGAGGGTAAAGAATGCTGTCCAGCCTGATCAAGTCAAAATGGTCACCAATAAGTGCAGATCAGTGACTAGTATGCGCAAGTCAACAACCAATTCTCTAGCTTCCAAGCTGAGGTTCAGGAGCAAATCCAGCTCTACACAAATCCTATAGTTTGCACCACTATCTAGCAACTGATATAGCATAGCACCATATCGGCTGACACCCTTCTATCCCGATTATAGACTGGATCTTCATCAAGCGGAGATGAGGATATGACTGCTCGAGATGATCAGTGGACCCACCAACCACACCGGCTATGGTTTTAGACTTTTTTTATTAATTTAGAAATTCTTTGAAAATTTCTTTATGTAATTAATATTTTTAGTTAATAATATTTTATTATTTATATTTAATTTAAATATATAATTTAATTATAAAAATTAATATAATATTATAATTCATAAAAACAATATAATTTCCTAGAATGATATATTTCACAAAATTCTAACGACGACAATCTTGTCACTAGAATTTCAAGAATGTTAAGCATTGTAGCCTTTGACGATATACAATTCATCATAAGCCACAACAATTTTAGTTTGTGACAGTAGTTTTTTCCTATGAATTCATATGATAATTAGTTTGTGACAGTAGTTTTTTCCTATGAATTCATATGATAATTTTTTTTAAGGGGGGGGGGGGAGGATTGTTACCACCTCACAAAATGGGAGAGTTACAATTGTGTCATAATGGCTAAAAACCATTATATTGTGTAATTTTCACCATAGTGAAGTGTGGGGGGTAAAAGGCATGATCAACACCTCCTTAAAAGTGTTCCAAGTTGGTAACTTGGCCTACAAGAAAAGCCTTAAGGATTGCTTGTTTGTCAAGCAACTTATGGACTTTTTTGTAAGGTTTTGGAAATTCGGGTACTCAATTGCAAAACTCTCAAGAAAGAGACTTGGAGAGTTATGGGAAGGATATGAATGGTATGAAAGTGCTATTGGAGGACCAAATTTCTCATGGAAGACAAGTTTGGACAAAGGAAACATTGAAGGCAATAAGAACCGAAATGTCCTAGTGTAAACTTAAAGGTGTTCGAGCTTTTGAATTAAGTCTGAGGGTGGAATTGTGGGGTTATCCCACCATGGGGGAGGCAGCCAAGACTTGATAATTAGTCAAAAATGTTGGGCACATGTTTACTAATGAGTTTAAGACAAAGAAACCATAATTAGTGACAAGGAAAATGACATAAAGCAAGGTTAAGCTTGTTTAAGTGTGTTTTGTGCCCTTAAGCTCATTGAAGGCCATTTAAGTGGCCAAATCACTTATCCCTCTCTCATTTTTTTCCTCTTCCAGCCCAAGAACACAGCCACACTTCCTCCATAGCCACCACACCTCCAAACTTGCAATTGATTGAAATTGAAGGCAAAAGGAAGCAATTGGAAGCAAACTAGAGCTATTGCTTGGATACTTCAAGGATCAAGCTTGATTTTCGGCCTACCCACTTTGGTAAGGGTTCTATTGCTCTCATGGGTTGTTTTCTATATTTTCAAGCAACAATGGAGCTAGGGCTAAGCTTGGAAGAGAGCCATGAGCTTGATGAACCAAGCTTGGAAATGGGAGAGCACTTATTGAAGGTTTTGTGACCTAGTGTGAAGTGCACAAAGATGGCAGTAAAATGAGGGTTTCTAGAGCCCAAATTTAGTACTAACTAGTGTTAAAATCCTCCTATGACAAAGCATTAGCTTGAGGAGGGCTGCCATAGTAATTTGGTTATGTTTATTATGTGTTTTATGCACTAACCTATGGTATATGTTGCTGCCACATTTCATGTGTTTGTTTGTTGTAAATGGCTGCTGCATTTGGTTGCTATATATTGTATATATGCATTGTGGTTTTTTTGTTTTAGTGTCTTTGGATGCAGGTTTTGATGATGGTCACATTACCTACTGAATCGAAGTGTTACCCTTACTAAGTTTGTCAATGAAACTTATTCCCCTCAATTCTGTCATTTCAGGTCCAGCAGAAAGATCACATTCAAAATAACCTTTTTGGTTTGATTTTTGATCTGAAATTTCAGTTACTTGAACTTCCATATGTTTAGTTGTGATCTGGAAATTTTGGGGATTTTAGGAGCACATTTGGTATTTTTAATTTTGGTACTTATTGTGTTATGCAGCAGCTGTCCAGCATCCTGTTCTGGAGTCCATTGTGTCTCAGGCACTCCTGTAACTTCGGGTGTGTATTTAGCTGAGTTAAGACCATCATGTAGTTCATGTATGCATGTACATGTAGTGTATGTAAGATGAGACAAGTATGTGAACATTTGAGTAATGTTTTGGCTATGTAAGTGATGTGGTGCAAAGCTGCCTAAATGTGAATGATAGGCTGCTTACTTGTAAATTCTGTTTTGGCCACATAAAGTTACTAGATGCAAGAGCATGTAATTCCTATGTGTAATGGACATAAATGGGATATCCATGGAGGGTTTTCCCTTGTTAATGAAGTGTTTGCACACTTATGAAATTTTGTATGGGCAAAATGGTCATAAGGTGACCAAAATTTTGACTCTGCACTTAAAGTTCTATTTCTCCCTGTGTAGAAGGAATATTTGTATGAAATTTTGACCACAACTAGAGAACATCTAGAGGCTCAACTGAAATTTTGAATTTCAGAATTTAGAGCCCTGTAGCCAAGGATATGACGTTGCAAATTTGGCTAAGTTATTGTTCATTTGGTCAAAAGTTTGTAACCAACTTCAAAAATTCATAACTTAGCCCATAGATGGGCTGTTGATGTAAAAAAAATTCCTTGGTTTGATATAAGTCTCTACTTGATAATGGAGCAAATAAAACATGGGGGTACATGGCTAGAATGATATAGTTTATTAGTGGAAGTTACAGGTGCACTGGCTGGTCACTAGAACTTAACAAGATTGCCTAATGTGTGGTAGCCAAGATTAAGACTTGTGCTAGTGTTTTCCTTCTTTTCTACCATGGTGTGCATGAAATGTGAATATGTTTGTGATGGTTGGACCAATATGCATGTGTTTACATAGTGCCCAAAAGGGCCACTTTGGTATGCACACTAAGGGTAGTGTTCTGATGGCCTACAGAATATTACCAATCCTGAGAGTCTAAATGCACAATTTTGGCATCATAATTGGACTACCCCAGAGTGGGTAACAAAAGTTGGTATCAGAGCAGGGTTTGTACATGTACATAGCATATAGTTGCATTGCATGCATGATGCGAACCCCAATGGTATAAAGACCATGAAATGCGCCCAAGATGTAATTCAAGCTCCACAAGACATCAAAAAGACTAGGTTTGAAACCCCCACCCCTAAAAAACCTATGATTAGAAATAAGAAGTATAGAATTCCAAGAACACAAGCACACTTGTGCACCAAGGCAGTTCACCAAGAACCAAAGAGAAACTTCCCCAAAGTAGCAATATAATTTTGGCAAAAATCTGTGTGTTTACATCCAGAATATGTGCCTTTATATATGCCTAAACTAGGGTAAAAACAGAGAAAAAATTCGCAGCCCAAGTCACCTAGGAAACCTAGTTACAAAGGACTCAAGAAAACCTAGTCAAATTAGGACTCCTAAACCTTTCTAACCTTGTTTAGTGTATGCAGCGTATGCCACTTGTCCTAAGCAACCTGAATTAATTCCATACCTAAATAACATCCTAAATAATTTAAATAAATAGGAATTGGATGAGAATAAAATGCAAATACAAGATTAAACCCGAAAACCCCCAAATAGCCTTCTTGGGGTGCATTTTTGGGCACTTTAGGGTTCTCACTTGTATCTTTAGCTCCAAGCTTGAATATTTGAGTTCCAAGGGATTAAATATTCCTCTTAGATGTTGGAAAAAGTGCTTGAAAAGTCAGATCTCAAAAATCCAGCTTGTCGACACAAAATGCAACCAGAACACTTAAGGGGGCTCAAATGGTGCACTTTGAGTGGTGTCCTTGGTGTCCTTGCTTTGTGACTTGTCAAAGCACTCCAGAACTAAGTACCAAGCATGTCCATCATCTCCATATGGTTTCTTGAAAGTTTCAACAGCTCCTTGTGAAGTCCCATGTCTATTCTCCATGAAGAAGCTTCAAACAAAGGCTTGTAGTGCACTTGAGAGATCCTTAGGTTTCTTCCTTGTCATTGGTCCACTAGAAACCTTCAATGGGTCCTTGCTTCCTTGAGTGTGCCTTCCTTGATCATATCAACTCCCACCTCCTTAGAAGGATTCGTCCATGAATCTACATGTTCAAACAAAGACAAATTAGAAACAATAAAAGTAGCACTCACATTGTACTCACCCGGCAAGTCTAGCATGTATGCATTGTCATTGATCTTTTTAATGAATTGGAATGCACCATCTCCTCTTGGATGAAGCTTAGTCCTTCTTGCAGCTAGAAATCTTTCTTTCCTCATGTGCAACCAAAACTAATCTCTAGGCTCAAAGACAACTCTCCTTCGGCCTTGGTTGGCTTTCTTAACAACTTGTTGATTTTTGAGTTCAATTTGTTGCTTAACCTTCTCATGCAACCTCTTGATGCTCTCAGCCTTCTTACTACCATCCAAACTAGATACCTCATGAGTAGGTAATGGCAAAAGATCCAATGGAGTTAAAGGATTAAAACCATAAACAACCTCAAAAGTGACAAACTAGTAGTAGAATGCATGGACCTATCATAAGCAAATTCTACATGAGCCAAACAATCTTCCCAAGCTTTCAAATTTTTACAAATGATAGCTCTAAGCATGGAACCTAAAGTCCTATTTGTTACCTCAATTTTCCCATCAGTTTGTGGGTGACAAGATGTAGAAAACAAAAGCTTAGTGCCAAGTTTACCCCACAAAGTTCTCCAAAAGTGGCTTAAAAACTTAGGCTGTGTTCTTGGGCTAGAGGAGGATGAAAATGAGAGAGGGTTAAGTGATTAGGCCAGTTAAATGGCCTTAAATGAGCTTAAGGGCACAAAACACACTTAAACAAGCTTAACCTTGCTTTATGTCATTTTCCTTCTCACTAATTATGGTTTCTTTGTCTTAAACTCATTAGTCCACATGTGCCCAACATCTTTTCCTATTTATCAAGTCTTTGCTACATCCCCCATGATGGGATAACCCCACAATTCCATCATTTGACTTAAGTCAAAAGCTTGAACACCTTAAGGTTTACGCGAAGACATTTAGGTCCTTAATGCCTTTAGTGTTTCCTTTGTCCAAACTTGTCTTCCATGAACAATTTGGTCCTCCAATAGCACTTTCATATCATTCATGTCCTTCCCATAACTCTCCAAGCCTCTTTCTTGAAATTTTTGCAATTCAGTACCCGAATTTCCAAAACCTTACAAAAAGGTCCATAGGTTGCTTGACAAACAGGCAATCCTTAAGGCTTTTCTTGGGAGCCAAGTTACTAACTTGGAACACTTTTAAATAGCTGTTGATCATGCCTTTTACCCCCCACACTTCAATCACTATCGTGAGAATTACACAATATAATGGTTTTTAGCCATTATGACACACTTGTAATTCTCTCATTTTTGTGTGGTGGTAACAGTATTGATGCCAACCCCAATGGTATAAAGACCATGAAATATGCACAAGATGTTTTTCAAGCTCCAAAAGACATCAAAAAACTAGATTTGAAGATCCCCACCCCTAATCAACCTGTGACTAGAAACGAGAAGTATAAGAACACCAAGAACACAAGCACACTTGTGCACCAAGGTAGTCCACAAAGAACCAAAGAGAAATTCTCTCCAAAGTAGCATTATTATTTCATGTCAAGGCTATTATTTTACAACCAGAATATGTGCCGATTTATAGGCCTAAACTAGGGTAAAAGACTCAACAAAATTCGCAGCCCAAGTCACCTAGGAAACCTAGTTACAAAGGACTCAAGAAAACCTAGTCAAACTAGGATTCCTACACCCTTTTAACACATGTTTAAGGTGTGCAGCGAATTCCATTTATCTTAAGTGACTTGAATCACTTCCATGGCCTAAATAACATCCTAAATATTGTAAATAAACAGGAAAATAAAAGAAAATATGTTACAACACAAGATTGGCCATAAAAACCCCAAAATAGTCTTTATGGCTGGTTCTTGCTTGTGTCTTCAACTTCAAGCTGAAATTCGAACTTGATGTAGCCATGATTTCTCAAAATTCAAAGCATGAAAGTTGTATATATGTTTTGTAGCTTTGAAATGACACATGAACCACACAAAACATACATCTAAATCCAAAGATATGCCCAAAATACTGCAACTCCTTCTGAATCAGCGATAACTCACAAATCATGACTTTGAAGCCAAATTGGACATCCTTAACGTGCAAATTGAGTTTCATGGTCTGCATATGATTTGTATGTTCAGATGTTAGCTTTCCAATGAATCAAGAATTACTCAATTTAGATTTGTTTAGCTCAAGATATGATTTTTCTACCAGAACATTGCCAATCTATCAACATCCAAGCTTGGCCATCATTTCCATATGATTCCTTCCATGTTCCAGCAGCTCCTTGCAAAATTCCATGCCCATTCTCCATGAAAAAGCTCAAGAAAAAAGCTTGAAGTGCACTAGTGAGCTTCTTAGCCTTCTTCCTTGTCAATGGTCAACTAGTTATCTTCAATGGATCCTTGCCATCCTTGGTTGTGCCTTCTTTGATCATATCAGCTCGCCCCTCCTTAGAAGGATTCATCCTCAAATCAAAACCTACATTAGAAAAGGGAATTGAATCAATAACAATGAAATAATTAACACATAAGCACCAATAGCATGGAATGCTTGTGTATGGAGCTTTAATCATGTGAAAAACCTGAACCAATATCCAAATGCAATGATAATTTTTATGCCTCCAGGTTCAAAAACAAAGTTAGAAGCAATTACCACAAAAAATCTGAAATTTTGCATAATTTTCATCTTAACTCTAGGCATCACTTTCATTGCCTTGTCCACCTCAGAAACATTATTCCCAAAACTAGAAAAAAGTGTTGGAATAATTTACCTTAGGGATGCTGTATGCACTCAAAACAAATGGACCTGAAATCACAAAAGTATTATGGTTATGAAAAACACAAGTTATGCATGTCAAGACAATAGTTTGCATCGGCCATTCA
Source organism: Aquilaria sinensis (assembly GCA_005392925.1). Taxonomy (NCBI): domain Eukaryota; kingdom Viridiplantae; phylum Streptophyta; class Magnoliopsida; order Malvales; family Thymelaeaceae; genus Aquilaria; species Aquilaria sinensis. The sequence continues at coordinate 269,106 of SMDT01002175.1, forward strand.
AATAAACAAGAATTGAACACAATGCGGCCTAAACTAATAACAAAACAAGGATGCACGAATTTCACAAAAATCCTAAGCATTTTGAATGAAACAAAATTAGAGTAGATAGGTTTAAGTGAAACCAACTCAGTAGCAAACTTATTTTTGCATGTATATGCACAACAATGCATGAAATTTGTGAATGACATGTGACACAAAACAAAGTACTCAGCATACCTTCTTAAAAGGCTGAACTTAAAACCAGAATTTTCACTCAAAATAAAAACTTTCAGGTTTGGACATAAAGCAAAAAGGGCAAGGCTCAAAAGTTTGTGTAATGCATGTGTCATGACAAAAAAATACTTGCTGGAAATCAATGATTGACACACAAAAATGGGCTGAATATAAATGAAAATCAAAGAAATATTTAATGCATGTGTTAGAACCAATTTATGCATGCAAAATTCCAAAGAAGTAGATTAAACTTGAGACAGAACAAAATAACGTGAAATGGATGCAAAACAAACAAATTCAAAAACAAAAGACTCCAAAACAAATTTTTCTTTAGAGAAACTCAAGCAATTCCAAAGAGGATTTGACAAAACCAAGGAATTAGAAGCTTTAAAACCATATTTTGTCAAAGTTTCATGCTTACTTCCTTCCCTTAATCTAGTTTCATGAAAACCATTCTTCAAAATAACATTGCAAGCAAACACACATTTTTTGAGATTTTCATGCAAAACCACATCAAATCTAGGTGTTAGGAAGAAATACATTACAGTGGATGAACTTAGTCTCCAAGTATCTTCTTTTGGTGTAAGAACCGCAAAATTTTCACCTTTCCATTCAATGACTTCGGGTGGAGTTGCAACAATTTTATCCCCTTGAACCATAGGATAAGAAACAATCTTAGGCAAACTTTTGCATATGAAATCATTGGGACTTACCTCAAATTGTTCCTTCTCAACCTCCTTTGTTGGTTTGATGCATGGGACATGACTTGGAATATTGGGAACATCAACTTCTTGGATGGGCAACAACTCACTTGATTCTTGTAACTTATCTCCACTTAAGTCCTGAAAAGAAGACAACACAACACTAGAAGAAAACTCCACTATGTTAGATGAAAGTATAGCTTCTCTGTAGGTCATTCTCTCTTCACTTGGCTTGGGTTCATTGCACTCTAGTCTTCTCTCAACTTCACTTTCTCCACCATGGTTGAACTTGCTACATTGGTGCAACTTCCTCCATCAACAATGAGGCTGCACACTTGATCTTTAATTCGGCATCTTGTGTGAAAGATACACTCTCTTTGATTGACCTTCTCCTTAGCTTGCACACTTAGAGCTCTCTTAGAAACAAAGGCAAAGTCTCCCTCCTCGGGCTCAAGTATGTTTTGCTCACCACCCTCCAAAGGTGGTGTCTCCTCCATAGCATCTTCCTCCTCGGATGTGATCTCTCCATCATCTTTGAGTATCATCACCTTTTTGTTAGGACAATCTTTCATGTAGTGCCCCTTGCCTCTACACTTGAAGCATTCAATCTCCCTTGACTTGGGCACATCTTTGGGTGCCACCTTGGGTTAGTCTTGTTGAGGCTGAGACATGCCTCCCTTGGTAGCCTCCATTCTGGGCTTTGGAACTTCCTTCCTCCATGTTCCCCTCCATGTGGAACTTCCTCTTCGAGCCATCATGGATGCCTTAGACCTCTTGATGATTTTTTTGGCCTTAGTGGCATGGTGAAGCAAGTCCTCCATGTTGACATATGGCACCATCTCCACTTTGTTGGCAATCTCATGGTTAAGGCCATTGATGAATCTAGCAATGGTAGCCTCCTCATCTTCAATGACATTGGCTTGGCTTAGTGTCATCTCTAAGTCCTTATGGTAGTCCGCTACACTCCTTTGGCCTTGCACAAGCCTTTGAAGTTTGAGGTCTTGATCTCTATAGTAGTAGCTTGGAACAAATCTCCTTCTCATCATGGCTTTAAGGGCTCTCCATGTAGTGATGGGTTCCTCCTCATTCTTTCTTCTAGAAGTGACAACCTGGTTCCACCATACAAGAGCATTATTAGAGAACTTTATGGTAGCCAATTTAATCTTCTTTTCCTCAGAGTAATGATGGGAATCAAACACCATCTCAATCTTTTGATCCCACTCTCAATATGCATCGGGATCACTCCTCCCTTGGAAAGGTGGAATGGTAAGTTTGATGGAGCTTAGGTTGTTGTCCTCTCTTGGCTCCCCCCACCTTGGAAGCCCATGGTCATGCCAGTGTCCTTCTTCCTCCTTGGGTTCTTCTCTCCTTGGACCTCTTCTTGGTTGCAAGATAGGATTTAGTCTCCTTGGCAATCTCAAGTCAATGTCTTGAATCCTCCCCACAAGTCTATTGAGAGTTTCTTGAAGCTCTCTCATGGTTGGCTCCTCATTGTGTCTCACTTCCATCCTCCCATCCTCCTGGCCCTCCATACTCGTGAAAACAAAGATCCTCACAAACACTCACCTCACGTGTTTCACTCAAAAGATGAACACTCAAACACTTAATTTGTTAGTAAGATATTGCTATTCAAAGAGTTCTCAAAAGTTCTAGGAAAACTGTCCTCAAACCACACAAGAAAACTTGAATTCTTAAAGAACTATTTTGACTCCAAAAGATGTGAGCTAAACAAGCTTTAAAAGACTCTAGGAAGCTCTTGCAATTGATGATCACAAGAACCACAAAGAAAGCTTTTTGGCTCAAAAATAATGGGATAGGTTTTGGGGTGCAAAACTTTCAACACTTTGAGAAAACTTCTTTTTGCAAGCTCTTTTCTTTGTTCTTTTCTTTGTTCTTTCTTTTTCTTTTATTTTTTTTCTTTCTTCCTTTTTATTTGGCTTGCTGTTTTGATGTAAAATAACTTTCTCCTTGAATTTTCTTGCTGCCAAAGATAAAAGGTCAGTTTTGTATTTGGCCAGAACAAGAAACTATTGAAACTTGCACAATTTTGAAACAACTTTTTAATACCGAAACTTGCTGAACTTTGATCCTTCTTTTTTTCTTGTTTTCTTGACTCTAGGATGCTGGAAACAATGAAAACAAGAGAGATTAATAGGGCTAGACATGAAACAAAAAGATAAGAAATAAACAAGATCAGTTGAATTAAAACCGAAAACACTAGATAACACGGATTGACTTCTTTTTGTTGTTTTTGTGATTTTTGGACTTGAACAAGGATGGAATAAAAAGGACAGACTTGAAACAAGAAGAAAAAGGGTTAAAATAGAGGATTAAGACACGAAATTACTGAAAATTTTTTTTAAAGAAAACTGAAGATAAACAAGAACACAATATATGTCCTTCAATGGAACTTGTAGCTCTGACACCAACTGATGCGAACCCCGATGGTATAAAGACCATGAAATGCACCCAAGATGTTTTTTAAGCTCCACAAGACATCAAAGAGACTAGATTTGAACACCCCCACCCCTAATCAACCTGTGACTAGAAACGAGAAGTATAAGAACACCAAGAACACAAGCACACTTGTGCACCAAGGTAGTCCACAAATAACCAAAGAGAAATTCTCTCCAAAGTAGCAATATTATTTCATGTCAAGGCTATTGTTTTACAACTATAATATATGCCTATTTATAGTCCTAAACTAGGGTAAAATACTCAGAAAAATTCGCAGCCCAAGTCACCTAGAAAACCTAGTTACAAAGGACTCAAGAAAACCTAGTCAAACTAGGATTCCTATACCCTTTTAACACATGTTTAAAGTGTGTAATGAATTTCATTTATCCTAAGTGACCTAAATTACTTCCATGGCCTAAATAAAATCCTAAATATTGTAAATAAACAGGAAAATAAAATAAAATACGTTACAACACAAGATTGGCCATAAAAACCCCAAAATAGTCTTCTCGGGTGGTTCTTGCTTGTGTCTTCAACTTCAAGCTGAAATTCAAACTCGATGTAGCCATGATTTCTCAAAATTCAAAGCATGAAAGTTTTAGATCTATTTTGTAGCTTTGAAATGACACATGAACCACACAAAATAGACATCTAAATCCAAACATATGCCCAAAATACTGCAACTCCTTCTGAATCAGCGATAATTCACAAATCGCGACTTTGAAGCTAAATTGAACCTCCTTAACGTGAAAAGTGGGTTTCATGGTCATCATATGATTTTTAGCTCCAGATGTTATCTTTCCAATGAATCAAGAATTACTCAATTCAGATTTTTTTAGCTCGAGATAGGATTTTTCTACCAGAACATCGCCAATCTATCAACATCCAAGCTTGGCCATCATCTCCATATGATTCCTTCCATGTTCCAGCAGCTCCTTGTGAAATTCCAGGCCCATTCTCCATGAAAAAGCTTGATACAAAAGCTTGAATTGCACTAGTGAGCTTCTTAGCCTTCTTCCTTGTCAATGGTCCACTCGTTATCTTCAATGGATCCTTGCCATCCTTGGTTGTGCCTTCTTTGATCATATCAAGTATGCTGACCTAAATTTTAGCTTAGTGCCTAAGGCATGATGGAAGGACCTCCAGAACCTGCAAACAAATCTAGGGTCTCTATTTGAGACAATGTTTTACTGCCTCAAAAAATGGGAGAATTACATGTGTGGCATAATGGTAAAAAAAATATTATATTGTGCAATTCTGTTCTAGTGATTGATGTATAAAGGGAAAACACTATAATGACCACCTCCTTAAAAGTGTTTTAAGTTGGTAACTTGGCCCCCAAGAAAAGCCTTAAGGATTGCTTGTTTTCCAAGTAACCTATTGTAAAGTTTTTCAAATTCAAGTACTTAATTGTAAAACCCTTAAGAAAGTGCCTTGGAGAGTTATGGGAAGGATATGAATGGTATAAAAGTGCTATTGGAGGACCAAATTGCTAATGGAAGACAAGTTTGGATAAAGGAAATGCTAAACGCATTGACGAGCTAAATGTCTTAGTGTAAGCCTTAAGGTGTTCAAGCTTTTGACTTAAGTCAAAAGGTTGAATTATGGGGTTATCCCACCATGGGGGAGGTGGCTATGGCTTGATAAATAGTCAAGAAGGTGGGAAAAATGTGGACAAACAATTTTAGGACAAAGAAATCATGATTATGGGCAAAGAAAATGACATAAAGGATGATTATTGCTAATAAGGATGGTTAGTGTCCTAAAGCTAATTTAAGAAATCAAACATAATTTTTCTTCTCTCATATTCGATCCAACTAGCCACCACCCTACTCCACACTTCTTTTATAGCTCCTCCATAGCCACCATACATCCAAGATTAAAATTGAAGGCAAAAGGAAGCAATTGGAAGCAAACTACAGCTTCTGCTTGAATACTTCAAGATCAAGCTTCAAATTCGGCCTACTAATCTTGGTAAGGGTAGGATGTTTAGTGTATTTCCAAGCATCAATGGAGATAGGGATAAGCTTGGAAGAGAGCCATGACCTTGATGAACCAAGCTTAGTTAGGGGAGCGCACTTATTGAAGGTTTTATGGCCTAGTGTGAAGTGCACAATGATGGCAATGAAATGAGGGTGTTTAGAGCACAAAGTTAGTACTAACTTGTCCTAAAATCTTTCTAAGGCCAAGCATTAGCTTGAGAAGGCCTTCCATAGTGATTTACTAAATTTTATTGAATGTTTTATAGACTAACCTATGGTTTATGTCGCTGCTGCATTTCATGTGTTTGTTAGTTGTGAATGGCTGCTGCATTTGGTTTATATATCTTGTATATATGCGTTGTGGTTTTGTGTTTTAGTGTCTTTGGATGCAGGTTTTAATGAGGGTCACATTTCCTTAAGAAACCAACTTTTTTGTTTACTAAGTTTCACAATGAAACTTACTCCCCTGAATTCTGCCACTTTAGGTCCATCAGAAAGATCACATTCAAACTAACATTTTTTGTTTGATTTTTTGTCTGAAATTTCAGGTATTTTAACTTCCATGTATCTAGTTGTGATATGGAAAGTTGGGTGATTTTAGGAGCACATTTGGTATTTTTAGTGATGGTGCTTATTATGTTATGCAGCAGCTGTCCAACATCCTATTTCTGGAGCGCATTGTGTCTCAAGCACTCCTATAACTTAGGGTGTGTATTTAGCTTATTTAAGACCATTATGTAGTGCATGTTTGCTTCTACATTTAGTGTATGTAAAATGATACAAGTATATGAACATTTGAGTAATGTTTTGGCTATCTATTCGATGTGGTGCAAAGCTGCCTACTTGTAAATTCTGTTTTGGCCACATAAAGTTACTAGATGCAAGAGCTTACCCCTTGGAGAGCTTACCCTTTGTGAATGAAGTGTTTGCACACTTATGAAATTTTGTATGGGCAAAATGGTCATAAAGTGACAAGAATTTTGACTCAGCACTCAAAGTTCTATATCTCCCTGTGTAGAATGATTCTTGGTATTAAATTTTTATCACACCTAGAGCACATCTAAAGGTTGAATTAGGATTTGGAATTTCTGAATTTGGAGCCCTGTAACAAAAGATATGACATTGCAAATTTGGGTAAGTTACCATTCATTTAGTCAGAATTTTGTAACCAACTTAAAAAATCCATAACTTGGTCCATAGATAGGCTATTGATGTAAAAACAAATTCCTTTGTTTGATTAAAGACCCTACTTTATAATGAAGCAAACAAACTTGAGGTTACATGGATAGATTAATACATTTTTTTGGAAGAAGTTTCAGGGGCAGTGGCTGGTCACTTACACTTACTAAGATTACCTAATGTGTGGTAGCTAAGATTAAGACTTGTGCTAGTGTTTTCCTTCTTTGCTACCATGGTGTACATAAAATGTGAATATGTGTGTAATGGTTGGACCAATATGCATGCATTTACATAGTGCCCAAAAGGGCTACTTGGGTATGCACACTAAGGGTATTGATTTGATGGCCTACAGAAATTACCAATCCTAGGAGTTTTAAATGCACAATTGACTACCCCGAAATTGGTAATACAATGTCATCTGGTAGACCAAGAAATCTCTTTAATGTATAATTCAGCTAGCTTATCAAATGAGTCTGTGAGGTTTATAAGTAGGGTGTGGGCAGCCTTACTTAGTCTATCCAATCTGACCCAAATTATGTTTTGTTTCCTTCTGGTGTTGCACATACTAACTACAAAATTGATTAATATAGATCCTTATTTTCTTTCTAGTATGGGTAGGCTTTGAAGGTTACCCCCAGGCTTTCGGTGCTCTGCCTTGACTTCTTGGCAACTCATGCACTTAGCCACATAAGCATCAATTTCCTACTTCATGTAAGGCCACCACAAATGCAGTCTCTAATCCTTGTAGATCTTATGGGCTCCTGGGTGCACACTTATCCTACTAAAGTTGGCTTCCTCTAGGTAATGTTGTCTGAGGCCATTCTTACTAGGTACATAGATCATATGTTGGAAGTATAGTATTCCATGCCTAAAGGAACATGCTTGAGACAATTTCCCTTGCTTACGCCCATATACTTTAGAAAGTTCTTCATCTTATAGTTGTGCTAGCCTTATCAAGTCTTTCCATTTTGACCTAAATGTTAAAACCTTCAATTGGTTCATTTCCCATTGCTTCTATTCTCGGGCTAACTTTGTCAGACCATACACTTATTCTTCATTTTTGTCTCCATTGGCTTTAAGTATCCCTGTGTATCTCCTACTTAAGGCATCAGCTACCACATTAGCTTTTCCAGTAATATATTCAATGATACATTCAAAATCCTTTAAGTACTCAAGCCATCTTCTTTGCCTTATGTTCAAGTCTTTCTATGTAAATTGATATTTCAAGCTCCTGTGGTTTGTGTACACATGAAACTTACTTCCTAGCTAGTAGTGTCACCACTGCTTGAGAGGAAAGATCACTACTACCAACTCCAGATCTTGCACTAAATAATTTTTTTCATGACGCCTCAATTTCCATGACCCATAGGCTATTGCTTACTTCCCTTACATTAAGACATAGCCTAACCCTACTTGAGAGGCATCTATATACACTTCATAATCCTTAGCAGGGTTGCAACACTAGTATTGGGGCCATAGTCAACCTCTTCTTAAGCTCCTGGAAGCTACATTCACATTCTTCACCCTACGCATACTTTTGATCCATCCTTGTTAATTTGGTTAGTGGGGCTGCTATTACAGAGAACTTAGGTACAAATCTCAAGTAATAGCCAGCTAGCCCTAGGAAAATCCTGACCTCCCTCACATTCTGAAGTTGCTTCCAATCCAAGATAGCTCATACCTTCTCAGGGCAACAACCAATCCATGTTGATTTATGGCATGGCCTAGGAATCCAACCTCCATGGCCCAAAATTTACATTTACTTAGCTTGCCATACAACTTATGCTTCCTCAGCAAGCTAAGTACCACCTTTAAGTCTTCTTCATGAGCTTTCTTATTCTTTTAGTACACCAAGTTATCATCTATGAATACTACCACAAAGTGGTCAAAATAAGCCTAGAACATTATTTGGATGAGGTCCATGAAGAAAGAGCTGCATTAGTGAGCCCAAATGGCATCAATGTGCACTTAAAGTGGCCACACCTTGTTCTAAAAGCTGTCTTATGTATGCCCTCTTCCATAACTCTCAGCTTGAAGTAACCAGATCTGAGGTCTATCTTGAAGAACACCTTAGCTCCCTTCAAATGATCAAGTAAATCCTCTATCCTAGGGAGGGGTACTTGTTCTTTATGGTTAGTGCATTGAGCTTCCTATAATCAATGCATAACCTAAGGGTTCCATCTTTCCTCCTCACAAATAGTGTAGGTGCTCCCCAAGGGGACACACTTGGCTTAATAAAGCCCTTCTCTAGCCATTGATCCAACTACTTCCTTAGCTTATTCATCTCAGGGATAGCCACCTTATAGGGAGCAGTGGACATAGGAGTAGCTCTTAGTTCCAACTTAATTTCAAACTCCACCTCACTTGTAGAAAGAAGTCCCGGTTGGTCTGTGGGGAACACTTCTAGATGTCCTTGCACTATGGGAATCTCACCTAGCTCATCTACTATCCCATTCTCATTGAGTCTCATATATTCACCACCTTCATTTGTTCCACGTCACTAGTCTAGTGTTATTGTGCAGTGGGTTACAATAATACATAAAGACTAACATATGTGGAGACTAATACGAGATACGTAGTCTACATATGGGTACAAGTTAGAAAACTTGTGTACTAGACTGACCCACCATGAGAACGCTACATAGATTGTTATATGAGTGTCATAAGTGATCCTCATAATGATCATGGTATATGTAGTCCTTTGACCTAAGGTCACCAAGGTTGCCGACATGAGAGTCACATACTTTGATACTATCCTTTGTTGCTCATAATTCAATGAACATGAAGGTGGTCATTGGGTGTGTCACATATCATGCAGAGGGTTTTGTATGATCAAGATGGGATTTGTCCCTCCTATGTAATGGGAGTGATATCTTTGGGCCCATTGATAGAGTGAGACTGAGAAAATGCATCACCATGCTCGGATGAGTTGATATACGATATCAATGTCATTAGTTTAAGTTAGTCTACTTAGTAATCAAGAAACCATAGACTGGGCTATGCAAGAGTGACACATTCTATGTCTTGTGCTTGGTCTTGATATCTTGGACAAAGGGACACTGGCATATACGGATAATGATCATAACGGTTTAGTCGAATCACTGACTATCTTGTCACTTGCATAGCAATGATGCGTTGCTAGACACCATCTATTGCTTATGATCGTAAATATGTTTTATGATTACTACTAATGTGGTAAGAGCCTAATGGGTCACACACATAGAGCCAATTGGATTATTTGAGTGCATGGGCCAAATTGTTTGGGTTTTGGTTTCAGAACAATTTCGGATTAATATTTGCCCCAAAGGTTGAGCCATTAATGAAGCCCAAAATTAGACCTAGTAGGATTAGACTTTTGAAACCCATTAGGCTTGGGAGTTGAGTCTCACTATATACACATCATATAGTGTGATGCCCTACAGCATCGTCGTTGTGTGACATGGTGAGCCTGGAGCAAAGACTGCCGGTGAGAGAATGCCTTGATGAGGGTGGTCTGGTGGGACGAAGGCTACAAAGACTCAGAAAAAGCAAGGGTTAGGAGGTCCCCGGGGTGTTTTTCAGAGGAGGAACCTCCGACGCCGAAGTTAGCGTTTTGGAATTGGAGAGTGAATAACAAATGGAGAGATTTTCCCTTTTGGAGTCCAATTCCTTTACCTGGGGTGCTTACCGAATATTTATAGGGAGGTGAACAGTAGGAGTTCGTTTGATGTGGCCGGCCCAGATCATGACACGTGTTCGGCCAGATGCGATCCATACCTTCGGGGAGAAGGGGAATGTTAGGACCACCCTTCTGAGCTTAGCTAAGGCCAAGAAAAATAAGAAACATACTATTAAAAATACAAAATGGGGACTCAGTTGAGCAAGGTAGTAGTGATTGGAGTGCAAAACTACAAAACTATGTGCCTTAGGTGCACTTAAATGGAAGACTATGTGGAGCATGGCAGGAAACAAAGTTGAAAGACTAAAATGTACATTTAAACTATTGGTACTAGTGGAACTACAAAGTTTAAATGGTAGCTTTCGGCCATGCAAAACTATGTGAGGATTAATGGCATACTAGGCCAAATTTTGGTGGACATCAATGATGTAGTCAAGTCATGTTCCCCATTAAGGAAATAAGGCATCATTGCCTTTGTTTACCAAGTTAATATTAGATATAATATTGGCCGGTTATTACATGGGTTTAATGGGCATATATGACACTTTTGACTTGTGCTTGGCAAAGTGAGCCATGAAGTGACATAAGTGTCAAAGTGTGCATGTGTTTTAAGGGTGAAATTGTAGCCATACGGAGGTGAAGGCTCAATTGAGCCATACAAATAAATGGAGGCCAAAAGCTATCCTTAGTGCCATTTTTATTACATGTGGCTTAAGCCCTGTTATGCATGCCTCCATTAGTTTACTTTGCCTTCATTTCGGGTTTCGTCTTTCCCTTGGCCGAAAGTTTGTGTTCTTGAGCTCATCCCTAAATTGGTCTCGGATTCAAGCTTTAATGGAGGCAACTTAAAGCTTGAAAGGAAGGGGACAAGCTAGGGGGCTTTGTTTCGGCACTTAGCAACTCAAGATTAAGCTTTGTTTTGAAGAAACAAGCGAAGGCCGAGATGTTTCAAGCTAAGGTTTAAGGTAATCCTTGTGTTTTTCCTTGAATACATGGTCTATGTTCCATGAACAAGGAGTATTGATGTTTAATTGGTGTTATGTTAGGCCAATTGTGTGAAGAACATTTTGGTTTAGAAGTTGGACTTTGGCCGAGTGCTTGATTGAGGTAGGGTTTCACTTATGCTTGATCGCTTGGTAGTATACCATGATTAAAGTGTTTAAAGTAGCCAAGTGTTGGTTAAATTTGCTAAATGACCTTAGTTACTTAATGGGCTATTGAGATTGTTTCGGCTATGGTTGTTAATTAGCTAATTAACTATGGACATGTGCTAGAAATGCTAGTGAATGTGGCCATTTTGCTAGCCATTTCAGAGCTCTAGTGGAAGTGGACATTATGGTGAAGTTTTGTGTGCAAAAGTGCACAATGGCACATGTTATGGTACTTGGCCGAATGGTCATTGTGGTGTGTGTGTGGGTTTATTGTGTGCTTTGGTGATTTCCCTGTGCTTGCTAACCATTTAGTGGATTATTGTGCTTATGTGTTTCGGGTATGTTAGTATGTATATGTATATGTTGTGTTTTCCTTGTCTTGGTGTCTTATTTTGCAGGTATACTTGAGCTAATGGAGGTTAAGCCTTGAGTTGTACTCTCGGCTTAACTAAATAGACTCTTAAGGAGTTGGTATATGCTAGGGAATCCCTACTGAGTTATATGCTCATTGCCCATATATATTGTTTTCCAGGAAAGGACATTCGGCCTGAGTAGTATTGCTTGAGTTTGTGCTAGTGTGTTGTGCTAGTTTGCTTGATTGCTAAGGTATGTGCCAATATGTGCTTGGCTTGTTCATTTTGTGCATTACAAGTCTTACTTTGAGAGTTGGCCGAGACTTATGTGTTAAGTTGTGCAGGCTTGTAGAGTTGGGACTTGTCTAGGTGGGCAGCTATGGATATGTGGACACTCACTCTGATCATAGTTTTCACTTTCATGACCATGAACATGGCCATAGGTTTGGTTTTGCAGTGTGTCTTGTTGTTTGGCATACGGAAGGTTCTGTTTGAGCACTAGGTGCTTGGGTTGTAACATAACTTGGTTTGGAAGACATTGGAATCATGGCATGTAGCCATGTATGTGTACTAGGTAGACTACTTTTGTATGTGCATATTGTGTAGTCTTGGTTGCCTAGTTCTTTTGTGGTACATGGAGTACCTTTGTAGCCAAGTTATGTTTGCACTTATGGTTTGGTTTTGGACTTGTATATATGATGGATGATATGGATCAATGGATGGCATGTTTATGTGAATGGAAGTTGTGTTTATGTTGTGAACCTCATTGTTCTTATTATGGCCAAATGTACATGTGAACTCAAACATGTGTTTTCAAACCAAATGACACCTTGGGCTTCTTGGTTGCCATTCTAGAGTAGCACACTTGATTGCACACAACTTAGGCACTTAAATTTCATTAAGTGTTGCCTTGCTTGTCATGCAAGTAACTTACTAAAGCCTTGCTTGTTCTGCAAGTTAGTGGTATTGGGTCTTACTTCTGCTGTAGGTAACTATTTGGAATCACTCATAAGCCTCTTGGGCCACCTCCCAGGCTAAATACCTTAAGAAAATAAGACTGAAGGTTAAAAATTGTTAGTTGCCGAATTGAAAGGTTAGAGATTAAACTTCAATTTTGGGAGGTTAATACTTAGTAACCGGAATAGGGCCTGTGTAAGGTGTGACAGGGAACATTTAGCCGGCCACAAGCCGCCTGGCCAGGAGCCTAGGCCGCACGAGGGCGACATGTCAGAGCGTGGCTGAGGGCGGCGTGTCGGGGATGTGTCAGAGGCTCCTTAATTGTTTCTGCCGTACTCCCGAGGTCCCTTCGGTGGAAGACAGCTCTTCGGAGCATGAGAACTACCTCCCGAGATCACTTCAGCAATCCATAAATATCCTCGTCAATGGAGGTCCCGTTCGAGGATGTTCTTCCTTGCCGAAGGTGGTTCGGTCGTCTTACCGAGGGTGATGATGGACCATTTTCCCGAGGTTGGTATTGTTGTCTCTAGGGATGGTGAAAAATTACCGAGGTCAGATGTGAGAGGGGCCGGACATCCTTCTTTTTGAAGTTGGTGCTTTTCCTTACCCGAGCCTACGGGTTTAAAAGGTAATAGGCACTTCGGCTATCACATGCCCCCTTGAAAAGTCGAAGTAGAGACATCGGCTTTAGTCTCCCAGAAGACGTTTTGCCGAACTCTGGGTCGGGACACTGCTCAAAGAGGCTTTTTGTCAGCAAAAGGTGTCCCTTCCTGGTCAAGGTATCATCACCTAGTTCTTCGGTGACCTAGGGGCACGTACTCCATTTATTTTTACTTTTTCTGCTGCAAGTTAGTGAACCATCGTGTCTCGTGACCAGGCGTGTCAGTTATGGATGGGTGTGCCTGGGTTTTCGCGATGTCAGGGGGCGTGCCCTAGTTTCTCGCATTGGATGACACGTGGCCGCTAATGGATGGTGAATAGTTGCGTTGGTTACGTTAATTGTGTCTCTTCACCTTTGAGGGGCAATAGTGACGACGTTTCACTTACCCTCTTCGGTCTATAAAAGCACCTCTCGCCTCTTTTTTCCATACTTTACTCTTTTTCTCTCATCTGTTCTAGAGCTTTTTGTTGTCTTTTTTCTTCTTTCGGGGGCGGTCCTAGCGGCGGAGCAATTTCTGGCAACCCCTCACGACGGTGTCCAGGAATCCAGATTTGGAAAAACCTTTGATGGGTCTCTCCTTCTATAGCTCTTCCTTTCTACCGAGGTTGTTTAGTTTTTGTTTTCCCGAAGTCCTTCGATCCACTTTCTTCATTTTCCCTGAGGTCGCTCTTCTTCTTTTTTTTTCAACAGATGTCGAATCCAACTCCGTTGATGTCCGTTCATCCTCTCCTCGAAAGCTTTCTCCCCCTTGAGTCTCATCCATGCTGTACCACTTCGGAGAAGATGATGAAGTGGATGGCCAAATTCTACCTTCCTTCTTACGTCGTCCCGAGGTTGCTCATTAGGTTTTATCGCCCATACAGGTGAAATCACTGTTTATCGGGCTCAGTTGAGAGCCGGTCTTCGGTATCCTCCCCATCAGATGATATGCGAGTTCTGCAAGTTTCACGGGATTGCCATGAACCAGCTCCCTCCTAATTCCTATTCTTACTTCAATTCCTTCCTCTACATGTGTGGGGTTTTTAAGATAAACCCCCACTTCCTTTTCTTTATGCAGTACTACAAAATCCACCCAGTCCCGAAGGGTGGCTTTTACTTCCTGCTTCCCCAAGGGTCCAGGAGCAAAAAATTTACCTTTACCTTTGACAATAGGGATAGCTAGCGGGGTTGGCAAAAGAAGTTTTTCTTCCTATCGGTTCTCGAATTCTAGCACTACGTACCAACGAGATGGGCTTTGGGGACACTAAAGATAGACGTCGTCGACCTTTGGAAGCTTCTAACCTCGGGGTTGTCCGCTGAGTTTGACGAGTTCGACCGGCAAATTCGGGCAGTTGTGAATTGGGATCTTGAGCCCCCTCCGCGTTCTCTATACCCCTTTCTCATTAAGTGAGACCTCATGAACGAAGAGGTCCTTCTGGAACTCGGGGTAGTGAATGCACACAAGTCGGACCCGAACATGCCCGTGCCTGTTCTCCCAGGAAAAAAGGCATGGATAGTGATGCTTCTTCGGGCTGAGATCTCGTACGAGGCTTTTGCCGAGAGTAAGTCATCTTCCAGGATTCGCTATCTGTTTCCTCTTTGGACTTACACTGATGTTTTTTCCTTTGGCAGAGATGGGCGACTAGTCTACTGATTTTTACAAGTCCCTCTTTCTCGGTCAGGCCGAGAAGGGGGAGTAGACACGTAAGAACACATCTGCGAAGAGGAAGAAGACCACTGGTGGGCTGTCTAAGGCTAAAAAAGCCAAGGCGGATGTCCTCCCTCCCCTCGAGGACGTTGTTGAGGTACAGGATAGGTCGCCTGCCCGTTCTCTTGCCCTCCTTGACCCTCCTTCGGACTCTACCACTCTTGGGGCAGCTCTGAGTCTGGTCCTTGCTACCGAGACTTCAGTCGAGCATACGTCAGCTCGAGAGCTTGAAGACAATAGAAGGAGGAAAGGCAAGGATATTCCCGGTGAAGTCTGGGAAATGGACGAGCCTGAGGATGACGTGGCTGAAGTTCCACCAGGTTGGTTCCTTGGCCGTTCTTCTACGAATCTTAGTATTTTCCATATCTATGATTTTTTAGATGAATGGCTAAGGGATGATGTACTGATGGAACTTCAGCCTGACCTTGTAGAGGACGTACCTTCTGCTCCCTAGTTGGAAGTTTATGCCCGGAAGAGTGCCCTTCGGGATAAACATATCCCGAAGGATAAAGTGCCAAGGGAGCCCTTCTGGACTTTCACGGAGGACATGAATTTGTTCTCCGAGGATAGCCAGTTGATGGCTCCCCAGATGGCGATGGGTGTGATGACGAACGCCACCTTCCAGTCGCTCATCACCGAATGCCCGAATGAGGAAATCCTTGTAGTGAGGATGACTGAGCACGCCGCCCAAGCAGTCTTTTCTTCTTTTTTAGTTAAGAGGATTTTCTTCTAAGTTTTTATTGTCTTCTGACCATTACTCAGGGTTTTCTTTCCTGTAGCTCTTAGTGTACAACGGATATTTTCATGCCTGGGCGGCGAAGCAAACGGAGGCCTATTCTTGGTTCGAGGATTCTCTAAAAAAGGCAAAGGACTTTTGTGCCAGATACATCCTTAAGTATGGCGAGCTAAACAAAATTGTGCAAGAGGACATAGTGAATCTTCGAGCTGAGCTTCGGGAGAGCAAGAAGAAGCTCCTCCTTGATTTTTTGGCGAAGGTCGAGGACCTCGGCACGAAGTGCGCTGTTCTCTCCTCGGAGAATGAAACCCTTCAGAAGGAAAAGGCAGAAGATGCTGAGAACCTTATGGAGGCGCTCGCACTGAATGCCGATCTCTAGGCCGAAGTTGAGTTGTTGAGGAAGGGGGCTAAGACTAAGAAGAAGAAAAAGATAGAGAAAGAAGTTGCCGAGCTTACGGCCGAGCTAGCGGCGCCAAGTGCCGAGAAGGACCAGTCAGACCAACTGAGGAAAGTGTCCTATCAGGATGGCTTTTGTTTGGCGCGACATCAGGTTCTCTCTCGGTTCCCCAAGCTCGACCTCTCTTTCCTGTCCGCTCTAGATTTTCCCAAGGAGTCTAGGTGGACATGGTCGAAGCTGGAGTTCCTCAACCTTCCTTCTGCTACACCTATGCCCCCGAATGAGCCTACCCGAGAAGATGCCGATGTTGAAGACACACAGGACGCTACTGCCCAGCAATAGGCTTTTTTCTTCTTTTTTCCTCTTGTAACCTTGTAACCTTGCTCTTGGTAATGAAACATTCTCTTTCAAAATTTGGTTAAGTCCCCCATAATTTTTCGTCTCCAAGGGTTGTTTTGACCACTTTCAGTCTGGCACCCGTAGTAATATACTTCTTGCACTTTTTATCGACCATCTTCGGGAGAATGGTGGCTTCGGCGAATTCCTTAAGTCAACAATCGACCTACTTTCAGCAGACGTGTTCGGTCGATGCATACTTCGGGAAAAATGACTCAACAGACTTTGAAGAAAAAACGCCATTTTCTCAAGTGCTTATTTGCTTCTTGTTCGGTAGGGTTCCTTAAGTGGAGTCATCTTTTCCGAATTTTTTTCTGTACTTAGAAAAATTTCCAACTGTACAATTTTGAGACAAGTTTTCAAGCATAGAATTTCTTCAAGGCATTCGAGTGCCAAGTATTTTTCAGCTCTCCACCTTCGGGATCGCCGAGCTTGTAGACTCCTTTATGAACTTCATCTAGGACCAGATAGGGTCCCTCCCAGTTGGCTCAAAGTACTCCGTGAGATGGTCTTCAGGGTTCAAACTCAGCTTTTCGGAGAATGAGGTCTCCTTTTTTATTTTTTTTTTCCTGACACGTAAGTTCGCGGCCATAGCCACTCGTTGTTGGAAGGCTCTTCTCCTGAGCTCGGCCACTTCTCTGTGTTCGTCAATGAGGTCGGGTCTAGTTCTCAACCCGAGGTTATTCCCTTCTTTGTTGAACATTTGTGCCCTAACCAATGGCTAGGCTACCTCGATAGGGATAATGGCTTCTGTGCCAAAGGCAAGTGAAAAACGCGTCTCACCTGTGGCTCTTCGGGGTGTTGTCCGGTAGCTCCATAGCACACTAAGGAGTTCCTCTGGCCATTTTCCCTTCGCCTCCCCCAATCTCTTTTTCAGGCCACCTTTTATGGTTCTGTTAGATACCTCTACCTGCCCGTTGTTCTGAGGGTGGGCTACCGGGGTGAAGTGTAGCTTGATGCCGAGGTCAGCCATGAATTCTTGGAACCCTTTATCCATAAACTGGGTGCCATTGTCAGCCACTATTACCCTTGGTATACCAAATCGGCATATAATGTTCTTCCAGACAAATTTTTGTATGTCTTTTGCCGAAATTGTTGCCAGGGGCCCTCCCTCGACCCATTTAGTGAAGTAATCTACTGCAATTACGTAGAACTTTACTCCTACAGGTGCAGTTGGGAGCGGCTCAATGAGATCAATGTCCCATACTACAAATGGACAGGGATAGTTGGCCGAGGTTATTAGCTCTGAGGGTAACCTCTGGACATTAGCGTGTCTCTGGCACTTGTCACATTTTCAGACAAATTGCCTTGCATCTTTCCTTAGGGTAGGCCAGAAGTAACCTTGGCGGAGTATCATTCCGGTGAGGGCATCCGTTCCTATGTGGGAACCATAGGCCCCCTCATGAACTTCTTCGAGGACTAATCTGACATCCTCTTCTTTTACGCACCTCAGCAAGGGACTCGCATACCCTTGTCTGTACAATTCGTCCCCAATGAGGAAGTATCTGCTAGAGCGCTTTCGCACCTTTGTGGCCTGGGTTGGGTCTTCGGGTAGTACCGAAGTTGCCATGTATTTTTTGATGGGATCTTGCCATCCTGTTTCCGAGGTTGCTATGCACATTAACTCAATGCTAGGTAGTTTTAACACCTCGGTGGGTTCCTTGGATTTGGCCAAGGTATCAGCTTGAACATTATCTCTTTGGGTCACGTTTTCTATCTGTACCAAATCGAACTCTTTTATGAGCTCCTTGACGAGGTCATGGTATTTGGCCAAGGTTAGATCCTTTGTAGTGTAATCTCCTTTTATCTGCCGGATTACTAGCCGCGAGTCGCTGTGGGCCTTAAGGTTTCTTACACCGACTCTTCCAGCCAGTTTTAGTCCTACTATGAGGGCTTTATATTCGGTGATGTTATTGGTGACATCGAAACTGAATTTAATGGCTTTGGTGGCTTTCATGCCCTCGGGCCCCTGAAGGACCACGCCAGCACTTTGGTGTTCGGCGCCTGAGGCTCCATTGATGAAGAGTTTCCACTCGGGTTCTATCCTTATCGGATCTTCCAAGGTGACTTCGACATCCTCGATTCCTGGGATTTCGACGATGAAGTCTGCTAATGCTTGGGCCTTTATTGCCCTTCTTGGCTTATAAGTGATGTCATACTCTCCGAGCTCGATACACCATTTTGACAACCTTCCCGAATGCTCTACCTTTTTCATAATGTCACATAGGGGTAAGTTGCTTCGGACGATAATGAGATGTCCTTGAAAATAGGGCTGTAGCCTTCTGCCCGCAAGCACTAAGGCATAGATGGCTTTTTGGAGCAATGGGTACCTGACCTCGGCACCATGCAAGGATTTGCTCACATAGTATACTGGCCACTGCCTCCCACCCTCTTCTTTCACTAGGATTGAACTCACAGCTTTTTCAGTGACAGCGAGGTTGAGGATGAGAGGTTCTCCTTCCCGAGGCTGCCGAAGTGTTGGCAGACGAGTTAGGTAACTTTTAAACTCGTCCCAAGCTTTCTGGCATTCTGGGTTCCAAGGGTGCTTTTCAACTCCGGAGTTGCCTTCGCTCCTGGGTGTTCTAGTAAGCTCTTTGAAGAACGGTCGACATCGGTCACCATACCTGGAGATGAACGTACTAAGGGAAGTGATTCTTCCTGTAAGCCTTTGTATATCTTTGATTGTTGTAGGTGTTCAGAAATCTAGCAGGGCTTTGACCTTTTCGGGATTGGCATCTATCCCCCTTTTCGATACCATAAACCTAAGGAACCTCCCTGCGTTTACTCCGAACACGCACTTCTCGGGGTTAAGGCAAATGCCAAACTCCCGAAGTCGTTGAAAAGTCTCGCTTAAGTCATCAGTATGATTACTAGGCATTCTGCTCTTAACTATCATATCATCGACATATACCTCCATGTTTCTCCCAATCTGGGAGTCGAACACTTCATTCACCAACCTCTGATAGGTAGTCCCTGCATTTTTAAGCCCGAAGGGCATTCTGATGTAGCAGTAGGTACCAACATCGGTGACGAAGGTGGTTTTTTCTTCATCTTCAGGGTTCATCTGAATTTGGTGATATCCATTGAAGGCATCAAGGAAACTAAAAAGACCGTATTCAGTAGTTGAATCAACCAACTGGTCTATAGCTGGCAGAGGGTAGGAGTCCTTTGGACAAGCATCGTTCAGGTTCTGAAAGTATATGCACATTCGGAGCTTTTCACTCTCTTCCTTTGTGGCGATAACCACGTTGCTAAGCCATTCACGGTACTTGACTTCTTTTATTACCCCTGCTTCCATCAGACACCTAACCTCGGCTTTAACGAAGGAGTTCTTATGAGATGACAGATTCCCTTTTTTCTGCTGAATTGGTTTGGCGTCCGGGCGCAATTTGAGACTATGGTGGATTATGCCGGGGTTGACCCCGGGCATGTCTTTCGGAGAGTAGGCGAATAGATCTTTGTTCATTAATAAGAAAGATACAAGCCTATCTTTGTCACCCTTGGCCAATTTTTTCCCTACTCGGGTGTTTCGTCCGAGAACCAACTCTACATCTTCTGTCTCGACTTTATCCAGTTCTTCTGTTTCCTCTCTTATGGTCCCTTCACCTGTCGTGATAGTTTTTACCATTTGTCAAGCCCTGGTGAAGACCTTCTTGACTTCGGCTTGATCAATGAAGATTTTTGCATCTCCTTCTTTGGTTGTGAAGGTGACCGTTAGGTACTTTACATCTGGGCGGATGTGGAGATTTCCTTGAGTTTGCCTCCCGAGGATAGCGTTGTATGACGAGGGCACGTCGATGATGATGAACATTGTCATTACAGAGGCAAACAGTTGTTCCCAGTTCTGAGGCGAGGTCCCCTTCAACATCATAGGTAAATCGATGTGTTACCCGCTCTGAGGTAGTCTAGTTATGGTGCCAAAACTGTGCATTTAGACTCCCAGGATTGGTAATGTTCTGTAGGCCATTAGAACACTACCCTTAGTGTGCATTACCAAGTGGCCCTCTTCGGCACTATGTAAATACATGCATATTGGTCCAACCATCACACACATATTCACATTTTATGCACACCATGGCAGCAAAGAAGGAAAACACTAGCACAAGTCTTAGTTTTGGCTTCCACACATTAGGCAATCTTGTTAAGTTCTAGTGGCCAGCTACTGCACCTGTACCTTCCACTAATAAACTGTATCAATATAGTGACATAGCCCCCTGTTTTATTTGCTCCTTTATCAAGTAGAAACATAGAGCAAACAAAGGAATTTTTTTTTTACATCGATAGCCCACCTATGGACCATGTTATGGATTTTTGAAATTGGTTACAAAATTCTGACCAAATGAACAGTAACTCAGCCGATTTTGCAACATCATATCTTTGTCTACAAGGCTCCAAATCCAGAAATTTTAAATTCCAGTTCAACCTCTAGATGTTCTCTAGGTGTGGTCAAAATTTCATACCAAGATTCATTCTACACAGGGAGATATTAAACTTTAGGTACATGGTCGAAATTCTGGCAACTTTTGGACCATTTTGCCCATACAATTTTTCCAAACCATGCAAACACTTCATTCACAAAGGGGAAAGCCCTCCAAGGCTATCCCATATATTTCCATTACACATAGGAATTACATTGTCTTGTATCTAGCAACATTATAAGTAAGCAGCCTATCATTCACACTTAGGCAACTTTGCACCACATCACTTACATAGCCAAAACATTAGTCAAATGTTCACATACTTGTCTCATCTTACATACACTACATGTACATGCATACATGCACTACATAATTGTTGGGTTTCGGGAGCCAAACAGCGCAGCGGAATTTAACCGAAACCCTCCAGGATCCAAGTGAAACGGGGTAAACCGGGTGTTCGAAAATTTCATACCTAATTTTCGGTTGAGATCTCTCACTCAACTGTAGAGTCGAATCACAAAACCTGAACAGTTGACGTGTTCAGGCTCTCTATGGTATCCACACGAGCCTCTCGGGATCACCACGCTTCCACCACGTCCCGGCAGATGCGTTTCTCTTGCGCACGCAGTGCTAGCTTGCGTCCTCCAAGGAATTGCAAGAGAAGAGTGAGACTGTCCTTTTTGGAGGCTAGGGCAAGGAGACCTACGAATTTCTCACTTAAAAGTTGTATTTATAGTGAGACTCAACTTCCAGGCCTAATGGGTTTCAAAGCCCTAATCCAATTAGGATTTAATTTCGGGCTTAATAATGGCTCAACTCCTTGGCCCATTATTAATACGAAATTAAAGTGAAACCATAACCCAAATAATTAGCCCATGCACTCTAATGATCCAAATAGCTCTATGTGTGCGACCCAATAGGCTCTTGCCATGTTGGCAATGATCATAAATCACATTTATGATCATAAGCAATGAGCGGTGTCTAGCAACACATCATTGCTACCCAAGTGACAAGATTGTCGGTGAATCGACTAAACCTTTATGATCATCACCGATATATGCCATTGTCCCTTTGTCCAAGATATCAAGACTAAGCACGAGACATGGAATGTGTCACTCTCGTATAGCCCAATCTTTGGTTTCTTGATTACCGAGTAGACCAACTTAAACTGACGACATTGATATCATATATCAACTCATCGAAGCATGGCCATGCATTTTCTAAGTCTCACTCTATCAAGGGGCCCAAAGATATCACTCCCGTTACATAGGAGGGACAAATCCCATCTTGATCATACAAATCCCTCCGCATGATATGTGACATACCCAATGACCTCCTTCAAGTTCACTCAGTTACGAGCAACAAAGGAAAGTATCAAAGTATGTGACTCACATGTAGGGAACCTTGTTGATCTTAGGTCGAAGGACTACATATACCATGATCACTATGAGAGTCACTTATGACACTCATATAACGATCAATGAAGTGTTCTCATGGTGGGTCGGTCCAGTACACAAGTTCTCCAACTTGTACCCATATGTAGACTAGATATCTCATATTAGTCTCCACATATGCTAGTCATTATGTATTATTGCAACCCGCTCCACAATAATACTAGACTAGGGACGTTTAAGAATATCATTATTCTAGGGTTACAATTATGCTTATTACGTTACGCAGAAACAAAACAACAAACATAATTGCTGGATTAATGCCTCAATAAAATATCATGACTCAATGTGCAAAAATACAATCATCTCATGATTGGCTTTTTTGGGCACAATACTAACAATAATGGTCTTAACTCATCTAATTTCTCACCCTAGGTTACAGGAGGTCCTGAGACACAATGGACTCCAAAAACAGGATGCTGGACAGCTGCTGCACAACACAATAAGTTCCACCATTAAAAATACCAAATGTGCTCCTAAAATCACCAAAATTTCCAGATCAAAACTAGACATATGTAAGTTTATGTACCTGAAATTTCAGATCAAAAATCAAAACAAAAAGGTTAGTTTGAAGGTGATCTTTCAGCTGGACCTGAAATGACAGAATTGAGGGGAGTAAGTTTCATTGAGAAACTTAGTAAGGGTAACACTTGGTTTCTTAAGGTAATGTGATCCTCATTAAAACCTGCATCCAAAGACACTAAAACACAAAAACCACAATGCATATACACAGGATATAGCAACCAAATGCAGCAGCCAAACACAAACAACAAACACATGAAATGTGGCAGCAACATATACCATAGGTTAGTCAATAAAACATGCAATAAACTTCAATAAATCACTATGGAAGCCCTCCTCAAGCTAATGCTTGGTCTTAGGAGGATTTTAACAGTAGTTAGTACTAACTTTGGGCTCTATAAACCCTCATTTCACTGCCATCCTTGTGCACTTGACACTGGGTCACAAAACCTTCAATAAGTGCACTCCCCTCAATAAGCTTGGTTCATCAAGCCCATGGCTCTCTTCCAATCTTAGCCATAGCTCCATGGATGTTTGAAAATTTCAGAAAACAGTCCAAGAGAGCAAGAGAACCCTTACCAAAGTGGGTAGGCTGAATTTGAAGCTTAATCCTTGAAGTATGCAAGAAATAGCTCTAGTTTCCTTCCAATTGCTTCCTTTTGCCTTCAATTTCAATCAACTGCAAGTTTGAAGGTGTGGTGGCTATGGAGGAAGTATGGATGTGTTCTTGGTCTGGGGGAGGATGAAAATGAGAGAGGGATAAGTGATTTGGCCACTTAAATGGCCTTAAATGAGGTTAAGGGCACCAAAACACACTTAACAAGTTTAACCTTGCTTTATGTCATTTTCCTTCTCACTAATTATGGTTTCTTTGTCTTAAACTCATTGGTACACATGTCCCCAACATTTTTGACTAATTATCAAGTCATGGCTGCCTCCCCCATGGTGGGATAACCCTAAAATTCCACCTTTATACTTAAGTCAAAAGCTTGAACACCGTAAGGTTTACACTAGGACATTTAGGTCCTTATTGCCTTTAGTGTTTCCTTTGTTCAAACTTGTCTTCCATGAGTAATTTGGTCCTCCAATAGCACTTTCATACCATTTATATCCTTCCCATAACTCTCCAAGTCTCTTTCTTGAGAGTTTTGCAATTAAGTACCTGAATTTCAAAAACCTTACAAAAAAGTCCATAGGTTGCTTGACAAACAAGCAATCCTTAAGGCTTTTCTTGGGGGCCAAGTTACCAACTCGGAACACTTTTAAGGAGGTGTTGATCATACCTTTTACCCCCTACACATCAATCACTATGGTGAGAATTAGACAATATAATGGTTTTTAGCAATTATGACACACTTGTAATTCTCCCATTTTATGAGGTGGTAACACAATGCATCTGAGAACTGGGAGCTCAGATGGCCCAACCCCAAAGGTGCGGGAATTGACTGTGTTGAGGTCGCCCCTTGAGATGCCTAGTTTAGGCAACAGATGCGAAAAGAGGACGTCAGTGTTGGAGCCGTCATCCAGGAGTACTCTTTTGACGTCCCAACTACCTATCCTTGCGGTGACGAGGAGTGGGTCGTTGCGGGGTAACTTTACCGTGGACTCATCCCTGTGAACAAGCTTGTTCGGCAAGTTCCCGTACTCTATTATGGAGATCTCTCTTATCTTTCTTTTCCTTTCGGCCGACGGTATCCCTATGGTGATGGTTTGGATGACCCCCGCCAAGGGTGGTGGATTTTTTTGAGGACTTCGGTCCCGACGTCTGTCGGAGTCATAGTCCTCATCGTCTCCTCTCCCCTGTTCCTCCTTTCTTCCCTTTGGAGAAGGCATCCGAAGGTACCGGCGAAGCTGGCCTTGCTTGATTAGGGACTCAATGTACTTCCTTAACTGGAAGTAGTCTTCAGTGTTGTGGCTATGGTCTCAATGGTATTGGCAGAATTTCTTCATATTTTTCTTATTTTCTGAGGTCATGGCCTTCGGCCTTGGGACTATAGTCCCTTGTCTTTCCAAGGCCATAAGAATGCTAGCTCTTGTAGCATTCAAAAGAGTGAATGTCATCGGCTTTTTCCCCCTTTGCTTTCAGGGCCTTCCTCCAGCCTCATTCTGGTGTCGGGGCTGGTAACTTGGTCCTTCGGACCAAGGGTGTTCCAACTTTAGTCCCCCAATCCTGAGTTCTTCGGCTGTCATGTGTTGCTCGGCCCTTCGGTAGAACTCTCCCAAGGTGTCTGGAGGGTCCTTAGAGAATTCGTAGAAGAGCTGAGAATCCCACCGAAGTCCCCTTGTCATGGCAAGGATATGGATCTTCTGCCGAAAGTTTGGCACGTTCATTGCTTCTCGATTGAACCTTTCGACATAGTCACGAATGGTTTCACCACTCCGCTGCGCTATATCGAACATCTATACAGGCATCTTGGCTGTTGGCCTGTTACCAATGAACAGCTAAGTGAAAGCAGTAGACCGCTCATAGAAACTTAACAAGGTTCCATGGGCCAATGAATTGTACCACATCATGGCTGGACCGGAGAGGGTCACCTCAAAAAATTTGCAAAGGGTGGCATCATTGGCGCCACGGAGCATCATGCTCCATTTGTACTTTGTGAGGTGCGCCTGAGGATCGCTACGCCCATCGTAGGTTTCTAAGCGCGGCACCCTGAAGTCACTGGGCATGGGTGCCTGATGCGAACCCCGATGGTATAATGACCATGAAACGCACCCAAGATGTGATTCAAGCTCCACAAGACATCAAAAAGACTAGGTTTGAAACTCCCACCCCTAATCAACCTGTGATTAGAAACGAGAAGTATAGAACTCCAAGAACACAAGCACACTTGTGCACCAAGGCAGTCCACAAAGAACCAAAGAGAAAACCTCTCCAAAGAGCAATATTATTTCGGCATTAATCTATTTTTTTACAATCAGAATTTGTGCCTATTTATAGGCCTAAACTAGGGTAAAAATCTGGGCAAAATTCGCAGCCCAAGTCACCTAGGAAACCTAGTTACAAAGGACTCAAGAAAACCTAGTCAAACTAGGACTCTAACACACTTTTAACACATGTTTAAGGTGTGCAGCGAATTCCCTTTATCCTAAGTGATCTGAATCACTTTCATGGCCTAAATAACATCCTAAATAATGTAAATAAACAGGAAAATAAAATAAAATACATTACAACACAAGATTGGCCATAAAAACCCCAAAATAGTCTTCTCAGGTGGTTCCTGCTTGTGTCTTCAACTTCAAGCTGAAATTTGAACTTGATGAAGCCATGATTTCTCAACATGAAAAGCATGAAAGTTGTAGATATCTTTCTTATCTTTGAAATGAAACCTGAATCACACAAAAAATATGTCTAAAGCCAAAGATATACGTAAAATACTGCAACTGCTTCTGAACTAGCGATAACTCGGAAATCGCAATTTTGAAGCTAAATTTGACCTCCTTAACGTGCAAACTGGGTTTCATGATCTTCATATGACTTGTAGCTCCAGATATTAGCTTTCCAATGAATCATGAATCACTTATTTCTGATCTGTTTAGATCAAGATATGAATTTTCTACCAGAACATCGCCAATGTGTCAACATCCAAGCTTGAGACGAAAGGTTGAAGTGCACTAGTGAGCTCCTTAGCCTTCTTCCTTGTCAATGGTTCACTAGTTATCTTCTATGGATCCTTTCCATCCTTGGTTGTGCCTTCTTTGATCATATCAGCTCCCCCCTCCTTAGAACGATTCGTCCTCGAATCAAAACCTACATTAGAAAAGGGAATTGAATCAATAACAGTGAAATAATCAACACATAAGCACTTACCTTTCACATAAGCACCAATAGAATGGAATGCTTGTGTATGGAGCTTTAATCTTGTGAAAAACCTAAACCAATATCCAAATGCAATGATAATTTTGATACCTCCAGGGTCAAAAACAAAGTTAGAAGCAATTAGCACAACAAATCTGAAATTTTGCACAATTTTCATCTTAACTCTAGGCATCACTTTCATTGCCTTTGCCATCTCAAAAACATTATTCCCATAACTAGAAAAGGTGTTGGAAGAATTTACCTTAGGGATGTTGTATGCACTTAAAACAAATGTACCTAAACTCACACAAGTGTTATGGTTATGAAAACCACAAATTATGCATGTGAAGACAATAGTTTGCATAGGCCTTTGAAACAAACAAGAATTGAACATAATGTGGCCTATAAAAATAACAAAACTAGGATGCATGAATTTCACAAAAATCCTAAGCATTTTAAATGAAACAAGATCAAACTTATTTTTGTATGTTTATGCACCACAATGCATGAAATTTGTGAATGGGGTGTGACACAAAACAAAGAACTCAACATACCTCCTTAAAAGACTGAATTTAAAACTAGAATTTTCACTCAAAATAAAAACTTTCAGGTTTGGACATAAAGAAAAAAGATCGATCCTCAAAAGTATGTGTAATGCATGTGTCAAGCTAAAGAAATGCTTGCTGGAAATTAAAGATTGACACACAAAAATGGGCTGAATATGGATGTGAATCAAAGAAGTATGTAATGCATGTGTATGAACAAATTTATGCATGAAAAATTCCAAAGAAGTAGATCTAACTTGAGACAAAACAAAACAATGTGAAATGGATGCAAAACTAACAAAGTCAAAAGCAAAAGAGACCAAAATAGATTTTACTCTAGAGAAACTCATGGAATTCAAAAGATGATTTGACAAAACCAAAGAATTAGAAGGCTTAAACCCATATTTTGTCAAAGTTTCATGCTTACTTCCTTCTCTTAATCTAGTTCCATGAAAACCATTCTTCAAAATAACATTGCAAGTAAACACACATTTAGTATCTCTATCCGAAACTATAGTCCTTGGAACACCATGAAGTCTAACAATTTCATTGAAAAACAATTCAGCCACATGTATAGCATCATTAGTCTTATTACATCGAATAAAGTGAGCTATCTTAGAAAATCTATCAACTACAACAAATATTGAGTCATGGTTTACTTTAGTCCTAGGCAATCCAACAATAAAGTCCATTGAAATATCTACCCATGGATGACTAGGTGTAGGAAATGGTGTGTATAATCCATGTGAAGTGTGAGTGGACTTTTCCTTCCTACATGCAATGCATTGATTACATACCTTCCTCACATATTTTACCATATTCAGCCAATGATAATGTTCCTTCAAAGTATGCAAAGTCTTGGCTTGTCCAAAGTGTCCCACAAGTCCTCCGCAATGAGCTTTCTTTGTGAGCAATTCCCTCAAAGATGTCTTTGGTATGCACAACCTGTTTTCTTTGAAAAGAAAGCCATTAACTTGGTAGAACTTCTCAAAAGCAAACTTAGAACACTTAGAATAAATCTCACCAAAATCATCATCACTAGCATATAAATCCTTCAAGTGTTCAAAACCCAAAACTTTTGCATCTAAAGCCGAAAGTAAAGCATACCTTCTTGAAAGTGCATCCGCCACTACATTATCCTTACCTTGCTTGTATTTGATAACATATGGGAATGACTCAATGAATTCTACCCATTTAGCATGCCTTCTATTCAACTTACCTTGCCCACTAAGAAACTTAAGGGCTTGGTGATCAGTGTGAATCACAAACTCTCTTGGCCACAAATAATGTTGCCAAGTCTCCAAGGCTCTCACCAAAGCATAGAGCTCTTTGTCATAAGTTGGGTAGTTCAAGGTAGCACCATTAAGCTTCTCACTAAAGTATGCAATGGGGCGGCCTCCTTGCATCAACACAGCTCCAATGCCTATACCTGAAGCATCACACTCAACTTCAAAAGTATTAGCAAAGTTAGGCAAAGCTAAAAGTGGTGCATGACATAACTTTTCCTTTAACAACCCGAAAGCCTCCTCTTGAGCTTTTCCCCACTTAAACCCAACATTCTTCTTTATAACTTCAGTTAGAGGTGCAGCAATAGAAGAAAAATTCCTTACAAACCTCTTGTAGAAGCTAGCTAACCCATGGAATGATCACACCTTAGTAATGGATGTTGGCATCGGCCATTCTTGTATGGCTCTCACTTTCTCTTGATCTACCTCAATTCCATGTGAACTCACAACAAATCCAAGGAAAACAACTTTGTCAACGCAAAAAGAACACTTCTTCAAGTTAGCATACAACTTTTGTCATCTTAAAGTGCTTAGTACTTGTGTTAGGTGTCCAACATGCTCTTCTAAGTTCTTGCTATATACTAAGATATCATCAAAGTACACAACAACAAACCTAACAATGAAGTCACGCAAGACATGATTCATAAGTCTCATGAAAGTACTAGGAGCATTAGTTAATCCAAAAGGCATAACTAACCATTCATAAAGTCCAAACTTTGTTTTGAAATCAGTTTTCCATTCATCCCCTTCCCTCATTCTAATTTGATGGTACCCACTTTTCAAATCAATCTTTGAAAACAAAGTAGAACCATGCAACTCATCAAGCATATCATCAAGTCTAGGAATTGGATGTCTATACTTTACAGTGATCTTGTTGACCGGCCTACAATCCATGCACATGCACCATGAACCATCCCCCTTTGGCACCAAAAGTATAGGTACGGCACAAGGACTCAAACTTTCTCTCACAAGGCCTTTGTCCAACAACTCCTTCACTTGCTTCTCAATCTCCTTAGTCTCCTCGGGATTGGTTCTATAGGCTGGCCTATTTGGTATAGGTGCTCCCGGGACTAGGTCTATTTGATGCTCAATGACTCTAATTGGAGGTAAACCCCTCAGATCTTCAAGGAACACATCTTCAAAATCCTTCAACAAAGACACAACAAACACTAAGAAGATGTGTTAGTTCATTAATAACAAGAAAAGATTCTTTGTAAAGTAAAAGAAGCACTGGTCTTTGTGCTTGAATGGCTTTCCTCACATCCAATATAGCACTCTTTCTTGCCACTCAACTTCCTCTCATTCCTTTCTCTTGGGAACTTTCCACTTTTCTTCCCCTCATGTTAACTCTTCTCACTTGTTCTTTCATGTTGTCTCACGACTTTCTCCTCTTCACTCTTGCCCTCAACTTTCCCCTCATGTACTTTTCTCTCAACCTTACTTTGAAGTTTTCTTTGATCCTCTAAGCCTTGTTGTGGTGAAAGTGGACTAAGTGTAACCAGCCTTCCTTCATGAACAAATGAGTGCAAGTTCTTCTCTCCATCATATATGACTTTCTTGTCAAATTGCCACGGCCTCCCAAGTAGAATATGGCAAGCTTGCATAGGAGCAACATCACAAAGAACTTGATCATGGTAAGTACCAATTTTAAAGTGTGTTAGTGTTGTGCCCAAAAGGCCAATCATGAGATGATTGTATTTTTGCATATTGAGTCATGATATTTTATTAAGGCATTAATCCAGCGATTATGTTTGTTGTTTTGTTTTTGCGTAACTTAACAAACATAATTGTAACCCTAGAACAATGATATTCTTAAACATCCCTGGTTTAGTATTATTGTGGAGCGGGTTGCAATAATACATAACGACTAGCATATGTGGAGACTAATATAAGATATGTAGTCTACATATGGGTACAAGTTGGAGAACTTGTGTACTGGACCGACCCACCATGAGAACACTACATGGATCATTATATGAGTGTCATAAGTGATTCTCATAGTGATCATGGTATATGTAGTCCTTTGACCTAAGATCATCAAGGTTCCCTACATGTGAGTCACATACTTTGATATTTTCCTTTGTTGCTCGTAACTGAGTGAACTTGAAGGAGGTCATTGGGTATGCCATATATCATGCGGAGGGATTTGTATGATCAAGATGAGATTTGTCCCTCCTATGTAACGGGAGTGATATCTTCAGGCCCCTTGATAGAGTAAGACTTAGAAAAATGCATGGCCATGCTCGGATGAGTTGATATACGATATCAATGTCATCAATTTAAGTTGGTCTACTCGGTAATCAAGAAACCAAAGATTGGGCTATACGAGAGTGACACATTTTATGTCTCGTGCTTAGTCTTGATTTCTTGGACAAAAGGACAATGGCATATATCTGTTAGTATTGTGCCCAAAAGGCCAATCATGAGATGATTGTATTTTTGCACATTGAGTCATGATATTTTATTAAGGCATTAATCCAGCAATTATGTTTGTAGTTTTGTTCCTGCGTAACTTAACAAACATAATTGTAACCCTAGAATAATGATATTCTTAAAAGTCCCTGGTCTAGTATTATTGTGGAGCGGGTTGCAATAATACATAACGACTAGCATATGTGGAGACTAATATGAGATATGTAGTCTACATATGGGTACAAGTTGGAAAACTTGTACCTGGAGTACTGGACCGACCCACCATGGATGTGTTGCTAGTCACCGCTCATTGCTTATGATCATAAATGTGATTTATGATCATTGCCAGCATGGTAAGAGCCTATTGGGTCGCACACATAGAGCTATTTGGATCATTAGAGTGCATGTGCTAATTATTTGGGTTATGGTTCCACAATAATTGCGAATTAATAATGGGCCCGAAAGTTGAACCATTATTAAGCCCAAAATTGAAGCCTAGTTGGATTAGGGCTTTGAAACCCATTAGGCCTGGAAGTTGAGTCTCACTATAAATACAACTTTTAGTGAGAAATTTGTAGCTTTTTGCCCTAGCCTCCCAAAAAGGACAGCCATACTCTTCTTTTGCAATTCATTAGATGACGCAAGCTAGCACTGCGAGCGCAAGAGAAATGCTTCTGCCGGGATGTGGTGGAAGTGTGGTGATCCCGAGAGGCTCATGTGGATACCATAGAGAGCTTGAACACGTCAACTATTCAGGTTTTGTGATTCGACTCTACAGTTGGGTGAGAGATCTTAACCAAATATGAAAATTTTCAAACACCCGGTTTACCCCGTTTCATTTGGATCTTGGAGGGTTTCGGTTAAATTCCGCTGTGCTTATTTGGCTCCCAAAACCCAACACATTATTCTTTTGGTGACATCGATTAGCACCTACCCCCTCCCTAATGAGGCTTCCAAGCCATCCCTACATGCTTGTTTTGTCCACCAGAATTTTATTTCCTATCTTTCTTTTTCTTTAGTTGATCTTTCGGAACTATCTAGGCTGATCATTTGGTTGTTTCGCAATCAGGGTAGCGTCCATAGATTTCGCCCTTCCTAAAGAGGGGATATCTAATGCTCTAGATGCCCTTTGGCACCTGGAGTGTGTTTCGCTCTCTCTACCTCTCATGCTGTCATTATGACTAATCTACAAGAGGCCTCTAAAGTAACAACTTACAACTCTTAACAGAAGTCAGCGACCATCAATTACTCTGAAATAAATGGTAATTCTACATCACTAGAATTGTAAACATTGTGGCAACTACTTTTTACACTGTTTTTTATATAGAAAATAATTATAAATTTTTGTTTACTAATGAGAAGGATAATAGATCATATTGTACTAACATCATAAAGTGATAATAATTAATGGCATGAAAGCTCTTTAAAAAATGCAAGTGAAAAATATATAATATGGTACAACAAATTTATCTTATTGTTTTCTGTTAATCAAAAAATGAATTTGACATTTAATTAGTAAAACTAGTTCATTAATTAAGAACATTTTTTTGTTCCAAAAATTTTGTTTGAGGATAGTTTGTTTTACACCAAAGTTTAGAGTAGAGAATTAGAATAAATTTTAATAATTATGAGCTCCCCTAGCTTTCTACCTTTACTTATTATGTTACAAATAATTACTCCAACATTATTGAGAACAAAAAAAATGTTCTACATAAACATTGAGAAACAAAATAAATTAATTCAATAACATCAATACCTTTTTTTATAAATATATCTTTTCCAATATAACATATAATTTATTTTTTTTCATAATTTTTGGGGGTGCCATTGCACCTCTCCCACCCCTAGCATACACCGCAGCACGTGGGACCTTTTTTTTTAATAAAAAAATATAATAGAAGGGAGTTAATGAAACATATACGTAGTAGTATAATGGGTGAGAGAAACCCTAGACCTATGGACCACAATCACCAAGCAATGTTGTACAAAACTCATCAGGTTCATCATATGTTCTATGGAAGTCCTAATGGCAACATAAACTGATAGAGAATCAGATAGCACCTAAAGAGCCTAAGAACAATTTGTAATAATTGTTATAAAAACGATCAGATGAGTCAATGCGAATAACAAAGCTTCATGGATTGCCTGTAACTAAGCCACCAGTGTAGATTCACATGAAGTGATGAGAATTCCTTTATATTTTCTAGGAGGAGCATTGAAGCCTAATCAAACACCTGCAGTTGTAGCAAGGCTAGTTGGTCAATGCCATGCCCCATCAGTAATGAAGATATCCAATTTAGCAGGTGCATACTAGTTCCTCAAGTAATCCCAAGTGTGACAAAAAGTATGAGGGGGTTGAAAAGAATAAGGAAAATCTGTACTGAGCATATCTGGCAAAGGAGAACTGATGGAACAGATCATCCCGTCTAACAATTAATGACGCTACGTGGAAAGGAGCATTTTTAAAAATGCTCTCATTCCTACCAATCTAGATAGTCCAGAGAGTAGATATAAGAAAGTGAATCCAGTGCAGCAAGAATTTCTTTTGATGATACAACAAATCGGCGAGCCATTATTCAAAAGATGAATAGGGTAAAGGGGAGTGCAAAAGTTACCCCAAAAAGGGTGGACCATTGATTCAAAAGTAGAATGGCAACAGGGGCAAAGTGCATCCGCAAAGTTACCATGAAAATCCAGATTTTCTTTTATGGTAAAACCTGAGATAGGCATTCCCACAAAAAAGTTTTAAATTTCTGCAGGATGCA
Organism: Aquilaria sinensis; assembly: GCA_005392925.1. Taxonomy (NCBI): domain Eukaryota; kingdom Viridiplantae; phylum Streptophyta; class Magnoliopsida; order Malvales; family Thymelaeaceae; genus Aquilaria; species Aquilaria sinensis. The sequence goes on from SMDT01002175.1 coordinate 302,832, forward strand.
AAATGCCCAAATAGACTTAAGGATAACAAAAGGATAAAGAGGGCAATTTACAGACTTCCTATCAGGTTAAGAATAATAGTCGACTTCTTTAGGAACTCTAAGCTATAACCTTGTGATAGCCGAGGTGCCCGTCACCCTTCGAACCCATAGGTTCGGACAAAGCACCAACCTCGGTGGAAAAACCACCCGTCACGGAAAGAAGGATGTTCGACCTCCAAAATCAGACCTCGACAATTCTCCGTCCCAGGAAACAACAGTACCAGCCGAGGGGGACGATTAAACAACCCTCGGAAATTGGGACATCCCTGAGCAAGGCCATCCTCGGGAAATATACTTCTGCGGTACTAAAACAACCTCGGGAGACAAGCTCTTCTCCGAAGAGGTCTCTTACACCGAAAGAGACCTCAGGAGTACGATATGAGCATTTAAGGAGCCTCTGACACATCCCTGACACGCCACTCCCAGACACGCTCTGACACGCCGCTTGCAGGGACTCTCTTGCACGCCATTCTCAGGTCACCTAGGCTCCTAGCCCTACGGCCTATGATCGGCTGAGTGACCCCCTATTCCCCGAAGACGTCGATCGCATCCCATCAAACACGTGTCACGATCTGGGCCGACCACATGGAGACAGCTACTACTGTTTGCTCCTCTATAAACGCTCGGAAAATGCCCCAGGTAGAGAGGTCTTTTCGCATACAAGGGACCATACTTCTCCACTATCTGCCACCTCTTTATCTCCAAAAATATTGACTTGGGCGTCGGAGGCTCCTTCCCGAAAACATACTCCGGGGACCTCCTAACCGCTGTTTTCTAGACATTTCAGGTACCCTCCCCTGGGAAACCTCCTCCTGAAGCGCTCTCCTCCACCGGAAGTCCCCTTTGCTCCTATCATGACACATGACGAAACTGCCACCGGCCACCATTTGGCACCGTCTGTGGGAAACCTTTCCCATCTTGCCGTCGTAAAGACTCGACAAGATGGGAAAGGTTTCCCACAGACGACCGCAATGCTGGTGGCAGAGGCTTCCGTGCCGGAGGACGACCGTCCTGTAACGGTGACAATGGATTTCCTGTGAGATTTCCAACGCTCCATCATCGCCAAAATGACCCAACAGCTTGATCAGAGGTTGCCCCAACCTCCTTTGGTCTGAAGGGCCTCGCCCCCCGCTGCTTGCCGGGAAAGGAGTTTGAGGTCCTTTCACTGAAGTTTAGGGAGTGGGGACTCACTTGATGCCTCCTCAACAGAAAACGAACCCGTTGAGGTATAGCCTACCAGGAGGGGAGCCCCAAAAGAGACTAGGGCCTCCTGCCAATGGAGTGCCTCCCCCTACCGAAGTTCCCCATCTCCTCCCCGCCGAAGTCGCTCCTTAAGGAGAAGGAGGAATTCGCCATTACCGGCGAACACGCGACAACAGGGAGAAGACAACACGGTTGTCCTTATGAAAAGAATCCTGGGAAGACTGGAGAAGGTCGAGGGACAAATCTCCCAAAAACCAGTCTGGTCCAGATTGTCTGACTCTTACACTAGAGAGGAGTCACCTTTCGTACGCAAGGTGGTGGAGGCGCCCATGCCCAACGATTTCAGGGTACCTTGCCTAGAAACGTATGACGGACGAAGTGACCCTCAGGTGCACCTGACAAAGTACAAACAAAGCATGGTACTCCATGGCGCAGACGACGCTACGCTCTGTAAGTGCTTCAAAGTGACACTCTCGGGGCCAGCAATGGAGTGGTATAACTCTCTAGCCCACGGAAGCTTGCTAAGTTTCCAAGAGCTATCCACTGCTTTCACGTAGCAGTTCATTGGCAGCAGGCTAACAGCCAAAATGCCAATACAAATGTTTGACATAGCTCAGCGAGGAGGGGAGACCATTCGCGATTACGTTGAGAGGTTTAATCGAGAAGCACTGAGCGTGCACTACTTTCGCCCAGAAATTCGCATCCTCGCAATGGTCAAAGGACTTCGAAGGGACTCCCAACTGTTCTATGAGTTTTCCAAAGACCCATCAGAAACTCTTAGGGAGTTCTATAGAAGGGCCGAATAGCATAAGACGGCCGAAGAGCTCAGGATGGGAGGGCCCAAAGGAGAACACCCCCGTGCTGAAAGACCCAGCCATCAGCCCCGACATCAGAACGAAAGAGAAAGGCCCCGAAAGCAGAGGGGGAAAAGGCCCATGACGTTCACCCCCTTGAACACCTCAAGAGCTATCATCCTTATGGCACTAGAAAGGCAAGGGACCACAGTCCCAAGACCAAAGGCCATGAGCTCGAAAAATAAGAGAAACATGAAGAAATTCTGCCAGTTTCACCGAGACCATGGCCATGACACCAAAGATTGTTTCCAGCTGAAGAAATATATTGAGTCCTTGATCAAACAGGGTCAACTTCGCTGCTACTTGCGGATGCCTTCCCTAAAAGGAAGAAAGGAAGAGCAAAGACGAGGGGACGATGAAGAATATGACTCGGACAGCTGTCGGGAGAAAAGCCCTCGAAAGAATCTACCACCATCAGCAGGGGTTATCCAAACCATCACCACTAGGATACCCTCGGCTGAGAGAAAGAGGAAGATAAAAGAAATCTCCGTAATGGAGTACGGAAGCTCCCCAAGTAGACTCACTCGTAGAGATGGGTCTACAGTAAAGTTCCCCCTCGACGATCCACTCCTTGTCATGGCAAGGATAGGAAACTGGGATGTCAAAAGGGTGCTCCTCGATGATGGCTCAAATACCGATGTCATCTTTTCCCATCTGCTGCCCAAGTTAGGCATTCCGAGGGGCGACCTCAGCCCAGTCAACTCCCCTACCTTTCGCGTCGGACCCTCCGAACTTCCGGTCCTTGGGTACGTCGACCTACCTTTGATGCTAAAAGGGGTTTCCCCCCACAGCCAGGAGGAGTTAATGGCTTCTATCAAGACAAGATTTATTGTCATTGATGTGCCATCGGCCTACAATGCTATCCTTGGAAGGCAGACCCAGGGCAACTTCCACATTCGCCCATACATAAAGTACCTAACAGTCACCTTCGGCACCAAAGATGGAGACGCAGAGATCTTCATTGACCAAGCCGAAGTCAGAAAGGTCTTCACAAGGGCCAAGCAAAGCCCAGCAAAGATGCAAGTACAGACCTCGGCAAAAGAAAAAAGGGTCTTGGTGGACAGGGAAATAAGGGAGGCAGAAACTGAAAGCCTCAAAAAAGTATAAACAGAGGATGTAGAGTTGATCCCCGGCCGAAACACCCGAATTGGGAAAAAATTGGCCGAGGACGACAAAAAGAGGCTTGTATCCTTCTTATGTATGAACAAAGATCTATTTGCTTACTCACCGAAAGATATGCCTGGGGTCGATCCCAGCATAATCCACCACGATCTTAGAGTGCATCCAAACACCAGACCAGTTCGACAGAAAAAATGAAGTCTATCGGCTCACAAGAATTCCTTTGTTAAAGCCGAAGTTAAGCGCCTCATTGAGGCCGGGGTAATAAGAAAAGTAAAATACCCCGAATGGCTCAGCAATGTCATCATCGGCACGAAAGAAGGAAGTGAGAAGCTCCGAATGTGCATTGACTTCCGAAATTTGAGTGACGCTTGCCCAAAAGATTCTTACCCTTTGCCAGCCATAGACCAGCTGGTAGATGCAACCACCGAATACGGGCTTCTTAGCTTCCTCGACGCCTTCAGTGGATACCATCAAATTCGGATGAACCCCAAGGATGAAGACAAAACAGCCTTCATCACAGAAATAGGCACCTACTGCTACGTCAGAATGCCCTTCGGGCTGAAAAACGCAGGAGCTACCTATCAAAGGCTGATGAACAAGGTATTCAATTCACAAATCGGGAGAAACATGGAAGTATACGTTGATGATATGATAGTCAAGAGCAAAATGCCTGGTAATCATATCACTGACCTCGCCGAAACCTTCCAACAACATCGGGAGTACAACATACGTCTCAATCCCGAAAAATGTGTGTTCAGGGTAAGTGCAGGAAAGTTTCTCGGGTTTATGGTGTCAGAAAGGGGAATAGACGCCAACCCTGAAAAAGTCAAGGCCCTGCTGAATTTCCAAACACCCACATCCATCAAAGATATACAAAGCCTTACCGAGAGAATCACTTCCCTTAGTAGATTCATCTCCAGGTACGGTGACCGATGTCGACCATTCTTCAAAGTACTCACTAAAGCCCCCAAAGGTGGGGACAACTCTGAAACTCAAGAGCATCCATGGAACTCAGAATGCCAGAAAGCCTGGGACGAGCTTAAAAACTACCTGACCAAGTTGCCAACACTTCGAAAACCCCAGGAAGGAGAACCCTTCATCCTTTATCTCGCAGTAACCGAAAAAGCGGTGAGTTTGGTTCTAGTAAAAAAAGAAGGTGGGAGGCAATGGCCAGTATATTATGTAAGCAAGTCCCTGCATAGCGCCGAGATCAGGTACCCATTGCTCCAAAAAGCCATCTACGCCTTAGTACTCGCGGGCAGAAGGTTGCGACCTTACTTCCAAGGACATGCCATCGCCGTCCGAAGTAATCTGCCCCTACACGATGTAATGAAAAGAGTAGAGCATTCGGGAAGATTATCGAAATGGTGTATCGAACTTGGGGAGTACGACATTACTTACGAGCCAAGGAGGGCAATAAAAGCCCAGGCACTGGTAGACTTCATTGTTGAAATCCCAGAAATAGAGAATGCCAAAACCACTGAGGAAGACCGAACAAAGGTTAATCCAGAATGGAAGCTCTTTGTCGATGGAGCATCAGGCGCAGAACACCAGGGTGCTGGAATAGTCCTTCGGGGACCCGAAGGAATAGAAGCCACTAAGGCAATTAAATTTGGTTTTGATGTTACCAATAACATCGCCGAATATGAGGCCCTTATAACAGGACTAAAACTGGCCAGGAAAGTCAGCATAAAAGACCTCATGGCCCACAGTGACTCACAACTGGTAGTCCGGTAGACGAAGGGGGAATACGCGGCGAAGGATCCAACTTTGGCAAAATATCAGGATCTCATTAAAAAACTCATTGGAGAGTTTGGCTCGGTACAAATCGAAAACGTACCCTGAAGTGATAGTGCTCAGGCTGACTCCTTGGCCAAATCAAAGGAATCCACCGAGGTGTTAAAACAACCTAGCACGGAACTGATGTGCATAGCAACCTCGGGGGAAGGATGGTGAAATCCCATCAGGAAGTATCTGGCAACCTCGGAACTCCCTGAGGATCCGAAAGAGGCCGCAAAAGTACGAAAACAATCAGGAAGGTACTTCCTCATCGGAGACGAACTGTATAGACAAGGGTATGCGAGCCCCCTGTAGAGATGCGTGGGTGAAGATGATGTCAGAACAGTACTCGAAGAAGTCCACGAAGGAGCTTGTGGCTCCCATATAGGAACGGATGCCCTCGCTGGGGTACTGCTTCACCAATGTTACTTTTGGCCAACCTTGAGGAAAGATGCAAGGCAATTTGTCCAAAGATGTGACAATTGCCAAAGGCACGCCAATATCCAAAAGCTACCTTCAGAAAGAATAAACTCAGTGGATTATCCTTACCCTTTCGCCGTATGGGGGATTGACCTCATCAGACCCCTTTCGAATGCTCCCGGTGGGGTAAAATTCTGCATAGTCGCGGTGGACTACTTCACTAAGTGGATAGAAGCAGAGCCACTAGCATCAATCTCGGCAAAAGATGCTCAAAAGTTTGTATGGAAGAACATCATATGCCGATTTGGCATACCAAGGGTAATAGTGGTCGACAATGGAACCCAGTTCATAAATGGGGGATTCCAGGAATTCGTGACCGACCTCGGCATAAAAATGCATTTTGCCCCAGTAGCCCACCCCCAAAGTAATGGGCAGGTTGAAGTATCCAACAAGACAAGAAAATATGGCTTGAAGAAAAGACTAAAAGAGGCAAAAGTGAAATGGCCAGGAGAGCTCCCAAGCATACTGTGGAGCTACCGAACGACTCCCCGAAGAGCTACGAGGGAAACTCCTTTCTCGCTCATGTACGGGACAGAGGCCATTATTCCCATTGAGGTCATACAGCCTTCGATAAGAGTACAAGTATTCGATGAAGGAGGAAATAATCTCGGCTTGAGGACAAAACTGGACCTCGCCGAGGAACATCGCGAAATGGCCGAACTAAGGAGAAAGGCTTTCCAACAAAGAATAGCTCGCACTGCTAACATACATGTGAGAAGAAAAAAAATCAAAAAGGGAGACCTCGTCCTCTGAAGGGCCGAATTTGAGCCACGAAAGCCGTCAGAAAGGGTACTCCGGGCAAATTGGACAGGACCTTATTTGGTCCTCGACGAGGTGCGACCAGGGGTCTACAAACTAAGCGATACCGAGGGAGTGGAGTTGAAAAATACTTGGCATTCAGATTCTCTAAAAAAATTCTATACTTAGACATTTCCTCAAAGAAAGCTTGTAACTATTCCTCCCCGAAGTGGCCAATGAAAGTGCATGTCGAATACGGTCGCATTACCAAAAAAAAGTTCCTTGATGGCTTTCTTTTTGAAACTAGCTCCTTGACGGAGTCTAACAACTCGGCAGGATGAGGAAAAAGTCTAAAAAGACTCTCTCCGAAAAACATGGGCACAGGCGTTCGCCAAAAATGCATACTCAGGATTGCACTAACTTCTGATGACACATATTCGGAAAAAAGAATGGAGATTGGAGAAAAAATCTTTATTAAAAATCCTAAGGCAAAAAAGTACAAAGCAGTAGGAGTACAAAAAAGAAAAGAAAAAGCCTATGGCTGAGCAGGGGCATCCGATGTCTCTTCGGCTTCATCATCTTCAGGTGGCTCAGACGGAGGCACAGGCCCAGCCGGAGGAAGATTGAGAAACTCGATCTTAGACCATGTCCCCCTGGGCTCTTTGGGGAAGTCTAGGGCAGACAGGTAAGAAAGGTCAAGCTCAAGGTGTCGAGCAAGGACTTGGTGGCGTGCCAAGCAGAAGCCTTCTTGGTAAGACACTTTCGACATCTGCTCGGTCTGATCTTTCTCGGCACGAAGAGCCACCAGCTCGGCCTTAAGCACATCAATCTTCCCCTCCAGCTTCTTCTTCTTTTTGCTTTTGGTCTCCTTCTTCTTCAATGAATCAACCTTAGCCTGGAGCTTGGCATTTAAAGCAAGCGCCTTCGTAAGGTTCTTGCCATCTTGAGCATTTGCCTTCCGAAGAGCCTCGTTCTCTAAAGAAAGAATAGCACACTTTGAGCCGAGGTCCTCGACCTTGCTGTGAAGTCAAGAAGAAGTTCCTGCTTGCTTGCCGCAAGTTCGGCCCGAAGATTCACAACGTCCTTCTTTACAATCTTATTGAGCTCGCCGTATTTGAGGACGTACCTGGCACAAAACTCCTTCATTTTGCGCAAAGACTCTTCGGACTGAGAACGGGACTCCGTTTGCTTTGCCGCCCAAGAACGGAAGTACTCGCTGTATGCCAAAAGCTGTAAAAAAATGGGGATCCCGAATGAATATCAGAAGAACGATAGAAACTTAGAAGAAAATTTTCTAAGTAAAAAAGAAGAAAGGACTACCTGAGCGGCATGCTGGGTTATCCTCGCCGCGAGGATCTCTTCATTGGGACATTCGGTGACAATCGACTGGAAGGTAGCATTGGTCATCACCCCCGTCGCCATCTGGGGAGCCATCAGCTGGCTATCCTTAGAGAACAAATTCATGTCCTCTGTGAACGTCCAGAAGGGCTCCCTCGGCACCTTGTCTTGTGGGATCCACCTGTCCCAAAGAGCCCTACGACGGGCATGAGTCTCCATCCAGGGAGCAGCAGGCACGTCTTCTACAATATCACGCCGAAGTTCCGTTAGAACATCATCCCTTAGCATTCATCCAAAAAATCGTAAACCCGAATAATACTGAGATTCCTAAAAGAATGGCTAAGGAACCAACCTAGTGGAACTTCGGTGACATCATCCTCAGACTCGCCTCCCCGGACTTCGCCAGGAACCATTTTTCCTTTCCTTCTCCTGCTCTCTTCGAGCTCCTGAGCAGATCTCTGCTCAGACGAAGTCCCGGCGGAAAGAACGGGACTCAGTGCCGTCCCGATGAGGGCAGGATCTGAGGGAGGGTCCATAGGGGTTGAAGGTAGGCCAAGGGACCGATCTGACACCTCAACCACGTCTTCGGGAGGAGGAGGAGTAGCAGCCTTAACCTTTTTGGACTGAGAAGGCCCGCCGCCGGTCGTCTTCTTCCTCTTGGCAGGCGCCTTCTTGCACGTCTGCTCCCCTCTCTCGGCCTGACCGAGGAAAAGGGACTTGTAGAAGTCAGCAGATTGATCGCCCATCTCTGCAAAAGGACAAAATATCAGTGTAAGTGAAAAAGGGAAAACATATACCGAAATCAGGAAAGAGACTTACTCTCGGAAAAATACTCATATGTGATCTCGCCCCGAAGGAGCATGACTATCCAAGCCTTCTTCTCCGGAAGAACGGGCACAGGCATACCGGGGTCACTCTTGTGCGCGTTCACCACTCCCAGTTTCCGAAGGACCTCCTCGGTCATAAGGTCCCACTTGATAGGAAAAGGGTAGAATGAACGCAGAGGGACCTCGGGGTCACAGTCTTCCACGGCCCGAATAAGTCTATCGAACTTATCGAACTCGGCAAACAGCACTGGAGTTAAAAGCTTCCGAGGATCGACGATGTCAATCTTCAGGGTCCCCGAGGCCCATCTGAACGGCACGTGGCTCCAAAACTCAGGGGCTCGAAGAAAGAAAAACTTCTTCTACCACCCTCGCCAGTTGTCCCTGTTGTCGAACGTAAAGGTAAACTTCTTACTCCCGGACCCTCGGGGAAGCAGGAAGTAAAAACCGCATTTCGGGACTGGGTGGAGTTTGTAATACTGCATGAAGAAGAGAAAGTGGGGGTTTACCTTAAACACCCCACACATGCAAAGAAAAGAATTGAAATAAGAGTAAGAATTTAGGGGAAGTTGGTTCACGGCAATCCCGTGGAACTTGCAAAATTCGCATATCATACGATGGGGGGGATACCGAAAACCTGCTTTCAGTTGAGCTCGGTAAATGGTAACCTCATCCGAACGAGCCATGAAACCGTATGTACCCGGGGTAGGTAACCTCGGGATGACATAAGTAGGAAGGTAATATTTGGCCACCCACTTCCTCACCTTCTCCGAAATGGTGGAACAAGGGTGAGATTCAAGAGGAAGAAAGCTTTCAGAGATAGGCCGGACAGTCATCAACGAGGTCGGATTCGACATTTTTTTGAAAAAATGAAGAAAGGAATAAAAGTACTTCAAAAAAACAACCTCGAAAGGAAAAGAACTACAAAAGGAAGCACCCACCAAAGGTTTTGCCAAAATCTGGGTTGCGAGATGCCACAGAGAAGAGTTGCCGGAGATCGCTCCGCTGTAGAAACCGCAGCCGGAAAAAGGAAAAAGACACGAGAAGGCTCAAGAGCAGATGAAAGCTGGAGCAAAGAGTGAGGCAAAAATGATACGAAATGTGCTTATATAGACAAAAGAGGCTAAACGAAACATCGCCATTATTATCCCTCGAAGGCGCAACAGCCTTATTATTACTTCTCGAAGGCGAAGAGACGCAATTAGCATGACTGGCGTAACTATTTCGCCACCCACTAGTGGCCACGTGTCAGCCAACACGAAGACCTAGGGCACGCCTCTCTAACATCGCGAAAACAAAAGCTACACGTGCCCCGAGGTCACCAAAGAACTAGGGAAGGGTACCTCATATATGAAAAGACATCTTCTGGAGAAGAGCAACTTCTTGAGTGGAGCTCCGACCACGAGCTCGGCAAAAAAGCCTTCCCGGAAGCATAAAGCCGAAGTCTCCGCTTTGACTTCTCGGGTGGGGGCATGTGATAGCTGAGGTGCCCATCACCCTCCGAACCCATAGGTTCGGACAAAGCACCAACCTCGATGGAAAAACCACCCGTCATGGAAAGAAGGATGTTCGACCTCCAAAATCCGACCTCGGCAATTCTCCGTCCCAGGAAACAACAGTACCAGCAGAGGGGGACGATTAAACCACCCTCGGAAATGGGGACATCCCTGAGCAAGGCCATCCTCGGGAAATATACTCCTGCAGTACTAAAACAACCTTGGAAGACAAGCTTTTCTCCTAAGAGGTCTCTTACACCGAAATGGACCTCGAGAGTACGATATGAGCATTTAAGGAGCCTCTGACACATCCCTGACACGCCACTCCCAGACACGCTCTGACACGCCGCTTGCAGGGACTCTCTTGCACGCCACTCTCGGGTCACCTAGGCTCCTAGCCCTACGGCCTATGATTGGCTGAGTGACCCCCTATTCCCCATAGACATGGACCGCATCCCATTAAACACGTGTCACGATCTAGGCCGACCACATGGAGAGAGCTACTACTGTTCGCTCCTCTATAAACGCTCGAAAAATGCCCCAGGTAGAGAGGTTTTTTCACATACAAGGGACCATACTTCTCCACTATCTGCCACCTCTTTATCTCCAAAAATACTGACTTGGGCATCGGAGGCTCCTCCCCGAAAACATACTCCGGGGACCTCCTAACCTCTGTTTTCTAGACATTTCAGGTACCCTCCCCTGGAAAACCTCCTCCTGTAGCGCTCTCATCCACCGAAAGTCCCCTTTGCTTCTATCATGACACATGACAAAACTGCCACCGACCACCACCTTGTTTAACAGTAAAATATCCTAAAGCATTTCCCATCCAGGATATAGCATCACAATTATCCATCACAGATGGGGGAGGAATTTGTAAGATAAGATTTACCATTTATGGAGGGAGAAGGGAATTTAGAACCCAGACCCTCTAGAAATGCTCTTTCTGGGTTGCAAAGATCTAAAAGTCAAAGATTAGGATCCTTAAGAACATCGTAAGAAAGAGTATGTAAATAATTTGGCATAATGCCTGGAATCCACACATCCTCCCAAACCTGAATTAACTTTGCATCACTTACATTCCAAACTAAGTGATCTTCATGAAGGTCACATCCATATAGTAGACTTTGACAAATGTTAGTTTCATTTCCTATAGCCTTGGCTGACTATACAGGATGCGACTTTTCATATTTAGCATTAAGCACCTGATAGACTAGAGTATTGCTATCATGCGTAAAAAATATGCCAAAAAGACTTTGCGAGCAAAATTTGATAATCAAAGATCTTTAATCCCAAGCCCACCGAGACCTTTAGGAAGTTGGCCCTTAGTGCCTAAGATGAACGCCCTGGTCATCTTGAGTACTAGACCACCAAAAGTGAATGAATTGCTTAGATAGATCATCAAACATAGTTACTGGGACCTCAAAAAAGACATAACATATATAAGGATGGATGACAAAGTTGAATGAATAAGGTTAAGTCAACCCTATGATTTAGTAATTTCCCTTCCCATCCAGCTAGATGCTTATGAACCCAGTCTACAATAAATTGAAAAGAGCTACAATGCAAGAGATTTTGATCAAAAGTAAGACCCAAATAGGAAGGGATGGCATCACTAATTCAAAAAGCCAACACTTGGACGATATCACTCTTTACAAGGCCTGATATATTACTACAGAAGGGCCATTCAGATTTTTGAAAATTAACTCGTTAGCCTACTACAATTTCAAAGTCGCGAAGAGTTTAATGAAGGGCCTAGATTGCTGTCAACATTGGGTGGAAGCAAGACAAGGTAGTCATCAGCAAACAATAAATGGTTAATTTTCAGACATCCCTATTTGCATAAAGACCATTGACAATGCCTTGGGATTGAAGTTTCCCAAGCAAGCTAAAGAAAGCTTAGAATAAAAATATAAGGAGATAGTGGATCCTCTTGATGAATACTAGTGGAGGGAGAGAACCATTCAGTTGTACATCCATTCAGCACATAGGACTCTTTAATTGTAGCTTTCCTTCCCATTGATTTATCTATTTAAAGCCAATCTTTTTTAATTTTAAAACATCAATAATGATTCTCAAACTACTTGTAACGTTAAAATAGGCCTCATCAACTGCCATGCTCATACACTTGCCACCTACATTTTTGTGTATCACAAAAATGGTGATGCTGGTAGACATCTCCTAACAATTACATACCACATCCACCACTTCCACTATTTCACTATGTTAGTTCACTTGAATATATATAGAACAAATATATATATATATATATATATATATATATATAATTTTCACATTTGCATTCAATACTAAAAACAAATGCGGCTAGCTACCATTGCTAGTGCAAGATTAGAGATCTAGTTTCTAGCCATAAAGTGTTAAACCTGCATGATTATATGATAAAAAATATAAGCTCAGTAACTTGATAACTTGTTTCACAAAGATACACAACTGAGGTTTTTTATTAATTGTTATAGATGCCTTTGAAAGTGTGGCATCCACCAAAACCTTCTAAGATAGATAAAGCTTTTAATACCTGGTTGGGTCAAAAATTTTCTTCCCGGTTACACGATATTATTGTTCAAGAGATACAAAACCAAACAAACTATGGTTATGCATCATTAGTGGGAAAGCATAGGCCCAACATTAGGCCCGTGATGAAAAATCCACAATAAGCCAATCGAAGTTAAATCCCCCAACAGGCCAAAAAGGTAATCCACCCAAAAAGAAAAAGAATTCGAGAATTACAGGATTAACTAAACTATTTCCATCTAGAAATGATCTTCTCAGACCTTTCTTTAGCTATATAAACCTGTCTCAATCACCAATCTTGAAGTATAAGATTTCCACCAGATATTCTGTCATTTCTTTACATGCTAAAAATTGACTTGACTATTGGAGGGTTTTCCCTAGGAAAATATCTCGGGGCTCTAACGTTGTCTTTTTGCGTAGGCTTTCAATTCACCACAAGCTATTAAGCCTAGCCCAAGGGATCCCATTGATTATCAATTCAACACCGTTTGTGGGAAACAAGGTGAATACCTAGAGATCTCACATCAGTACTCAAGATCTCCCAAGAAATGAGTATGAGAGCTAGCGTAGGGACCAGAACAACCACCTCATAGGGCCTGTAGTACCCTGAAAAAAGGAGACTACCTATAGAGTTGAAGGAGAAAAACCATCATCACCTCAGAAGGACCCTCAAAAAGCAAAAGATCCTACACCACTAAATGACAATCAATTTCTAGCTCTCCAAGTTGCCCTTTTCTAATAGCTTTGAACGATTGTTCAACAGAAGCTATGGAAAGCGTTGCCCAAGGCACTCATGGAAGCTGCAAATAGCTACTTGGCACCTAACAAGTCCCAGTAAGCCCCTCCTTAGGATCCACCCCTAAGTGCCCAAGCAATTGACCCTCTCATCTCTAAGGTAATCTAAAGGCCCTACTTGTAGTAATATAATTGCAGTTCTACAAAGGCTCGATTAGATGGAACAACATATGAAGTTACGCAAACCCTCCACAAAAGAGGTTGGCTCTGCTATCGATATTGATTACATGTGAATCCAATACTCAACTGATGAGATAATCAACACCCCTACTCTCGATGGATTTCACATGCCGAAGACAGACTCTTACGATAGGCTCACAAATCTTGTTAATCATCTGCATCGATATATTACTTCCACGAGGTTAAAAAGGGCCTCAGATGCAATAATGTGTAGAGCCTTCAACTCTACCCTAACAGAAGCAACCACTTCTTAGTTGGGGGCCAATAGAGGATGACATTTATGCTCATTCAAAGATCTTTCCCAGTTGTTTCTCTGCCATTTTTTAAGGAGCAGACTAACCCCTAAGATGGTGGCCCACCTATTAAAGATATTGCAAGGTTGAGATGAGACCATAAGAGACTTTGTGTGAAGGTTTAATCTCGAGGCAATACAAGTATAGGGTTTATCTCTGAAGTTGCATTTGGTAACCATCACTTAAGGCTTAACACATAACTCTAGGATAGCTTGAGACATCCATGAAAATTCCGTCAGGGACATGGAAGAATTCCTTGATTGAGTTATTCGCTGCATGCACAAGGAAGAACTTAATCTGCCCATAGCACCGAAGGAACAACCAAAAGCTAGACAAAGTGAATAAGCCTTTAGGAAGAGAAATGTGGGTATGGAACCTTCATGCCTAAATCCCATTCCACCACCCTTGAAACAATGAGGTCAAACATCCTATAAGCCATACAAATAAGGAACTAGGTGTCGAGATGGCCTACACCAATGCATCCTTCAATAAGAAAGATTTGAAAAAATACTACCGATATCACAAAGACAAGGGCCATGACATTGAGGACTATGAGCAACTAAACAAACTTATAAAGGACATGATTCAAGTTGAAAAATTGAAGGAATACTTGGACAAGCTATAACCCACCCACTGAAGGCAAGAAGAAAGGCCTTGAAAAAAAGATGAGGAAGAGGATCGTGACTACAGACGATGGAAAGACAAGCAATGGTCTTCTTTGAGGGATCATGAAATCTGGGACTTGCACATGATACTAAGGTAGAATCTTCCATGACTCATAAGTAGCAGGAATGTGAAATCACTTAGTTGGAAGTAGTTGACCATAGTAATGGCCTAATAAGGCTAGATGGATCCCGCATTCTCATTTCCCATGTAGATCCAATCATCATTACAACTAGAATCAACAATTTTGATGTTGAAAGGGTTTACTTGGATACTAGCACCAGCTCTAATGTCCTTTTTTCTAATTTTCTAAAAAAGATTATAATCAAGAGATTTTCATTGGCCCTCATTCTAGGGTCCATGTTCAGAATTGGCACAGAAAGATGTTCTAACATTAGCGATGGTCAAATTTGCCCTCATGCTGATGGGTATGGATATGAATGGAAGAAATATCTGTAATTCTTATAGTTCAGAAATTTTGGCCTTGGATGTGCCCTCACCATATAACGCCACACTTAGACAGCTAATCCAAGTATAGTTTCACATTAGATTAGATACTAAATGGCTAATAATGGTTTTTATGACTCCTAAGAGGCCCGATAAGTCAAGGAGGTTAGCAAAATGGTGGAAAGAATTTTGAGAGTTTGATATCCATTATGAGCCTTGAAGAGCAATCAAGGCATAGGCCCTAGTGGATTTCATTGTAAAAATGACAACAACAGAGGTGACTAAAGAAAGTGAAGAACAACGAATAAAGGAAATCCCACTTTTGGAAAATGTACGTTAATCGAGCATCTGACCTCAAATACTAATATGTAGGCATCATATTACGAGGAACCCTTGGCATGGAAGGGACACTTAAAATAAAATTCCAATTTTGATTATAAACAATGTCACAGAATATAAAGCCCTCATAGCTGGGCTATGGGTGGTTGGTCTGGTGGGGTATGGCACCTATGAATATACAGTAACTCCTACCTGATAGTGAGCCAAGACGCCGAAGTAGTCGAAGTTAAAGACCTAACCCTTCATAAGTATTTGAATACAACTAAGAATTTAATGTAGACATTTGACCACATGCAGGTCCAAAAAATATCGAAAGCTTAGAACACGAGAGCAAATGCTCTCCCGATGAACTCTTGGAGCCGTTGATACAACTGCTACTACACCAAGCCCTCAAAGATGACTAATGAAGGCCAATTAGGCTCTACCTTGAGACTAGGGCCCCGAGAGGGATGCCCTAGGGAAAAGGAAGATCAAGATTCAGTTAAGAAGGTTTGTCATTATTGGAAGAGAGCTGTACAAATAAGGATTCACCTTCCCCTTAAAATGATGCCTGACACCGCAAAAAGGGTATAGGGTGCTTTGGAGAAATTTACTAGGACAACTGTGGAACATATATTTGGTAACAGTTCATTGGCTCATAAGGTGTTATGGTAAGGATACTTCTAGCCTACAACCCAAGTGGATGCCCAAAATTTCATCCATTGATGCAACCTTTGTCAACTCAATTCCTAGGTATAAAGATTATCGTCTTCTAGACCTTTGTTTTGCTGCTGACCCTTGGCCCTTTGCTAAGTAGGGCCTAGCTCTGATTGGAGCACTCCCTATGGCCCCTAGCCAGGTCAAATATTGAATCATAGCCATGGACTACTTCACTAAGTGGGTAAAGGCAGAACCCTTAGCTTCAATAACGGCCCTTAAATCATAAAGTTCCTATGGAAGAACATAATTTGTTGATTTGAATGCCCCCAAGCAATCATCACGGACAATGGCAGACAGTTCAACAACCAGCAAGTTTGTTAGTTCACAAAAATGAGACACATCCAATTTTACTTCGCACCCATAGCTTGTCCTCAGTCGAACGGAGACATGAAGGTTACCAACCAATCCATAAAAGAAGGTCTAAATGAAAAGTTGGGGGAGGCTAAGGGGATGTGGATGAAAAAATTGCCTAGCTTCTTATGGAATTACAGGATGACATCATGAAGGCCCACCTGTGAATCCCCTTCGCACTGGCCTGTGAGGTAGACGCACTCATACCCATGTACGCCTAGCATCCAACTTTATAGGTCTAGGTGTTCGACCCCCGGAGAGAATGACAAAGCACTGGAAGGACAACTAGACTTGCTAAAAGAATTAAAAGAATACGCTAGAGTTCATATGAGGGGCTTTACGTAGGAATTGCCTTGACCAATGACAAGAGGGTCAAGAGGAAAGACATCCAATGAGGAAGTTTAGCCTTCGTTAAAGTAGAACTAACGAAAAGGAATCTTGGTCATAGGGCGCTAAGACTTAATTGGGACAAACCTTATAAAGTCAAAAGTAGGGCAAAAGACAGAGTTTTTGAACTAATAATTGTGAAGGATGAACACTGCCTAGGACCTACCATTCAAATGACTGGGTACTTTACATTGCATGATAATTATATTTTCTACTCTTATGAAGTAAAATGAGGGCACTCATCTTTACTTACTTTTTTATGGGTCAACTTATCACTTAGAATATGACTATTATGATTTTATATAAACACTGTTAAAGAAGGCCTTCATTCATTTAAACTTCTTTTCTCAATGGATTATCTTATAAGGCCTCTAGCTTTGGCACTAAATTGGTAAAAGAAGGACCAACAAAGTGATGGTTAGCCATTAAAAGAACAATTCATTGACACACCTAAGGCTAACCCAAACCTATTGAGGAAGAAAGCCAAAATCATAAAGGTGACAAAATAAAAGAAAAAGAGGCTAATGACTCCTAAAGATGGCTTGCCACTTATGACTAACAACCCTTAAGCACGCAACTGCCAAAGAAGTAAATTTAGACTAACGAGGCATTAAACTTCAAAATTCGTATATTAGAAATAAGAAATGACCATTTCACTAGTATCACTCCTAGAATTCTTTATGAGAATGATATGACATACAAAAAATCATGAAGTGAAAGAATTACAACCCAAATATTGAAGGCAACACACAGTATTGCAGGATCATATGGATTGAAGGATTGAAGGATTTTAAGGAGATACTATGCCAACATGTTGAAGGATTGAAGGATTCCAAGGGGAAACTGGGAGGCATGCACAAAAAATATAGAAGCTTTGGGGTCAAGAATTGTTGATGCTCCTTTGTAACTATCGATGGCCTTCCTCAAATAGTTATGAAGGTACCTCTGTTTAGCATCTTGGTTGCTTCTTTGGCACCCCTTAAAAGGGCCACAGACGGTGCCACCTAAAACTCATCTACTGTTTCCTCGGTATCTATCACTGACGATTCCTCATCGAAGGGTGCCACTCCTGCTTTTGCCTTATTTGGCCATGCATCATAGTCTGAACCTAGCACTTTATAGCTAGACAAAAAGAATAAGTCCAAGTTTAGATGCACCTATTTAACCTGAAAGCAATAGGTAAGGAATTCCTCATTGAGCTCATCGAAGGCATCCTTACAAAACCCCTTCTCTACTTTCCAGAAGAGTGAGATGAGCTCCTTCATGTGGGCATTGACCTTGGTCCAAAGCCCTTGATACGCCCCATGCTCCAACCATCCTATAAAGTTAACCCTCACATTCTACTCCATAAGGGGCATTGTAGTAAAAGATGAGCTTGAGCTATCGTCACCCTAAACAGTCAAAGGGCCCAGTAGGACCAAATAGCCCATCAGCAGACTCAGCTCCACAGCCCTTATTTTGTCTTCGGTGACCTTTAGGAGAGAATTCAGCTATTGGATCTCAACCTTCTCAAGAGCCTCCGTCTCCCTAGCCTTCTCAAGAGCCTCCATCTCCCTAGCCTTCTCGAGAGCCTCCACTAACTCCTATAGCTTCAACACCAAATCCTGGCAATGAGTCTCATCCATCTCCATGTCAGCTTTCAAATCTAGCACCTCCTCCATCAACTTCTCCCTAGCAACATGCTTGCTCTCCAACTCCTTCCTCAAGGACTCATTTAAAGACTTTATATTCTTAACCTAAGAGGTCAGTGACTATATGCTCCAATTGCAAGCAATATCGCTTTACCCAATGGAGAAGGTGATTGTTTCCTACGGATGAGACTAGTTAGTATCTTAACACAATACACTTTACCTAGATAATGATAGTGAATATACCTAAAGAAGGCTGGAGGTGATGCCGATCAGTTAAGACCCATCTCCTCAAGTAAGATGGGCAAAATGGTGTCAATCTCTCAAAGTCCTCAACCCCTCCAAGATATGATATAAGATGTCCGTACAATCCTCCAGGAATGACTCATCAATGCCCACAACTTACTGGGATTGAACACATGGTTTAGCATGATAACTTTAAGTGCCAGACTCTGCATTTGAGCCCAGCTCCATTCAAGAACCAAGTTACGGGATTGGAAGCGGTTTTCCACCTTGAGTTCATGAAGGCCTAGATAGGTATGGTTGGATGCTCCTAAGGATGCCCTCTCTAGGAAAACCCTAACAAAAGCGATGGTGGGGGAAAGAATAACAAAGCCAGTCACCTTTCGCTTCAAGGACACTACTTCCTTTACCGTCTTTCGCTTCTCCGATGCCTCCCCTGGCACCTTCCACTTCTGAGAGACCACCAGTGGCCTCGGATTTCCACTGAGGGAGAGATTACTCCCTTTAAATTGCTTCATGGGAAAAGTTGGATGAAAGGACCCATAATTAGTGTAGAATAACGTCAAATCGATAGAATTGATGCCATGGAAAGAAAATCCATCAAAATGGGTTATACCATCACTCCCACCTAGAGAGGCTTCAACCCTCTTTAGAGTTAGAAAGCGTGACCTTTGCTAAACCAATTGAGCCTCTAGAGGAGAATCATGCACTCACACCACCTAGGGTGCAGTCTTAGGAACTGAGAACTTCATAGTCCTGCACAAGTGGTCCACATCAGCTAGAAGGATTAGGACTCTGCGGGCTCCAGCTAGCCAGTCGCTGATGCTCCTCTACTATTCAAGAATTCTTTAGCCCAACTTTCCATTTTTATAGAAGAAAAAACAGGGGGGAGCACAGAGTTAGAACCTTTTAAATAAATGAAAGCAGAATGAGTAAGAGCATACAAAGTACGAATCTTGGGACCTAGTGGCCCTTGTTGGGAATGGAAGGCTATTTCAAAAGAGTCCACCAACTATCTTTTCTACTCTAGGGTC
Organism: Aquilaria sinensis; assembly: GCA_005392925.1. Lineage (NCBI taxonomy): Eukaryota > Viridiplantae > Streptophyta > Magnoliopsida > Malvales > Thymelaeaceae > Aquilaria > Aquilaria sinensis. The sequence continues at coordinate 322,296 of SMDT01002175.1, forward strand.
CAATTGGCAGAGTCTAACACATCTGGGCAGGTCAAGTTGACTTTACTAATGCCTGCCCACCTGAGCGACATCTCCCCAATCTTTGTGTGGTGGAGAGGGAATATATTCATGGAGTTTTCATTCCCCACCACACACTCCAACCATGTGAGGAGCCTCGTGTATGCTCTATGGCCATTGGGGCCTTTATACAATGGCAGCCTCCTAATGAAGGCTTGCTAAGGGGTCTTGGTGAACTCATAAGGGAAGCTCCATTATGGCTACCTCAGCTTGTAAAAGAAATACCCCTCCCACTCGACCCATGAATCTTTTTAGGTGGCAAAGGTGAAGGATTTGTTACCCCCTATGGTTGACAAGGGTGATTTGGAAGAGCAATGAACCTTTCTTCAGGTCTAGGATGTAGAATTAAAGGAAAACCTCTAGCAAGGGAACCATAATTGCCATCTTGCAATAAAGGATGAAAGCATTTATCTACGTGAAGGAACTGCAAAGGCAGCACTTGATAGTAATAAAAAACCTGTCCCACCAGTGGGTGAAAGGGGAACCATAGCGTCGTTTACTGCTGATCAATGAAAATTATGAAGATGTTAGCCCTTTTGTCACCCCCATCAAGGCCCTCATTCTCTAATGCCTGACTGCTGCTAAGGGGGTACAACCCCATTTGGCTAAAAAATACCACATGAGATTGGTTAGAAAGGTCACCGGAATAAGCTATGTCCTCATCTTCTTCCATACAAATAAATTGGGGGCAAATGATCCCTTCAAAGTTTCAACATCCCTAAGAGATGAAGGGACGTGACCAGCATCAGCCCTTGAAGATGATCTTGCTAATGCCATTTGGAAAAAACTAATGGAGAGCAGGTAAAGGCTGCCTCTAGCATATGATGGATGATAGAAGAACAAAAATGCCAACAAATAAGACCTGGACAAAAAATACCAAAACCACAACTAAAATTATGACAAAACAAGTAAGAAGGACCAGAGCGCATTACCCAATTATAAGCACTTACAGGAAGGCAAGAAAGTGAACGGAGGACAAAAAGCTTGACAACAGTGAAGGAAAAATTCTAATAGAAGTAAACCCTAAGACAGAAAGGAAGTAAGGATAGAAAAGAGAGCAAGGAGCATAAAATTAAATGGTGAAAAAAAAAGGTAAAAAAACCCTATATATAGAGGGGATACGACTCTCGAGTAACCTTGTTGAAAACTGCCACCTTTATAATGATGGATTTCTAGGCCACTAAAAGAAGAACATATGGCAAAAGTAACCACTGAAGAACCACCCCGAGTCACATCTCTGGAAGGTGCATTCAATAGGTGTCACCTTATCTCTTCACCTGACCATTAAACTCACCACGTGCAATGAAGATTACGGAGTAGTGGACATTTCTTCAAAAATGAGAATGTTCAAACACCCTCCTCAAGAAGTTGCTAATAGGGGCATCATACCCATCCTTTGAAATGACATTGTACAAGGCAATAGAGCAATGTGAGAGAAGATAGGGGTCATACCCCATCACAAGAATGATTAGCTGAGGAAGGAGCACTCTGAGGAATACAACAGCGTTTCAGCTTAACTCAGAAAATTCAGGGACCCCAGCCAACATTTTCCTAAAAGAGAGAGTTATTGGTAGGGCATAGGCCCAGTGCTAGGCCCACGACGAACAAATCTACAACAGGCAGATCGAAGTTAAATGGCCCAACAAGAGAAAAGGGTTATCTACCTAAGAAGGAAAGGAATCCTGGAATTACAAGATTGACTAAGTGACTTCCATTTAGAAGCGATCATCTTGGTCCTTCCTTCAGGTAATAAACCTATCTCATTCACCAATACTGAGGTATGAGATTTTCATCAGACATTCTATCATTTCTTCACTTATTAGAAACTGACTTGACCATCGGATGGTTTACCCAAGAAATCACCCTAGGGCTTTGACATTGTCTTTGTGCGTAGGATCTCCATTCACCACAAGTTACTGGGCCTAGTCCAAGTGATCCCATCGACTATCAATTAGAACCGTAAGAAATAAGAGTTTTACTACATTATTTTCGTCAAATTTTGTTTAAAATGTTATTTTTTTCATCTGCAATTCAGTTCTGCTATTACTAAAGGATCTAGTGGATTGCCATCAATATACTTTTCAATTACCGCAAGAGTTCTAACCGACCAAAGTAGGTTCTATTATGGGTATGCTATTCAATTTAATGTGAGATGCCATGTAATGTGTGTCATGATAGATTGCTTATGTGAATAGTTTGAATGCGTGATCCAGTAAATTGTTCTGTATACATATGCCATGTGAAACATAAAACCTAGATGATGAATAGTTTATTGGTTGCCATTTAGTTGTCTCTGAAAACTGCAATATGGTTCAAAGCATGTGTGCAACAAGCTGAAATTAAAGTCTCCTACATGTTATTTAGCCTTAGAGAGAGTCAAGTTAGATATATATACTGTTGATATTGAGCTTGGAAAGCTGCATGTTGGGAGGAAGGACATTGTTTGAGTAGGGGTTCGCTGTCTAGAAAGCTAGATTTTTTCTATAGAATTTGTAGCTTGAGTTGGCATAGACAAAGTTAGGAACTTTTAAAAATTTTATGTCAATGATATTAATTTTGATGCTATGGTCGACAAGAGGGAGCAGTTAACCCAGGTGCTGTGGAAGAATGATGGACTTATATATGAACTACAGTTGCAGCAATGCAATCACGGAAATATTAAAGTGTTTTAAGTGCCCAATGTGAAAGAATTAAAGGTGGAGACTACAGCCCTTAAAGTGCTGCTTAATCAGGAAGAAGGGGAAAATGCAGAAGTTGTGGAGTCTGAAATTGTTTCTTAAGTTTTTACTTTGGCTTCTATTTGGACATTATTTATTTTCATTTCTTTCCTCAATTCACTTCAGCTTTATTTCAGACATATGCTTTCCGATTGTTTTCTCCATCATGTGCTCTTAAATGTTAATCTATTCATTAGCAACGTATTTGAAAAATGTTCACAATTTTTCATCTACTATTTCTATTTTACAAAATCGAACCACATTGCATTGTTTCAGCCCCTTCCTTCTAGGAATACTAACCACTAAGAATTATTGTTTCTTTGTATTTTATGAAAATAGGCCTTCTTTTCTTTACAGACTTGGTACTTACAGTTTTAGTTCGTAGGTATACCACAGTATCTTTAAGGGTGAACCACGAAAAGCAAGAAATAGAATCAAACAAATGTTTAAAATGATTTTACTGTTTAGGTAAGATTCAGGGTTTCACATTAATAATTAAGAGCCAGACATGAATAAGTAAGATTGTCACATGAATAAGTAGGATTTGGATGGTTGCTAATGGAAAGAACACCTCCAGGACGAAGGTGGCCGCTGGCCGGCAATCTCAAATCTCCTTAAGTCAGTTGCAGAGCCTTTTTGCCTCTCACCACCAACCTTTTCGTTCTTTCTTCATGTTTGTTAATATACTCCCAGTCTCAAAAAACTAAAGCCAGGAAAAACATAGTGGGTTAAGGTTCACAAAGAAATTACTTCAATGATTAACAAAATGCACAATTATTTTGTAAAGAAGGATAATCGGAATTAAAAGCAAAGGAGTAAGGCTTACATTTTCCTTTCATGCCGTCATAAGATGCCATCAATCTGCCAAAAAATAAAAAATATCCGGCTGTTTGAAGCCTGATATACTCAAAACTCATCACATTTTGAAAAAAAAAAATTGGTTTATAGAAGCTTAAAGATAAGGAAAAGATGAATCCTAGACAACAGGTAAAGCTACAGAGAGAGAGAGAGAGAGAGAGAGAGAGAGAGAGAGAGAGAGAGAGAGAGAGAGAGAGAGAATGGGCTGACTCATATTAAATTAGTACTTGGGTTTCTCTAGATAGTGGGCCTATATATATATAATTGAATTATATATAGGCTTGACAATTGGGTTTAAGTAGTAGTTAGGTTTCCCTATAAAGTGGGCCTTCGTAAATAGGTTGGGTTTTTATTAAAAAAACGGGGCTTCAAAATTAAAAGAAGCCTGCTTCCATAGTAATTGGGCCGATTCTTTCACCTATACCAAAAAGGTAAAACAATTTTCCCTAATAGAATGATAGAAACCCTAGGTTTTCAACCTCTGTAGTCGGCAGTGGCATGTAAAAAACACGCAACATGCCTTTACTAAGAAAGGTGGGGGAGGGGCAGACAGAGTTTTCTTCTGTGTTGTGTCCAAATGTGTACCTGGCCAGTAGGGATTGGGCTCATTGTTGGGCTGCAACATGTTAACACAAATAGTCTATTTCAAGCGCACTAATTTTTTTCCAACCCCAGTCCGTTCTCTTCCTTTTCTTTAGGCCTAAATACATTTTCGGCCTGCATAATGTTATTATTGGGTTTACAACTTATTGGGTTTATTTTGACCAAAAAACAATTTTATTAGATTTCAAGGTATAATATTGGCCTTAACATTTTCATCGGCTTCCTTCATGGGCCAGTCAGTTTCCCTTCCTAAAATTTATTCATAAAATTTTATCTCATTGCTTTCAAAACTTATTAGTTTCTCAACTTTAACAAATTATACCTGTATTCTAAAAGGGGTGAGGTGAGCACTGTTATATTTCATTTTTTAGTGAATTAATTTTTTTTTATGAAAATTTTATCTATCATTTCAAAACATGTACAATGTTATGTTTCATATTCACTTTCAATTTTAGCAATTATGAATTGATGAATCAAATTCCTTTATTAAAAATATTCCTTTATTAAATCAAAAAGCTTTTGAGTGAATTTTACTAAATAAATTTTTCATCAATATTAAAAATTGAAATTTGAGTTAATAAGAGATGAAATTTTTTTGTGACTTATTTTTTAATAACAAAAAATATTCATCATTTCAAAGCACGTATAGTATTATGTTTCAATCATAACTAATCATTTTAATGGTAAGAACATAACATAAAAGCACCTAACCCAAAATTAAAATAAAGTAAAATTTAATTGATTAACATAAAATTTTAAAGGAGAATTTTTTTAATTATTTATTATTGACTTTTATTTTAATGTCAAATTTTATTTTAAAAAAAACCTGCTGCAAAGTGCGGCTAAAATACCTCGTAGAAATTCTAAATAGTTTCATCTAGACAAAAACACTTCTCATCAAGTCTTGAACTTATCCATTCAAAAAAATGGAAAATTAAGCTCAACTCTTCATTTTACAAATAAGATTTTAGTAAGCAAGCATTTTCAAACAATTAATCATTCTTTTCATTTCTTTTAAATAATTTTTTTATTCCATTTTTAATTTTTGCAATTATAAATATATGAAACTAAAGTTATATGAAAGATTATTACATTTCTCATTTATGTGCTCAGTATTTTATTATTTTATTTTGGTAAATTGAATTACACAACTTGCATATGCTATTAACCACATGTCCATTACTTAATACTGATTACTCTTTCACTTCTATGCAGTAATTTTCAAAACTTACGATTTTTCTGTACTATTCACAATTTGCGCTAATAAGATCATTCATTTTTTACCGTGCAAACAATTACCCATGTGTGGAGATAATTTTTTACACGACGCCACTGCCCTTTGTCATTGCTGCCCTCATTCACTATACTTCTTGCGCGATCCAAGAATCTGGCAATTTGGCCTTTGTCTAGTACTACTAAGACATGGATGTTTTTCAACTACCTCTTCCAACAGCCTTACAATGGAAAATCTATGTTTCCAATGTGAAAATGTTGAAAATATGCATGCTGGCAAACAATGTGTTGGAATAAAAATTTTCAATGGCTTAACTGTTAGCCATTGGTAATTTTCATCTGTTGATCCTAACAAGTAGAGACATTGGCAATTAAAACTTACAGTTGTTTTCTAATTTGGAGCTGGTTTTCTTACAACCACAGTTGTTAGGAATTACCAACAGCCAAAGCCAGTGCAAAATTCCCATGCTATTATCATTGGTGTTTATCAATGGCTAAAATCAATGGAAAAATCACAACAACTATAGCCATTGGTGTTTTCCAATGGCTTGGCTGTTGGAAAAAAAATTATTAAAAAAAACATATTTACTTGAAAAAATAAGCATGCTTGTTTGTAATGTCACCAACAAAAGTAGTAAACAAGAATATTAACTTGAAAACCACACTTAGTGACACCAATAAAATCAGAACAATGTCCAACTAACAATAACTATAAAAAGAAAAGAAAGCACATAGAGTCATAGGAAAGACAAATTCAGGGATACCAAAATTCACTTCATGTGGAAAGCATCTAAGCTTATAATTGTTTTGACTTTGCCACTATAATTTAAGGACTATCTAGTCACCAAATCCATATGTGTATGTTTTGATAGTCTCTGGAATCAATGAATATTAAATTCTTAACCAGAGACTATGATACCATATCAACGGATGCCTAAATGATCAAAAATTATGAAAAGTAGATCTTTTTGTCTTAGCAAAATTACAACAAATTCTTGCACAAAAGATGGGAAAGAAAAATAAAGAAGAACACAGAAAATAATTTTTAATAAATATTAGTACACCATAGAGAAAATTCTACGATTAGAACATTTATGCACATCACAACATGTAGAATCTAGTAGTAATTGATGACAAATATTTCACAGTGATAGATGCCCACATAGTTGTTGTCGCAGAACGCCTAATCCGGGGACATGCAGAAGTACATAGCCTAAGTTATTGGAACTCAGACCACTTAGTTATAGTTGGCTAATTACTATATAAGGACGAAAAATCTTATATGCAACTACTGTCTAATCTACCCTACACTGAAAATATGAATGAGTTGTTTTGGCAATGTAGACAATATTAAAACAGTAATAATTAGAAACCATGTTAGCCATACTTTGAAAACCAATAAAAAACAAGTCAAAGTTGGAAAAATAATACTCCCTCTGTCCCACTTTAACCGCACCATTTGACTTTGCACAGTTTTTACATGAGTAACATTTTGCACGTTTTGGACAACTTTGCCCTCTTGCAACGCCAGACGATTCACCGCCCCATACCCTGCTGGCCAACCACCATTTGTTTGTCGTCACATCGATTTTAGTCCCCCGACATGTTAATTGTTGTCGCTGAAGTGTCGATTCTAACCCCGACGCGTCAATTCCTGTCATTGATCTCCTTGCATCTGTCCTCATCGCCTCCGTGCTTCTGTCCTTAGTGCCGTTACCTGCAAATCCTCAATTGCGACAATCGCCGACTTCATCTTTTTCCCAATAACGTCGATCTCGGGCTCTCTTCGATCGCCTTATGCTCCAATTTCACCTCTCGCCTCCGACGAGTCTTTGACCTCCTCACTTCTGTCCTTATCGCCTCGTCACCGAAGTACTAATCCCTCATCAAATTGATTATCGCCAATCACGATTCTCAGCCTAAACCTCTTCAATCTTTTCCTCATCTCATCGATTCAAGATCCTCGATGTCGTCGCCTTGTCACCTTGTCAACCCATCACCTTATCGCCTTTCGCTTCTGATGTACCCATTGTTCGCCGCCTTGATCTCCTTGCCCCGCCACCCGCCACCCTAATTGGCTGCCTTGACCATGCCAACGTTAGCTAACAAGGGGATCAGAGAAACAAAACATGTTCATAATGAACAAGAGAAGAGTAGATGGGGATAGGGTATAATTGTAAAGTTATTTAGGAAAACTTACTAAAAAAGGAAACGGTGCAAAGAATATGGGACGGAGGGAGTAGGTACTTAACCATTAGGTACTAATCTAGTGTTGCACATACGAAACTTTTTATGTACAACCCAAAAGTAATCCTTAGTAGTTTAACTCTAGAGACAACAGTTAGTACTTAAAATACCCTAAATAAGGCAATGAGACATTTTAGAGTACACTTATACCACAACCCTTTCCAGTTAGCTTCACATTTTAACTATTTAAGTGTAAGCTACATGGATAATTCCTTGTGCCACTCAGTCTCCTAATCTGAGGAAACCATGAAAATACTTGTAGTTAGTCCAACACATAATCTTGCTAATCTCGAACCAGAAAAGGTTCACAGATTAGTACCTATAAAGAAACTTAGCTTAGTAGCATCTCTAGCTACTAGGCCACTTATCCTGGGCTTTTATCCCTTAATTTGCACAATAAGGAACTTAAAGGGATTAGTGCAATAAGTACTTAGCAAGGGATTTAAAATAAATACTTGCAAAGAGGAAGCAGGCAAAAGACAAACGTATGCATAGATACAAACATACAATACACAACAAACCTTACAAGAAAACACAACAAACAAACAAGCACAATCACAACAAATGTAATATGCAATGAAAGTATTGATGGATGGATGGATGAAAAATATGCACATGCATATAGGACTTCTCATACACCCGTGAGTGCATATCATGTCGTGAGCTCATATAAATGAGGTACTAGATAATAGCCTATTGCATCCAGGATACTTTACCTCTGAAGCTCTGATGGTTTTCTTTATGAAACTCATTACCTACACCACCTTATCCGTCCACTTCTAGGCACCTTCAAGTAAGTCATCACCTATTCAATCTTCACTCGCATCTTTCCTTTTCTTTTTATGCAAGGTAATTGACCTTAGTGGCTTTACTTATCGGGCCCCTTAGTGGCTTATACTTACTATGTCCTAGACTTGGTTGGACACACTTGAATCCTCCACAGAGCTCAAGGGATTACAACCCCAACACTTGGATCACTAGGGTTTAAGAAGCACCTTTGCCCTTCCATGGTGCATTTTTTTCTCCTTAAGGCATCATACCCCCTTAGCCACTCTATGTAACCTCGACTACTTTGTCCACCTTTCACTACCCCTAGGTGGCTTACTTACCAAGAAAATACACTTATCATGCTTCAGTTGCTAGGTTTCCAACCTCGACCTTAGCCTATGTTAGCCTCTTTAAGCCTACTTGAAAGGTCCATGCTCTGTTCTTTCACTAGTTCTCGAGGTTTGAGAACTCATTCTTAGGTTCTCGATGCTCCAACCCCTGATTACTCACCATACACAACCTTAACCTTAGGGTGCTTGGCACCTTGGCCCCAATACCTTGTTTTCCAACTTTCAATGCATTAAACATACTTAGGAGTGGATTAATTGCTAATTTTAATGTTTATTAGGACTTATAGATGCCCAAGGACACTTAGGAACCTATTGGGAGGCATTGAGACACCCCCAAACTCAAACCCAAATATGCCTTGGCATTGCAGCTTGAAGGTTGGCTCTGCAACACCAAGGGCCATCTGTCTCGAGTCCTGATAGGCTCACTTGGCTGCAATATGGCTGGCACTAGGGCCCCGGGGCACAACCCTAATGGGTTTACTTGCCCACACTGTTGCCTTTTGCCCAACTCCTACCTTGAACAATCCTCATCCAAATCACCCCAAACTTGATCCCAAGCTCAAACAAAACTCAAATGCATTGTGATTGTTTAGTTCACACTTAAAATTCCTTACTTTAACTCCATTTATGCAAGATCCAAGCAATTTGAACACTGTTCACCAATGAGCTTTATTGGTGTTCTTTGAAGTTCCAAGCCAAATCTTTCATAATGGGTGCCCAATTAAGCTTGGGTAAGACCAATATATGTTACCTAATCAAGTAAAAACCAAACCTAAGCTAGGGAAAGAGTGTTTACCTTGATTTTGAGCTCAAACCTCCCTAAAAACCACCAAGACACCATAATAACCATCCTTCTAGCTTGTGCTTGCTTGTTCACACTTTGGGGCCTTCAATTTCATCAAGAATTGATGTTTTCCTGAGCATAAAAGATTTTCCAATGAAGGTGGAAGGAAAAAAATGCGTTTGGAGGTTATGGATGATGAATAGTGCTCATCTCCCAACCCTAAATGCCTCATAAACTCGTAACCTCTCATCCACTTCACTAACTTCGCTCATTTTGTCACCTAACCACATGATCTCCCCTTGGCCACATTTGTGGCCTTTCTTGAACTTTCCATGGACTCTAAAAAAAGTTACAAGGAAGTACACTTAGCCCTTATAACTTAGCTTTAGCTAATTTTGGCCTTGATGTCTATTTAACAACACATCTCAAAATCTCAATTTTGCACACTTAAGCCCTTCCACCAACTTCTTTAGTTCTTATGGGAAATAAAACTTACGATCTTGCCTACCTTGGTCACTTTTAAACTTACAATCCCCATTTCACTAAAATTTATGAGCTTGCCACCAATTTACATTGAAATTACCAAAACAACCTCAGTGAGCCTTAGGCACCTCTAATGACTTTGGAACATTCTAAAACTTTACTAACTTGCTTGAACTGCTTAAAAAAACATCAAATAAGATACTTACCTAGGATTTTCTCTTACCTAGCCTGTCCGAGCTATGTCAATACTTGGAAGCCCTTTACAACTATCAATGAGTCCTTAGACTTCAAACTGTGCTTTCCCAAGCATCAACAACACCTTGCTTGTAAAACAATTAAGATAAAAGGACTCAGAAAATAAATAATAACCTATAGGGCAAAGGCATGTGAAAAAGTTCCAATAAAGGCACCACCTAAAAGAAAACTAGTAATAAAACCATTTCCTCCACCTTTATTGCCATCATCAGCCCCATGAAAGAATAGAACAGGTGGGAGAAATGATAAATCTATTAGACCCTTGTCAATGATAAAGGAATAAAATGGTGTAAGTAAGGTGAGGCGAAGACGTAGGACCAAAATGAACCAAAATAAACTCTACCAAACAGTACAGAAGCAGCGACGCAAAGACATAGAACAGAAGCAAAAGGAAGCAGTAGAGGAACAGAATGATGGAGGCCGATGAGGTGAGTGGCAACCACGGGTTGCTTCTTCAATAGACCACTTATCATCGATGGAGGCATTCTGTTTGTCTGCAACCATATGACAAAAGTATCTAAAAGAACTAAGGCAAAAGACAAACCCAAAACCCAGAAACTGAAAAAAAAATTAGCATTTTAAAATTTCAAACCTCGATTTACAAAAATTCCTTGAGATTTTGAAGAACTAACCTTAGAAAAAGTTAAAGAGTAGAATGAGAACATAAAAAACCATGTAAAAAAATAAAATTTTTGTAAGACAAAAAAATGCAACTAAAAATTTGAAATACCATTAATGAAAAATGGTTAAGTTTTATGAAGGAATAACCATAGAGAAAGTTGAAGAAGAGGTAAAAATCAATCAAATATTGAAAAAAAATATCAAAAATTTGGAAAATTATTTTTGAATTCAACATTGTGCCACTGGGAAATTCATCCTTGTGGTGGTGACATTGCCCAAATGAAGAACATAAATGTTGGTGAGACAAAGAAAAAGAGAGAAAAAGAGAAAGAGAGAGAGAGAGAGAATGAGAGAAAGAAAGAGAAAGAGAGGAGAATCCCAAAAGTAAAGAGGAAGAAAAAATGAGTATTTATGCTCATTCAAGAAATTACAACACTAAGTCCTATATCTGTCATTTTTATGCCATTTGAACCCCAACATTTATAAAGTCACATTTTGCTTAACTTCAAATAATATCTCTGATGTGAAAACCATTGGACAAATTTGTATGCTTTTTTCCAATGGTTTAGTGCATTGGAAACTTCCAATGGCTAGGCCATGGGAGAATTGGTTGTTGGAAAATACTTTTTTTTTTAGTAGCACTTTCGCAACAACCTTCACTTGCTCAACTATCTTCAATGCCCTAGATGTTTTAAGGTCATTTGGTGTTGGTACATAAATAGTGCTTCTCATAAATTCACCACTTTGTGGGATTCAGGCCGTCTCATTGAAGTGGCATTCTTTGTTATTTCAAGCATTTATCATTTAAAAAGAGATTTTATATTATCTGTGTCACATCTACCTCTCAAATCCTTATGGCAAAGTTCCTTAATGTTTTTCTTGCAAGTCTTCATGGTCCTTCTTATGTGAATCAAAGCATAAAATACATTCATACTCTTAAAGAAATGGAGAGCAGAGGTAAGGGAAAGGTCATTCAAATCTTCAAAAGGAAGCTGATTTCATAATAGCAATGGTAATTGAGACGTGTTCTAAACAAAAATATAATATGTTCATTGAAGTTCTATCAACAGCTTTATCATCATTATTATGGCTTATGCGTCCATTGCATCCATGTAGCTCCTAATGTGAGTAGTTGGCTTGAATGTTTCTAGGAGATTAAAGTTTTAAGGTTCTGTGATGAATGATTAAAGTTTAAGGTTCTGTGATGAGCATGTCATAGATGATGAGCTGTACTTCTTAGTTGTATTGCTTCATAGGTTTAAACAAAGTGTTAGATTATACTGTTACTTGTTTTGTTAAGTTCTATTTCATAAAACATGTGGAATGCTTTCATTAGTTGTGAAGATTGTTTAACATTCCATTTTCCCTTAACACACCATCTCATAATTTCTTGTTTTCCATATAACATATATTTCACAAAAATAATAAACTAATATATTAATCCATTTATCTTGCTTATTCAATAAATCATTTAATGTAATCCATTTGTATATGCTTGGTAGTAAGAGATTTCAGTTTTGCATAATTGCTTTATGTACAATTTTTTGTTATTTTATTTTATATTTTAATTATTTTTTTAAATTTATTGCCCTTACCTTTACTATTATCTAATACTATATGCATTGTTAAAACTTGCTATGTTATTTCATCATTAAATCATATGAATTAGGGGTTTGTTGTTACCATTTCTTTTAAACTTCATGGATTCTCATGCTTGAAAAACCTGTCATGTAGAAGTACACTACGCTCATTAGTGTGCTCCCCATCCCATTTGATGTTCATTTGTTAGTAACCGTAATTCATTAGTTATGGAAGGCCATTCTCGTACATGCAAAATCACCCTTAATGTTCCATTACCTAAACAACCACTAGCTAATATATTAAATCAAATTCCCTCTATAACTCATGTCTGTCCTCACAATTGTAATAATGAAAGAGGTTTTTACACCGTTTCTATTAGACCTTTTTCTTCAACAATACAGTTTACTCATAGAACTTTAAAACTTTGTGAAAGCTTCTTCTCAATCGTGCAACCTTCCAAAAGGCAAACAAGATTACCTCCTCACTCCACACATATACCTATATGTCCTCTAAATGATGTCCTTATGCACATTCAAGGTATACTTATCACTTCTTGCATATCTTTCCCTTATTGTTCATTAACATTTTCCACTTAACAAAACATAAATCATTTATCTATATATTTTTTCTTTACATGCCTCATTCATGATTTACTCTTATGAATCTACTCTACAAAACCAACAGTTTTGAGGAAATGAATATCGCTATATGCTTTCTTATCTTATCCAATTTACCTTAGTTTGATACTTCTACTTCTCAATACTTTTACTAGAATTTCTTTCTAAGTCAGGAACATGTTTTGAATATGATAACATAGGCCCTTCATCTTACATTTAATCAAATTGTCTTGCTATTATATGACATGAAGAAAGAAGTATTAGGTCATAAAACCCTAGAAAACTTAAATTTCACCTATGCTACCAGAAAGGAAAAGATTTTGTCCCTTATTCCTTGTCGCCACCAAAGTTTATTTGCAGACTATTTGACTATAACAAAGATGAGTTATGAAGGTACTTTAGAAGGCATTTTCATCAAATAAGTAGTAGATTATTTTTCACCTTCATGGTTGTCTATCTCGATTAGAATACACATGTTGGACAAGAGGACATTCAAATCTTGTGGTGTGAATTATCACTATATAGGATCCTTACATCTTAATGATGGAATCCATCTTTGATTTGCTGAAGTCTATATGTATGACACTAAAAATGAGACATACAATCACATCATGAACGTCAGTGATGGAAACTACATAGAGTGTGATACTTTCAAGGTTAACGCTTAAGAAATTTATTTGATGAGCATAATCAATTAGTTAGATTTCTTTTACATGGCAAGAGATAGATTGACTGACATATCATTGCCTTATGTACATATACGACTTCTCAATTCTTGTAGTCAGGATCAATGGTACAATTTATCTACTTTAAATAAGGTGGTTGGATTGTTTAAAGGCATTGATGAAGAGAAGGACAATCGTCTAGCTATATTGGTTTACCAGTAGAATTCATAGTTTCATACTACTAGCTTTTTCCACTTAGAATGGTGTGGCTTTCATTTCATTCTTTCTCAGTCCATGGAAAATATGGACACTATTTAGAGAAAAGTTATGTTATAAAGGACGGGCAACTTTCGTCATTAGAGATAGTCAGTCTAAGGGTGTTTTATGCAGTCCAATTTTGTTCATTCCCTTATTCACATGAATGGAAGATTATTCCAATATTATGTTGTTGATGGTTACTATGACACCCATGAGTCTAAGTTCAATGGCTTAGAGACATAGTTTATATGTAGAAATATTACGTAATCTGTGAGATGTAGTCAATTGAAGTGGTATGGATGTTTCTTTGTTTGGAAAAAGAACCATTCTTCCAACATCCTTTTCTGGTGGTCCTAGGTATATAATGCATAATTATAAGGAATCAATGACATTATGTGGCACTATAGGTTATTATAATTAATTCATTAGATTCACCTGTAACCCAAAGCTGCCCACACTTCCTTAATCTCATTCTAGGCCAACCACTTAAAGACAATTCTAATATCATCTATCATGTTTCATGATAAAACTATTAAAGTTTCAAATAGATATTACAAAAGGAAAGCATGTAGGATATGTCATTGGAGGCAGTACCTTTTTATCTACTTCTTAATAATCATTTACTTCACTATACATATGGATACACATTTAAACATTTCTCTTATTATTATAATATTATCTTGTAGACATTTTTACTATTAAGTTCTAGAAGCATGGGCTCCCTCATGCAAACATCACTTTTTCCCTACATCATGAAGATAAGATTAACATTGCATAGAAAATAAATCATTTAATCTCCATAGAACTCCCAGACAAAGCTAAAGAGCTAGTTTGAGAAAACGTTGTGATAGGGCAAATGTTTCGTGGGCCATGTGGGCAGTTAACCTTTGCTGCCCATTCTTGGTTAACAATTGTTCCAAAAAACATGACCTATGGTCATATCAAAGTGAGACCACTATAAATAAGGATAGATTCCCCATTTATCAAAGGAGACAAGACAACCATATTCCAATCATTAACACGGTACCCCTGGATAATTGGTCAGTCGTGCCTCACTGTTTAGACTTGGTAGTCAAGTATGACTATCATGTTAATGTGGACATAACAAACAAAGACACATGTATAAAATATTTATGTGAACAAATTTTCAAGGTGATAGATATGTTCACTATTGTTCTCGAACTTGGTTTCTTAAGTCATGAGCATCATCCATCCATATAAAGGTTATTGTTTTATTTACCTTTGAGATGTTCATGCTTAAGAACAAAGCATGATAAAATTGGAGGCATGGATACATTTTAATTCTTATGATGATACTACCAAACCACTAACTTATGTCTAGTTGCTCAAATGTTTTGTATGGACTAGGCAAAAGAAATAGTTTATGCATCATCAAAGAGGCCATAGTGTTGGAAGATAATATTTTTTTCACTTTACCATAGAGAGAAATTTTGCCTACAGATGATCCTAGATATCATAAATGGGACAATATTGTATGAACAGATTTGAACCATGAATTGAGTTGAGTATGAGAGTTTTGAGAGATTACTATTTTGCATTTCATCTTCTTTAAGGTGATAGAGAATTATATCAGTGTCTGTGTAAGGCAACTAAGGAGGCTTCTAGTCATCAATCAAGGGATTTCTTTATTACATTTTTATTATTCTACAATATCAATGACTTAGCCAAGACTATCTAGGGGTAATGCCTGTGCGAGGACAAAATAGAATATGAGTCCTAATAAATTGGAACTACTATGCATTGAGATTAGCCTTACATTATTTTGACCTCTTAGTATACTACATATTATATATATATCTGTGTATGTGTGTGCGTGTGTGTCTTTAGTGCTGTTCTTGCAAGTGTTTGTTCTACAAATATTGATTCTACAGAGCTAGCAACCATTGAGAGTTATTAGGCTAAGCTTACAAGAAGGTATTATGTTTAGTTGAATCCTTGTGATTATAGTTTTGTGGTTTACTCATTGGATAAGTTGTGGTACTAACTGCGGTTTTTTATTTGGCCAATAAAGGCTAATGAGGCACAAGGAAGAGCTTTTGAAGCTTACCACTGACAACTTGACCTGAGGTGGGAGCTAGTTATGAATCTTAGTAGTTTAGCTTTGGCATATAGTGTCAAACATACATACACTAGTTGCATCTAATGTATATGGTTGAATAGTTGGACTCTAGAGTCACTCTTGGGAGTGAGTATAGTCTTCTTTATGTGGGTGCTTGCTTAGTGTTGATTATATGTAGTTAATTCCACATCTAATTTGTATGCCTTGATGAATTTGATACTTGGTTTTTAATGAAAGGCCCAGCAATATTTTATGTTTTATTGCTTACTTTATTGTTTAACTAAAAGCAAAATGTTATGCCCATATTTAGCTATATTTTCTATATTGTTTTCCCTTGTATTTGCTTATCTTTGGTTATGTCTATGTTAGGATTTGTTGCTTAATTGATTCATATTTTATTTTCAGGTTATATTTCAGCTTCATTTGGGTTATAAAGGATTTTTGCAATGTTTTAAAGCTGAATTACAAGTTTTGCTAAACTTTGGAGCAAACACGCCTTTATACACACCCATTTCTGAGCTACATGCCCATTAGTCAAACTATGTCATCAATTCATGAGATTTTAAGTTCCAATGTAGTTACACAGTCTTGAACATGACCATGTACCAAACCATGTTTGACTACTATTAGGGTCTTTTTGGATTAGTTCAAGAAAATAGAATAAAGAGCCGGAGGGAGGCGGAAAAACATAGAAAAATAAGACAGTTTCAGGGAGAAAGCCTACCAAAAACAATTCTGATGATCAACATCCTTTAATGCACACCAGATCAAATATTTCCTAGTAGAGATGTAATTCAGAGATGAAGACTTATTTTCTTAGTTTTTCTTTAATTCTAGTGCCTGGCGGCATCCTCGTTGTATGACATATTGTCCTGGAGGGGAGACTTCCATTGAGAAGATATCTGCAAGACTTTGAAGAACGTGGGTTAGGAGCTCCCTGGAGTGTGTTTTTGGGGTAGGAGCCTCTGATGCCCAAGTTAGTACATGGGAGAAAAGTTGTTTGAGAGCAAGGAGTAAGGAAGAGAGAATCTCGTCGTTCTTACCAAGGACCCTCCTAAGTATTTATAAGAGGGTGGAGGGAGGAGGCCATTTTGCACAACCTATCCAAGTCATGACACGTGTTTGGCTAGATCTGGTCCGTACCTTCGGAGGCAAGATTCTCTAACTGGCCATAGGCCGTTTTGGCCAGAGGGTAGGGACGTGTGCGAGGTCTCTTTGTCAAAGGTTCCTTAATCGTATTTGTCGTTTTCCCTAAGACCCCTTCAAGGGTGTTAAACCCTGTTAGGCAGAGATTTATCCCTAAGGGCTACTGGTGAAGGCCCTTCGGATGGGCGTACCATCTTCGAGAGACATTTCCCTTTGTTGAAGGTGGTGGGTCTAGATTTCTGAGGTTAGTAATTACCCCTCTAAGGGTGGTAGAGAGTCTTCTTCCTGAGTCGGGCATGTTAGGCTTCCGAGGTTGTACGCCAATTCGAGGGTGCCGAAGAGCCTTTTTCCCGGAGTCATCTATGTGTATCGCCGAGGGTGGTGAAGAGGTTCTTCCCGAAGTTGGTGTTATGAAGCCGCCAAAGGTGGTGTCAGTTTAGCCATTTAGGATTTCTTATGGGTAATAGCCATTCTGCTATCACATGGCCCCCTCGGAGAAGCTGAAGTTGTGTCTTCGGCATTGATTGTTTGGGAGTATGTAATAAAAAGCTGAAGCTATCCCTTGGCCAAAAGAACTTACTCTTGTTAGCTCCTTGGTCCAAGGCCCAATTTTTTTGCTGAAGTTGCATTCTCGGAACTCTCTAAGGCTCCTTTTTAGGTTCTATTTACCAGTTTTGAGCCCTTGATGAGGATGTTGCTCCGAAACAACTTCTTTTTTACGGTGAAGTCATACCTTTAGATTCATAAGGAGTCGGGTTACATCTTTTAGCCAAACACTCAGTTCTAGCGAAGTTGTACCTTCAGGGGCGAAGGGCTGTTCTATCCTTAAGCCGAATTCTTGACTTAACCGAGGTTACATTTTTAGGGGTAAGGAGCTAATGCCTTCTATCAGTGAACCGTCCTGCCTTCTGATTGGATAGTCTTGTCACTTCGGAGTATGCAATATAGACCTGCTAGTGTTAGAAGGCGTGCCCTCATTTCCTACATCGTCGACACGTGTCACCAGACTATTGGGGAACAGTCACATCCGTTACATCAGTTACGTCCCTTTGCTTATGAAGGGTCATTATGGTGACGCTTCACATGCCTCATTCGGTCTATTTAAAGCCCTTCTTATTCAGAGTTTCCACCCTTCTTCAACTTTCATTTCTTTTGCTTTCGGATTTCCTCTCACTTTCCATCTTTCTTTTGTAGCGATGCTAGCGGCGGAGCAATTTTCGGTGAGGTTTTGCGGCATTCTATGAAGTTCCCATTTTCTTCCGAATTAGGTGGGTTTATTTCCAAAGTTGTTCTTCTTCTTCCTATTTCTTTTCTTTTTCCTCCATATTTCTAAGGTTAGTGTCTTAGTCACCAAAGATGTCTTCTGAACAAGCCACGGTTAAACCTATTCCCAACAGTTAGCTTCGTCTCAACTCCCATTTGAGCTGCGCAACTTCGGAGAAGTTGGCAAAGTGGAGGCTCAAGTTTTTTCTTCCTTCTTACTCCAAAATTAGGCTACCCAGTCATAATGAACCGAGCTACCTTCCTCGTCCGAAGAAGATCACCGTCTTTAGAGCTCAGCTGAAGGCGGGTCTTCACTATCCACCACCAAAGGTGGTTTTAGACTTCTGCCAATTCCACAGCATAGCCATCAACTAGATGCCCCCGAATTCCTATGCCTACTTCAATGCTTTCTTGTGCATGTGTGGAGTTTTCAAAATTGTACCACATTTTGTCTTCTTTCTCCAATACTACAAACTTCACCCTATCCTGAAGGGGGGATTCTACTTCTTGCTCCCTTGAGGATCCGGGAGCAAGAAATTTACTTTCACCTTCGGTAGCAAAGACAACTGGCAAAGGTGGTAGAAGAAGTACTTCTTCATGGAGATTGATGAGAAGTGGGTAGATCTTTCTGCTCAATGGGCTTCGGGTACCTTGGCCACTAATGTAGTAGACCTGCGAAAGCTATTAACTTTAGAATTGGAGTCTCAGTTTAAGGAGTTTGATAGCCGTATTCGTGCTGTCATGGACTGGGATGCCGAGGTACCCCCGTGCTTTCTCTACCCCTTCCCCATTAGATGGAGCTTCATGACCAAAGAAGTACTTTGGGAACTCGGGGTGGTCAAGGAGCATATTACTGACTTAGACATGCCAAAATCAGCCGTGGATGGGAAGAAGTCCTGATTGGTCAAGCTCATTCGGGGCAAACTTACACATTCGGCGCTTGTAAAGAGTAAGCCCCATTTCAATTTGTTGTTTAGGATTTTTTTGTACTTACACTGATGTTTTTCTCTTTCTAGAGATGGGTGACAAGTTAGCAGCAGTTTACAGGAGTCTCTTCATCGGTCCAGCCGAGAATGGGGAATAGTAAAAGAAAAAGGCCCCCAAGAGGAAGAAGGTGCCCGCTGGGTCATCATCGGCCCCGAGGTCAAAGAAGAATAAAGAGGACTTCCTTCCCCCTCCCCCCGAAGACCAAGTAAAGGTGCCCGACCAAACACCCGTGTATGTCAACCCTTCCTCGAAGCTAGCCATCTACTCAACCCTTCAAAGTCCCAATGTTGTTGTCGAGACATTGGGGACTTTGTTGGGGGAGATTTCAGCCGAATAGGCTCAGGAGAAACGAAGAAGGAAAGGCAAGGATATTAGTGCCGAAGTGCTAGATATCAATTAGTTTGACAGAGAGGGCGCCCAACTTCCTCCAATTTTGTCTCTTAGCCATTCATCTATGAGTTTGGGATTTTTTGGTATTTTAGACCTTGTAGATGAATGGATAAGAGATAATGTAATAACGGAACTTTGGCATGACTTTGCAGAGGACAGGGCCTGATGGGTGTGGATGACAGACCACCTTCAGTTTAGAGCCATTCGGGACTTGAAGATCCCAAAGGACAAGGTGCCGGGGGAGCCCTTCTAGACCTTCACCAAGGACATGGATCTATTCTCCGAAGACTATTAGAAGATGGTCCCTCAGATGGCGAGGGGCATCATGACCAATGCCACCTTCCAAACTCTGACCGAGGAGTGCCCTAATGAGAAGGTTCTCACCTCTTGGTTGACTGAGCACACTACCCTATAAACCTTAGCCCTTAAGACTTAGAAAAAATTTTGATTCCCTATTGCTTGTGACCCACATTTGGAGTTCTATTTTTTGTAGCTGTTGGCGTATGGAAGAAACTTTCGGGCCAGGGCAGCCAAATAGTCTTTGGTCCAAAGTTAGTCAGAGGAGAACTTGGCCTAGGCCAAGGAACTGTTTGCGAGCTCGGTTGTTAAATACAGTGAGCTCAACAAAATCGCCAAAGAGGACTTGGCCAACCTTCTGTAGGAAATGTTGAATAGCCAGAAGGGGCTAGTCGAGGAGTTCACCTCCAAAATCTTCGACCTCAGTGTAAAGGTTGTAAGGCTATCTTCGGAGGGTAAGGCCCTTCGGAAGGAAAAAGAAGATGTTGTTGCCGATCTCATGAAGGCATTGGGGTTCAATGCTGACTTTCTTGCCGAGATCGAGTAGCTGAAGAAGGAAAAGAAGAAGAAGAAATTGGAGAAGGAGGTTGAAGCATTGAAGAATGAGCTGAAGGACTTGAAGGCTAAAAAGGCAAAGTTAGACAAGGCAACCAAGTCCTCTTTTTAAGACGACTTTTGCCTCGCCCGTCAGTAAGTCCTTTCCCAATACCCGGACCTTGACATTCCCTTCCTAAGGGCCCTCGACATTCTCGAAGGTCCTTCCTCACCTTGGTCAAGAATTGAGTATCTTAACCTTCCAACCCTTCCACCTTCAACTGCGGATAATGATGACGACGCCAAAGATGAGGACGGTGAGGGTGTTATTGCTAAGGAGCCTGATAACCAATAGATCATAGCTCTTTTTTTTTTTGTACTTGTACTTGGTACCTCATCAGTGGGACTTAATGGAATTTCCCCCTTTTTTTTGCTTAAAATTTTGGCTAAGTCCGTGATAGGTATGACTTCGGGCATTGTTTCAATCTTTGTCATTTAACCATCTTCGACGATTAGCTCGTACAAAAATTATTAAGCTATTTTGGGATCAACCATGTTCAGTTGACCACTTTCAGTAAAACTTGCTCTGTACAGATACAGTTAAGTACCTTCGGGGTCGACTATGTTCGGTCGACCACCTTCGGTGAAGCTTGTTTTGTGCTGATATAGTTAATTACCTTTGGGATCAACCATATTCGGTCGACCACCTTCTATAGAACTTGTACAATACTACTCATGCACTTTCGGAAGCAACCATATTCTAGGCACCTTCTTCGGCGTACTCTACATAATTTTTCACCTAAAATTTTTTGTAAGTGTAGAATTTTTTCAAAAAGTCTAAATGCCATGTGTTTTTCAACTCTTTTCCTTCAGTATTCCCGAGCTTATAGACTCCTGACCGAACTTCCTCGAGGACCAAATAAGGTCATTCCCAATTTGCCCGAAGTACGCCATGAGATGGTCTTCGAGGTTCCAGTTCAACCTTTCAAAGAACTAAGTCTCCTTTCTTAATCCCCTTAGGCTTGACATGCAAGTTTGCAGCGATGGCTTCCCTCTGCTGAAATGCTTTTCTTCTGACTTCGACCATCAATGCAATGCATGAGTGAATGATATGCAACAAACAACACTTGGGACTTCCTTCACCCTAAGGTGTCTTAGACTTGCCATGAACTCAAATGGCATAGGTACTTGAGAAACTAGCCCATGTATCCTAAATCATTTACCTCCCTTAAGTCCCACTTACAGGTCCTAGAGTAGGTTGTCACCCACTCCCATCACTTACCGATCTTTCCAGTACTTATTATAAGGGGTAATCGACTTAGTGACTTGACTTCACCAAGTTCTTCAAACTTGACTCGAGCTCCCTTAATGAACCTACTTTCTAAGCTTCTTAGCTTGGTTGGGGCTCCTTTAGGTTTTACTCTAGTGACCCGAGATCTACGACCCAACACTTAGTTCATTAGAGATATCGAACCCTACATAGCCCTCACTTGGCACCTTAATTCTTCCTTATGGTACCTTTATTTATCCACCAAACCTAGCCCTCTTAAACCACACACTTAATTACCCTACCTAATTAATGCTTATAATTATCTTAGAAGTGACTTTGGAATACATTTAATGCTTGCCATAATGTTGGAAGTGGAAGGAAGCCTTTAATAATGCATAAAGGCCACATGGGATGCATTTTGGGCAAAAATAAGGCATGGTGCGATAGTATCTCAATTTTGGCCCCTTTGCTGGAATTGATGCAGTCACACTAGCCATAGGTGTTACCACTCTAAGTGCTTAAATACATTGATCATTTTTAGTAAGCTCAGGTCCCAGGTAGTTCATGTCCTATATGCCATGTAGAACATGCACAGTATATTTATCCAAGTGGCCCACTTGGTCTTTATGCAAAAATGTTATATTGGTCCAACCATTACACACATGTTCAAATACAAATTCAATTGGAAACTTAGACAATGATCAAACCACAATTTTAGGTCAATATGGCATTCATGCAAAATTCCATGCACTGGCACAATTACATGCACACTTAGTGTACTAGGTGCTGGCCCATATGTCTAAACTTTCACATCGTATCCAACTCAAATTCTACACTTATCCTCTTGTGTTCTGAAGGTTTTAATCCCTTTAATACACTTAAGCCTTCATAGGGAAACAGGTTTGAGACATCTCTGTGATTGGCATTCTATAAGGAGGTATGGATATTGGTGTAGCTCCAGGCTATAATTTAATTTCAAACTTAATCTCTCTTGGGGGAGGAATACTTGGTTAGTCTTTAGGAAAGCCTTGTGGATAGTCTTTCACTACTAGTATCCTACTAACCTCTTCTTCAATCTTAACATCATTTAATGCATAGTATTCATCTTTAAAAATCACAGGAATCTCATCTAACACTTCTAGTTCCATGCCATGAATTTCATACATTAATTCTGATGCCCTGCAGCATCTTCGCTGTGTGACATGGTGTTGCCGGGAGGGACTTCCAGTGAGGGAAAACACCTAAAGTGTATGTTTCCCAGGAGGACCTGCCTGAAATACTCAAAAAACAAGGGTTAGGAGGTCCCCAGGGTCTTTTTCCGGGGAGGAGCCTCCACCGCCCAAGTTAGCTCTTTGGAGGTGGAGAGAAGTATTAAGGGCCAGAAGTTCTTGCCTGTTATCTCTTTTCGTGAGAGTCCGAAAAGAAAAAGATCCCTTAGTGATGCCATATCCTGGGTATATATAGGAGGGTGTGGCCCGCTCAGATCGTGACACGTGTTTGGCCAGATTAATTTGTACCTTCTGAGAGTGGGGGCCTCCAGCCGCTTGTAGGCTCCTCGGGCCATGGGCTGGGGTAGTCATAGTCCTACATGACAGGACGTGGACTGTCCTGGCGTGTCAGAGCGCGTATGAGGGCTGCATGTAACGTGTGCGGGTGACATGTTAGAGGCTCCTTAAATGCTTCTGTCGTACCCCCAAGGTCCCCTTACTCGAGGATGTCCTTCAGAGCGAGGACCTTTCTTCCGGGGTCGTGTTAGTAGTTCGGGGAATTCCCTAGCGCTGAAGTTCCTTGTTCGGGGGGGTTTTTTCTGCCAAGAGTGGCTGGTCCTTCTCCCCAAAGGTAGTTCGGTTACTTTCCTAAGGGAGGCGGCACGCTATCTTTCTGAGGTCAGAGCTGTCATCCTCAAAGGTGCTGGCTGGCCACCGAAGTCATATGCTTGAGGCGCCAGACTTCATCCTTTCCGAGGTCTCCACAGGCACTCCTTGTGAGTAACACTCGACTTACCGAATGTAGTACTTGACCTCAGTTCGTGGGCTACAAGGGCGACAGCAGTTCGGCTATCAAATTCCTTAAAATTCACTAATGCATGCACTTCATCACTAAGCAATGTGATTTCTATTTTAGCATAATCAATCTTTATACCATGCATAGCCAACCAATTCATACCCAAAACAATATCATATTGTGGAATATTCAACACTAGCTGATCAGTCATAATCTTAGTCTTTCCTACTTCTACCTTACAGTTCTTAGCAAGTTCATTGGTGAAAAGACATTGACTACCTATTGTTCTTATTAATGATATGTTAGACATGGATTCAAGAGGCATTTTCATGGATTCAACCAATTTTCTAGCCATAATAGACACTGAGGCTCTAGTATCAAACAACACACTAACAAGCATACCATTTAAGTAAATGTTACCTCTAAGAGCACCTTGCTATGATGTCTCTCCCTTGTCAAGTTGAAATACTCTTCCAACTTTTTGCACTGTTGGCCTTAGTGCTGGTAGAGGACCTCTCAATTGATTTTCCCTAGCAGCTAATACATTAGGCCTATTCTGGCCTTGTTCCTCTTGCCTTGTTCTTTATACCAAAGGGCAGTCTTTAATCCAATGATTCAATGAGCCACATTTGAGACATGCTTACATCTCAAAGTAATATGGATTCTTGCCATGAAATTTCTTGCATCTTGGACATCTTGGGCCAACAAACATACTCTTGGCCTTATTATCCATCCTAGGTTTTCCAACCTTGCTAATGTCCTTGCCTTTCATTGGTTTCTGCAGTCTTCTAGCCTGGCTCGTTTCTACCGGTCCACTGGAAAACCATTTACTTTCATAATCTTCTTGTTTTACCAGTAACACCATTTGAATAGCATCATGGTAGGCTATGGCATTGAAAGGCCTAACAGTTTTCCTGATATCTAGTCTCAGGCCTCTAACAAACCTCTTGGCCTTAATTCTTCTAATCCATGGTATTGTGGTGCATACTGCACAAGCTAGTTGAACTTGTGTTCATATTCCAGAACACTGAGGTTGCTTGTTTCAATGCGTCAAACTCAGCTTGCTTTAGGTCTTTGATGGCATCATTTATATACTGATCCTGTAATAGTCTATACAACTCTGGCCAGGTCATCTCAAACTCATGGTTAGCTCTTTTCCCCCTCTAAGCAACATACCTGTCTCTTATGCTCCTCTACCATATTTCTGCACTTCATACAAGGTTGTAAGTAGCCAAAGATGTGATAACTCTCCCAGTCAATGATAGGTTTTAACCAAGTAAGTATTTTTATTTAAGTGTTTTTACTCAAGTACCTCAAGTTAGCACCTTGTTAAACAAAAAAGACAAGCTAAGTTAAATAAAATCAGTTCCTAAGTGTGGTTTGGCACCTAAAAGTCAAAAAAGGGCAAAATGGTAATCTTGACCCAAATAAATAACATGACTATAATTTTAATGAAATTAAGGTCATGTAAGGAATTTTTCCTAATTAAGTCAAGACCATTAGTTACCTAGCTATTAGAACCATCTTTGAAGGAAAAGAGTAAAAAGTTGCACTAAGTGCTCAATTGAGCCATTTATGTCTTAAGTGGCTTAAGTGTCCAAGAGGCTAACTATAGGAAGCTTTTAGGCATCCTTTAGGGCAAAGGAGTGATGGTTTTGGGTGAGTGTTTAGTGACCAAAGTAAAACAAATGAGAACTTGAATGTCAAGGAGCAAGAAAACAAGATGTTTTAGTAGGGTGGTTAGGATATTTTTGGGCTAGTTGACTTCCTTTACCATTTGTTTCTTTTCCCAAAATTCATAGCCCCCTCTCCCCATTAGAATTCCTACTCCAAATCTCCCTAATTCTATAAATTTTCATTGAATTTGAAGGCCCCAAGGTGATTACAAAAAGCCTCAAGCTCTTTTTGGTGTTCTTGCTTTAATATAGCTCTTTGATGCTTGTTTTGGAATTGAAACCTAAGGTAAGCTTCTTGGTTTTATTTGGGATGGTTCTAATTTTTTTGTGTAGATAGAAATGGTCTTGATTTGGGGTTCTTGGTGCCATATCACGTTGGTTTTAGGACTAAAACTCAAGAGAGCTTGGTTGAGCTCAAGTATGCTTGTGCTTTGATTCTTGGTTTGTGGCTGAATTTGAGGTAAGGGTTCAAGTTAATTTAGCTCAAATAATGCATAGAAATGTAGTTTTATGTGTGGGAATAAATTAAAAATAAGACCTATGTGATTTGGACTTCGGATGGGAAAGTTTGAGCAAGTTTCATGCAAGTTCACACGCTGCCGCGTAACGTTGTAGTGCATTGGCGATGTGTCACCATTGGCAACACCAATTGGTGATGCAAACTGGAGATGCATCACTGTTAGATTTCAGGATTCCAAAGCATTGATGTCTTTGGCGATGCATCACCGATAGCGTCACCAAGACATTAGTCCCTCAAGCTTGGGGCATTCAAAGAACGTCTCAAACTCTCAGTTAGCATCTCTAGGCTAATTTAAGCAGTTCCATAGCTTTGGTTGGGTCTAAGACTCATTCCTAAGTTAAGAATTATGCACTATTTAAAAGGTAGCTAAGTATTGTAGTTAAGGTAAAGCTAAGTAGAGTGGCTAAGAGCTAAAAGTGCTCATGTTGTCCAGAGGGCACTAAGGGGGCTTAGGTCAGTTTTAGAGGCTACATTGTGGTGCCCGGCAGCACCTTCGTCATGTGACATGGTATGAGCGAGAGAGACTTCTGGTGGAGGAGAACGACTGTGAAGGAGGTTCCCCAGGAGAGGGTACCTGAAATGCTTGGAAAACAAAGGTTAGGAGGTCCCCGGAGTGTGTTTTCGGGGAGGAGCCTCCGATGCCCAAGTCAGTGTTTCGGAGATAAAGAGGTGATAGATAGTAGGGAAGTATGATCTTTTGTATTTCAAAGGCCCCCTCTTACCTAGGGCGTTTTCCGAGTGTTTATAGAGGAGTAAAGAGTAGTAGTCCTCTTCAGGTGGCTGGCCCAGATCGTGGCACGTGTTCGGTGGGATGCGATCCACGTCTTCGAGGAATAGGGGGTCACTTAGCCGATCATAGGCCGTCAGGCTAGGGACCTAGTGACCCGATAGTGGCGTGTAAGAGTGTCCCTGCAAGCGGCGTGTCAGAACGTGTCTGGGAGTGGCGTGTCAGGGATGTGTTAGAGGCTCCTTAATTGCTCATGTCGTACCCTCGAGGTCCCCTTCGGTAGAAGGGACCTCTTCGGAGGAGAGCTTGTCTCCCGAGGTTACTTTAGAAATGCAGAAGTATATTTCCCAATGATGACCTCTCTCCGGGACACCTTCACTTCCGAGGATGGCTTACTCGTCCCCCCGATGTTGGCACTGTCGTTTCCTAGAACGGAGAAATGCTGAGGCTGGATTCGGGAGGTCGAACATCCTTCTTTTCGTTGGCAGGTGGTTTCCCTTCCGAGGTTGGTGCTTTCTCCGAACCTGTGGGTTCAGAAGGTGATAGGCACCTCGGCTATCACATTGGTTGGAAGAGAAAGGTCTCAAACCTAAGGGAATTGAATAAGAAACCTAAAAAAACCCCAACCGAACCATTTGGTTTGGTAAGTAAGCCACTAAGGAGCTCTAAGCTAAGCTCCAAGAGCTTGGAAAGTTAAACCACATAAGGTTGCTACCCTATACAATAAATTGAGGGTAAGACGGGTAAGTTTTGAGAAGAGGGGACGACCTACTCTAGGACCAGTAGGTGGGACTTAAGGGAGGTAAACTATTTGGGATACGAGGTCCAATGTCTCAAGTACTTCCCTCGTTTGAACTCATGGCGAGTATAAGGCACTTACATGCAAGAAGTCCTAAGGATTGTGTGAATTACATATCATACATTCATGCATTGTATATCTTCCAAGTTGTTGTCTTGAGTTGCTTGTTGGTTGATTACTTGACTATTTGTTTATCATGTTTGCATGTTTGCTTGCTTGCTATCTTCTTTGTAGGTACCCCAAGGGCCCCTTACAGAGTACATTCATGTATTCACTCCTTTAAGTTTGTTGTGCAGGTTCTAACACCAAGCCTAACAACTAGTGGATAGTTGTGGGCTAAGCTTTCTCTTTTTACAGGTACTCTTTCTTTAGAATCCTTGTGATTCTAAATTTACTTGTGGACTAGGATACATTGTGGTGTAAAACCATTGAGCTACTTTTGGGTGCATGCTAGTGATGTTAAGTGTGCACAAAACTATTACTTGAAGTCTAAGTAACTAGTATTTTATTGTCTTGGCACGGTTTAAGTATGTTTTAAATGAAATGCTTGAGCAATGTTTTTTAAACAGCTTACTTATTTGTTTGCATTGCCAGGATGAAAGCATGCATATCTTGTGTAAGGTAGGCTAAAAAACTAGTTGCACGTAAATTGTTTTAATTTTATTGACAAGTAATAGTTAGCCAATAGTAACTAAGTGGGATTCACAGTCCCTAAGAGCCTACAAGCCAAGTAATTCAGGGCGTTGGGACCCCGTTCTGTGACAAAAGATACTTTCTTGGTGGAGCTTAGGTGCGTCCTATCAAACATCTTCTCAATAAAAGTCAACCATTCTTCAGCCTTCTCTACCCCAGCTCTACCATCAAACGGTAGAGGTAGTAAGCCCTGAAACCTCTTCAACAATCTACCATCATCAGAGCCCTCAAGGTCCTTAGCTCTATGTCTCTAGACCTATGTGATTCCTCAAAATCCTGAGGCTCTCTGTGTCTTCTTCCTCCTCTCCTTTCACCAAGCCTCTCAACTTCATTCCTTATGGAATGGTCATAAGCTGAGTGGCTAGCCCGAGATACTTGGCCAATCCCAGACATAACTCTTCTAGCTCTTAGATGCCTCATTTCATCATCATCTACTTCCTTATCCTTCTCAATATCATTTCCATTAGAAGGAACATTAACCATGTCATTATTCCTATAGCCTTCTCTTGTAGCTTCCTGATTCAGCTTCTGTCGTACAGCTAGTACTACTTGGGGTCCTTGTTATTAAGCTTGTAGCAACCTTACTAAGCATTCATTAATTTGAGCCAAGTTTCTTTACAACTTAACCAACACTTAAGGCATATTCAATTCAGGTGCAGGAATCACTAGAGCTTGTACTCTAGCTTGATCACCCATTCTTGGTTCCTTATTTCTATTCTCCTGCCATTGCCTACTAAGAGGTCTTAGAGGTCCCTGATCTCTTCTCCTTGTAGTAACCATATTCTTGTTATGTGACAAACAAATGAGCACAATATATACTTTACATCAAGTACTTGACACTAGCAACTGACCCAACTAAGTTCTATGTATGTAACTTTGTGCATGCATGATTCAACTAGATGTAACTGAAACTCCAATTCAAACCATGTTCTGATACCAACTTTTTTTGCTACACTTTGTGCTTAAATATAGTGATCATTTTTAGTGAGCTCAAGTCCCAAGTAGCCCATGTCCTTTAGGCCATGCAAAACATACACACTATATTTATCCAAGTGGCCCTCTTGGTCTTTATGTAATTATGTGTATATTGGTCCAACCATGAAACAAATATTCACATACAAACTCAATTGGAAGCTTAGACAATGATCAAAACCTCATTTTAGGTCAATATGACATTCATACAAAATTCCATGCTCTAGCCCAATTATATGCACATTTGGTGCACTAGGTGCCCGCCCATGTGTCCAAAGTTTCACACCATGTCCAACTCAAATTATACCCATATCCACCTATGCCCTAAAGGTTTTAAACCATTTAATACACTTAAACCTTTATAGGGAAATAGGTTTGAGACATTAAATCAATCTAGAATTGCCATTATGGATTTTACACTCAATCGGGTAAAATTGACCATATGACCAACACCCAACAAAATCAGCTAACTTTGACTAGCTATAACTCTTGGTACAGGACATCAAATCCAATGTTTGAAAATTCAAATTATCCATCTTGAAGTGTTCTAAGTGTAGTCAAAATTTCATAGTCAAGTTCATTATGTACAGAAAGTTATGATAGCTAGAGTCTAAGGTACCAAATTTTAGCCATTATTGACCCTTATGCCCGTACAAAATTTCATAATATTCATACACTTCATTTCCGGGTGAAAAACCCACTTGGTGGTGTCAATACATGTCTTATACACATAGGAAAACCATTCTCCTGAATTTAGAATCCTTCTAACCATCATTCATAAAAATGCCATCAAAATAGCCCATAAACACCATATGGATAGCATTGTACATATGCTTCAAACTACACTCTGTTGATCCATATATCCTTCTCACACTACTCATACAACATACATAATTAATTCAAATGCATTCATGCACTACATACATTCCAATAACTTAGTTCATACGTACACTAAGATTCTTGGAGAACTTTAAAAGCACTAAGTACTCTAGAAACTTGAAGGAACCAGCTGCTGTGTAAGGCAGAAAGTATCATTACTAAAAATAACTAATGTGCTCCAAAACTCATGAGAAATTTTATTTCACAACTAAACATATTGAAGTTAATGTACTTAAAATTTCATAGAGAAATTCAAACCCAGCTATTAGTTTGAATGATCTCTTTTAGGTGCTCTTAAAATGGACAAAAGAGGGGTAAATTCCTTTAAAGAACTTAGTAAAGGCTTATCATTAAAATCTTGAATTCCAGCCATATACCTGAAATCCAAAGACACTTAAACATAAAACCACAACACATATACATGAATATAGCCATCCAAATGCACCGACAAATAGAACTCAATCAAATGCAATGCTGGCAACAACACATTATTAGGGTTAGTCCATAAACAATCAAATAAACAATATGTAATCACTATAGCAGCCATCCTTAAGCTAATGCTTGGTCTTAGGAGGTTAATTGGTCTTAATTAGTACTAAATTGGGCTATAGAAACACTGCCATCGTAGTGCATGAAAAAATAGTAAGGCTAAAACCTTGTTCATGCACTCCCCCTTAACCCATACTTGGTTCCTTGAGCTTTTTTGCTCTCTTCCAAACATGGTATTAGCTTCATGGATGCTTGATCATCATCTTAGGACAGTAAACAACCATGAAACATGAAGATACCCTTACCTAGATGTGAAGGCCAAAAATTCCAAGAGAAACTCAGTAAACCCGAAAACTAGGGTTTTTCTCTCTGTTGTTGAATCCGATTGCCTTCCTTTGTGATTTTTTTAGAGCTTGAGCTATGGTGGCTATAGAAGATTATGGAGGAGCTAAGGAAGGAGACTGTGGCTGGTGATAGCCAAAATGGCCAAGGAAAGGCAAGAAAGTCTAGATATTTTCTTGACTTAATTAGTTTAACCTTAACTCTCACATAGGTCATTATAAGTATACCTTAAATAAAAACTTATTGGCTAATCTTTAGCTAATGTTTTTGACTATATGAACCACACATGGAAGGGTGGGATGATGATAAAAGTGATACTATTTGGCCTTTTTCAAATATCATCCCATCCTTAAGTTATTTTATGGACAATTATAGACCAAATTGTTGTAGGTTCTTAAACAATTAGCATTTGCATCCTTTATGCAATTTAGCCTTAACAAATGCTTCCTTACCATTCAAATCCTTCCAAAAGCTCTCTTTTAAAGTAGTAGAATTGAGTGCCCAAGTCTTAAAATCTTACAATAAAGTCCATAGGTTACTTGTAAAACATGCAATCCTTTCGGGTTTCCTTGAGGGCCAAGTAACCACTGTGTGAATCTTTTAAGGAGGTATAGATTATACACTAACCCCTCACATTTCATTCTCTATGGTGAAAATTATGTTATATAATGGTTTATAACCATTATGCATTTGTACTGTAATTTTTCCATTTTTTTAAGATGGTAAAAATGGGGGTGCAATCGCATCACCCTTGGAGGTGCAGCCATTTCATGCCTACTATGCACTTTCCTCTATTCTACTTAATCTCCAAGAAATTTCATCTCTTTGGCACTTCCAATTTCACTTCCCATTCATGACATAAACATTAAATGCATTAATTTAACTTAGATAAACTTAATCCCTTACCTCAAATTCAAAACAAAGCAAGATTAAAGCAAACAAGCCACACAAGCTCACTTGAGCTCAATTTGTTTCCCTTGAGTTTCAAGCCTAAATCCAAGCAAAATGGGCACCAAAATCACTAAATTAAGACAATCAATAACCAAAATTTTAATCTTAAAACCAAGTTAGACCCATGGACAAACTCACCTTAAGGTTTGAAGCCAAAACTTGCAAGAAACAAGGCAAATGCACCCAAACGATAAAAAATAAGCTAGAGCCTTGATGTATATGCTTTAGACATTCAATTTTGCATGAATTTTGTAGGGTTTTGAAGAAATGTTGAAGAGGAGATATGAAGGAAAGGGAGGCACGAAAATGGCTTTAGAAAAAAATGATGAACAGGTATTTTGTTTTGTTCGAAAAGATGACCACCTATTCTCACTATATCTTTGACTTCTTCCTCCACTTATCAAAACAAGTTTTAATTTTTTTCCCTTTCAGCCGCCTACCCCAGCCATCCCTTAGGTCCCCATAGACAAACTCTCTCCTTGCCCCTAACTTTTTATTTTTATGCCACACGTGGCACAATAGCCCTAATTCCTTAGTTGGTGCATTTTAGTCCCCTAATTTTCATTTTTAGTTCTAATGGTTAGAGTAACTTATGGTCTTAACTTACTTGGTCAAAAAAATACTTACATGACCTTAATTTCAATGAAATTACAACCAAGCGACTAACTTGGGTCAAAATTATCATTTTTCCCTTGTTGCCCTTTGGTGCTATTTTACACTTAGGAACTCAATACAACCTTACTTAGCTTACTTTTCTTACTTAATAGAGAACTAATTTGAGGCATTTAAATAAAAAATTTTAATTAAACATACTTACTTGGTCAAAACAAGTCGTTGACTAGGAGAGTTGTCATATGTTTCCTTCTTGGTTTAGCCCAAAACCTTATTAGCTTGTTCAATTGAGTATCCAACTTCTTAGTCTAGCTTCCTATGTTCCTATAAACCTATATTCCATATTAATTTCTATATATTACACATGGACCTTTACATAACTAATATATATAATGACAAACAAATTCCTATACATATCAAAGGCACTTAACCAAACATAATCATAGAAAAAATGAATCATCTATTAATCACAAGTAATAGAATTACTTGCTACCAACTTTTGACTACCATTGAGAGGGTCACCATTTTCTTATGGATTTGGTCATCGTAAATGCCCTTGTCACTTTTTGTGAATTTTGAGTGGCTAACCCTTATATTATCAATTAAATAAACCCTATTAGGTCCTAAAGTCTATATTTATTTGATTAACCTAAATCATGAGTTTTACTATCAATCTCTATCCACACTTGGTCCTGGGACTAATGAAGCTTGTTAATTTTGGGTTTAGGTGGTTAGGTAACAATGTTGTATAATGGTAAATCATTAAAGATAAGTTTTTTTAGGTGGGCCTCCAATACTTATGAGATGTATTAAGAGGGTTTGAGCTTAAGTTGTATAATTATGTGAGGAAGTGAAGCACGCATGATTTAAATGTTCTACATATGTTGTTGGTTGTTAAAGCATATCATTATCATGGATGCCTCATGAAAAAGGAAAGGTTGAGTAATCACATTAGAGCTTTCACTAAATAACTCGAAACCATAGAAGAAAAAAATTAATTAATGTTGAAAGTAATGAATTATAAAGGGTTACAAATGCCTTCCAAGTTAATTGCAAGAATCAATCAAAGTTTTGGGAAAAGATCATGCGTAGTAAGATGCACTAACATTCTTATTTTGCTAATCTACAGCTTTTTATGGAAGAAAATCAAAATGTAATAAAATTACCAAATGCCCTCTTGAAGTAAAATGATCAAAATTCCCTTGCCCCTTTATGGCGGCTGCAGGAATTTTTTTCCTACATAGGAAAAGTCAAAACATAATTTATATATCATCAATAAGTATAATACACTGGTTAACAAGTAATAACATTTTGCATTGGCAATGTTCACAATGAGATTTGATTGTCAAATTTTAAAAGTTTTATCACATGCCACAAGAATGATATGATTGGTATATAAAATTAGCAAAATTGGTTGGTTCCAAAACACAAATATAAACTCAATAATTAGTGATGAGGATGTGAATGGAAGGAGAGACTAGGGTCTAGGCACATTAATGCATGGTGGACGTGTGTATGTGGGCGGGTTTGGTGCACGAGGGTAAGTTGAGTAAATGCCCTTATACATGTCCATGGTGCATGAAAGGGCACGACTAAGCTCATGTGAGCTAAAAGGCACATTGAGGTGCACTAAATAAGGTCCAGTGAGCAACATGGTATGTTGGGCTAATTTTGGGCCATAGACATCACCCTAAAAGAGAGAAGCTTAAGCAACCATTTTGGGCCCAAATGAGCACTTAGGATAAATAAGTTGTAAGGGCCACTGAAGAGCACACGTATGAGCCTACTGAGCCAAAAAGGCCCAAGAAGGGCAAATTACACACCTAGGGCATATAGGCCCAACATGATTATTTAAGGTCGAGTCTCAAGGAAAATGAGTATTTGTAAAAAATTATCCAACCTAAGAAGGGAATGAGAGGCAATCAAAAGGCAATCATGATGGATAAGTTGATTGAGAGTACCTATTTCTACTCTCAAGCTCACCTTCATATTTGGAACAAGGACCAAATTGAGGTGTGTGGGCCAAGAAGAGGCAAATATGATCTTGTTCAGAATACCTATTGATAGGTGATTGGACATGCCAGTGTTAACAGGCAGGGGATTATTCTTGAATTCAAGGATAAGGTGTTATCTAGATTATCTTCCATGAGGTGGAATGGGGTAAACTATGAGGTGAAAATGAGGTGTTTCTCAATATAGCTCCTAAGCAATGGCAAAGCAATAAAAAAAGGTTGGCTTGAGGACTATAAATTGGGATTGTTAATGTGCCAAGGGAGGATTGCCCAACCACCGAGATAAACATATGATGTGGTAAACATGCAAAAGGTAGTATTTCACTAATTGGGCTAATAAAGAATGATTTTAAATAAAGGGATAATCCAATTCGATTCCTAGTTGGTATCTAGGAAACTAAAGCTAGGTAAATCCCTATGGTGAAAGTCCAATGGACCAATTATCTGAATGATGGAGCCACAAGAAAGGATGAACAAATTGCAGATACTCAGGTTCCAACTTATTCCTCAGTATTAAAGTAAAGAAATTGGAGGACAAAATCTTTGTAAAGGGAGATGATGTGAGAAACCTCTAATTATTAGGTAATTAATTTAATCTAATTGCTTAATTATTTGTTTCAATAACACAAGTTAGATTAAGCTAACACACAAGTTTGGTAGTCCCTGAAGTCCACGAGAGTACAAATTCAAGTTGTTTATCCATAACAAAAACTAAAGGAAAAGTGGAAATTTGGTAACTCAAAGGTCAAAATTTGGCCAAGAAAAATAAAATTGTCTTTCTAGAGGTGAAATGAAAATCTTGATGAAGTGCAAACTCAATTTGACCAAAGATTGACTTTTTCTTGCAAAGGAAGCAAAGAAGGGTGAAATGGTAATTTCCTACTCAAAATGGGTTTGGAAAGGTGATAAATGGTGATTTAAACCATTTGGTGAAATTTGGAGAAGTTTGGGGTTAAATTGACCAAGTTTAAGATTTTTCTTACAAATAAAGCTAAGAAGAGCATTTTTGTGATTTTAGCTGGTCAAACATGAGTAAAGAACTAGTCAAAATGAGTGAAACCTATTAAGGGGTAGAAAAATACATGGTTGAAAATGGAGGGAAAAAATCTAGAATTTAAACTTCAAATGAAGACATACTTGAGAAAATTATGGAGGAAGAATGCTTTTCCCTATTGGATAGTTTCATTCCCAAGACCTTTAACCCATGCTATGCCTATGTAATTGGAAGAAGCAGACAAGGCTGAAAAGAAGGCCCTAAAAAAATGGAGAAAGACCCTAAGCCCCTAAGATAATTTCCCTAACCCTCTAAGGACCACATGAAGCCTTAATCCCTTACTACTTTGATTTCCCATCCATCCTTCATCCATTTTTTCACCTCATTCATCAATAACACCACAAAATCACCCTCCTTTCTTTGTCCTCTTATCAAAAAAACCTCTAAACCACTCATCTCTCACCAATAATCCAAATAAAATCAAGAAAATGAGAGCTTTTAAGTAGCAAACTGAAGGAGAGATGAATCTGTTATGCAGGATAGCTTTTGTTTTTCTTCAAGATGGATTGATTTTGGGATGTTTCTTGATGTAAGATATTTTATTTTACTAGATCTAGGTTTCCTATTACTTAAACATAATCCTAAAACTCGTAGTTGTTGAGGTTATGCTTGGTAAAAGGAAGAAGAATGATGTAACTATAGAGGAAGGGGTATTCAGTTTGGTTTTCTTTCTCAAGGTAATAAAAGAGTTTTGGACTAGTTGAGAATGTGGTTGATCTACCTCTAGGCTTTAAATTATGTGCTAATATGGCTAGTTTATGTTGGTATCAGGGACTCTAATGGAAAGGGCTCAAAACCAAGGTTGTAGGTGGTGGATCTACACTTGCAAAGAGGAAACTGTTCTTGTGTAAGATATTCTTTCCTTTTGTCTTTCATGAGAACTTAGATCTATATCTTGGCTATACTATCTAGGTAAATGGTCAAGTATGTTAAACGGCATGAGGTGGCCTAGAGAGCCAAATAAGGCTCTAGGGGCACTAAGGTTGAACCTAGCCTACTTTGGACAATAAGTGGCATCTTTGGTGCATAGATCGACAATAGTGTCTAGACTAAACCTTGGTGCTTGGTAGATGCATGTGGCCAAACCTTTATGGTTTTGTAAGAACAATAGAGGTGTACCTCGATTTGGGTGTTTATGGTTTTGACTGACCTCAAAGGCTTACTATGTGTGTGTGGATTTGAGTACCTAGGGGCATAGTATGTTTGGGTGTGCTACGGTGTACATGGCTGCATCGTGTGTTCCTGAGGTGCACATGGGTGGGCCCAGGAGGGGCACATATTATGTGCACCCAGGTGTACATGAGTGTGCCCAAAGGGGCACCCGAGGGCAAATGCTAGGGTGCACATATGTGTACACTTATGGGCTTACGACCATGCACACCAAGATGAGCCATGAGGGCACACTCTACAACTTTGTGTTTCTTATGGGCCTTGGGTTAGGCTTTAGGCATGACCGCAAGGGGAAGCCCAAGGAAAAAGCCCAATGGCCCAAAAAACTCTAAGGCCCACTAGATGACTTAGATCACAAGTAAGCATACACATTAGTCTAATGGGCTAAGAGGCAAAATGAGGCAAAAGACATTTATAGGCTATATGACCTACACCAAATTTTTTTCAGACCACAATGCATACAATAAGGTAAATTTTTTTTTTTTTTTTGCTAAAGAAAGCTAGCAAGCCCAAAGGCAATTACACAAAGTGTAAACTCACATGGGCAAAAAGGGGGCACAAGGGAAATTACCTAAAGTGTAAGCTCAAGGGCAAATAAATGGACCAATTGGTGACTCTTTTTTTTTTTTGTGATTGTTTGCTTATGTGTGAAGTAGTGGGAGTCATGTGCTAGAAAGGCAACAGATAATGATCATTATATATTACTCTACATCGTCAAAGCTCATATTAGTTTATGGCAAACTTCATGAATGCATGTCTCTATGTGCATATGGTGCATTATGATTCGGTGTAATGTTCATTTTTTTTAATTATGAAATGCCTTACTAAGTATGCATGGCGTGTTTACCCTTATTTTTAATATGTAGGATTTGATTGCTTGGATTATGATGATATGATTAATTGTTGTGTATATATATATTTGCATGCAATTGGGTACATGCATCAACAGAGCACACACTTGTAAACTTTATTCCATGATTGGCTCATGTAATTGGTGGCCTAACTTTAGGATTTCTTACATGACAATAAGGTACAAACAAGGAAAGGACATATTATGATTGTGTTGCGCAAGGATTTCTCTTGGGCAAAGGTGTGGTATAGTGGTACACTATCGCAAAACTTGTAACAGCACTAAAAT
This sequence comes from Aquilaria sinensis, assembly GCA_005392925.1. Lineage (NCBI taxonomy): Eukaryota > Viridiplantae > Streptophyta > Magnoliopsida > Malvales > Thymelaeaceae > Aquilaria > Aquilaria sinensis. The sequence goes on from SMDT01002175.1 coordinate 360,398, forward strand.
CTTAGTTATGTAGTTGACATTCGCCTTTAGTCTAAACCGTGGTATGAATGTAATGGCTATATAATAAACCATAGATCTGCTTAGTGCATTGGTTACATGATATGAGTGTAGTTTTTCATAATTGGTTTGACACTTTGTTTAGTCATGTATTCATGCATGTATATAAAATGGTTTTATAAAATTGGAGCTCCTTAACTACATGTTTTTCGATGCACTCAGCCAAAACTAAAATCATACCTTAGTTTAGTAAACTGATGGGTTTTAATGAAAGAGTTATAAAATATGTTTTCTTAACTCACAAGTAATTAATAGTTAGGCAAGTAGACAAAGAAATTTAAAAAATCCTAGCAAGGATCCTAAAGGTGATGAATGATTTTGACTTAATGAGATGAATTAATTAGGCAATGGAATAAATTGGCCTTATTAGGAAATAATTAGGCTACAAATGAGGCGGTTCCTCACATAACTGCTTATTAGTTTATTGCCCCCACCCTTAGAAACCTAAGTGTCTAGATTTATATGTTTAGACAATCATTCACTAATGAATAATGGTTTGTGAAAAATTATTCAATAATGAATAAAACATTTAGACAATCATTCAGTCTTTACCTCTGTACAAAATCCACATATGACAAAGTGATTGAATCTCGAATATTAAGGAGTACACTGCATGCTCTTTTCCATTAAAAATTTTGTTGTTCTTTGGATTCTGAATCATCCATAATGTTGTAGAGCCAACTGCTTGCCAAGCTTGCCATACCTGATTATTCTAAAATATCAAGGGCGGGGCCACTGATTCAAGATGCAATTGATGATGTGACCTATGACCAAAGAGTAAGCCCACCATTTTGATACTTTAGGCCAAACCTGTGATGCAAACTTGCACTACAGTAACAAATGCTCCTTGTCTTGAAAGTAGGATCTCAATTGTTTCATTTGCAAAGCTTCTCTCCTACTAGTAGCTTTTGTCTTGAAAATAAAGTTGATCATTGTCTTTTAGTACACTAGATGACAATAAGTAGGATCTCAATTTTTTCATTTGCAGAACTTCATACTTATCAAAAGCTTTTGTCTTGAAAGTAAAGCTGCTCCTTGTCTTATAGTAATGGTTTTGAATATTGTACCATACTGGCTGATACAGATGTTATGTACTAGAACCAGCATAGAAACGGTATGCTGTAGTCAAAATGAACACTGTCCTTTGTATTGAACTATGCCAATAAATATTAGTTGTCTCTCGCGGAATCCGTCTTACCATCTCAATACAATCAATTTTTTTATTCTTTTTAAGTTTTTGATATTCGTAGGTAAAATATATTATAAGTATTTGTAATTGATTAATTTTATAAGAAACATTTTACCAATATTTAAAAGAAAATTTATGCTTTAGTTTTTTTCATACCTTAAAAATTATGATTTTATTATGCATAGTGGAATATTTATAAGAGAAAAACTCTTAATCAATCTATATACATATAACCTACATTTCACTCTTATAATCTCAAATTTTGGAATTTTCCATATGTTGATATATTATATTTATATATATTTTAATTTAATATATGAATATATATCTAAATTAGTTAAAACCAATGCATCTGAGATTGTATGATGTGGTACCGGTACTATACCATACCAGTTAAATGGCAACAAGAAGGATCTATATTGTTTCATTCCCAAAATTGCTTACCTGTCAAAAGCGCTTGTCTTGAAAATAAAGTAGCTCCTTGTCTTATAGTCCACTAGATGACAATAAGTAAGATCTCAATTGTTTCATTTGCATAACTTTCAAAAGCTTTTGTCTTGAAAACAAAGTTGCTCCTTGTAGCCCTACAAGAAAAATATATTTTTATGACTTGCAACTCGGTCACCAATCGGTCACCATTTCACTTTTTGGTGACCAAAAATATCGGTCACCAAAACGGTGGTCGCTAGAGTGGAGTGACTGGCTCTGTATGCTATATAGCGACCGACTCTGGCTGTTACTAATCAGGGGCCTGTTCTTATTTTTTCTCAAAATTTCAGATACCCAGATTTAAAATTGTTTTGGTCCATCATTTTAGATAAATTTTTCATTAAAAATTTCTCGTGATTTTTTTCTTAACATTTCTTCTATTATTTATTTCTAATTTTTAGTTACTATGAATCTTCACATTCTACTAGATGGAAAAGGAACAAAGGCCTTCAAAATAATAGAAATAGGAGAAGAACATCATAAAAATGAGCCAATCAAAGGCCTTCAAACTCAGAAAAAGAAAGTTCTCATGAATACCCAACTTCATGTTCTTAGAGAAGGGATTAGCTTCATTCTTATGTTAAAGAGATGAAATGGTGCCTTCCTTAATTTACTCAAGCTCTTGTAGAAAGCATCACTTTTCCATCGCAATCACCATTTCGGCCACATCTCTTGCTCCAAAATAAATAGAGCACAAAAATGAAAATAAACACAAATTGTGGAAGAATTAAAATAAAAAGCATAAGAAAAAAATGAAAACTAGCAATTTATAAGGTAGAGGCACAAAATCTGAAATTGATCGGTTAGTCTTATTTCTCATGTATCACAAACATGGAGATTTAGAGGAAGGCTATCGAAAGGTGACTGGTTGGTGACCAATCCTGGGGACCTATTTATTCCAGTCACCACTCAGTTGCCAGTTTTCCATAATAAATTGAAATTTTAAGTTGAATTTTCTGAGTTATTCATTTTCTTTATGAGCCGTCTGCTATATAAACATGGATATATGTAGACTTTTAACTCAGCATCAACAATCTCAAAAGGAAAGCAAAAGTCTACTCATTGATAAATCAACAGGAGCATGGCCAAGTTGTTTTGCATCGTTACAACTTACGTCGCACCTCTATGCATCTTCTATTTGATGTTTGCCCAACAAGGTTAGAGTTCTAACCCCTCCTTCCCTCCCTCCCCTCCTTCTCTCTCTCTCTCTCTCTCAATATATATATATATATATTAAAATAGAAAGTTTTGGATAACCAATTTTTTTACAGTACTCAATATTTTCAATAGCTTAGCCATAAAAAATTGCCCAACATTTCTGATAGCTTAGCTATTGGAAATGACTTGACAACATTTCTGATGGCTAAACGGTTAGATATAGCATGGGTTATTTTTTTATTAAAAAAATGGAAGCCATCAATATACCATTTGCGACAACAGTAAACCCAATTGACATTTTCCCGACTAGTGGCTGTTGGAAACAGCTTTTCTGATTGATGTATTTCAGAAAGTCATCGGACATTGTCCTCCTTTTAAGAGCTTATATATATGTATATGTGTGTGTGTGTTTGTGTGTATATTCTGGGTTTAGACATGAAACTAGGTTTTATGTCTTCATTCTTCCTGCCATAACTCATAATGATCAATGATGGCAATCTTTATCTTTTTTCCCCTTTTTGCTACATCTTATTTGTTCTTCATTTATTCATATGATGTCTTAAAGTACTAATACCTCTTCTATTGTATACTTTTAAGCATGCTTCTGAATATCAGGAAAAAAAAAAAAAAGAAGCATTGTTTCATCATTTTCTTATTTCTAACGGCTCCATTGTCACTATTTCTTAGAAGATGCAGGGGTGATGAACAATGAAAGCGACTGTTCATCAATAGTGCTCATCGCTCTTTATTTACCAAGCCGATCACTTCTCTTGGGGAGGCGATCGCTTTTTTTTTTTTTTTTTTGTTTTTTAAAGCATGGTCATTTCCGGGAAAGACGATCACCTTTTCAAGGGACTATGATGCTATTTTTCACAATTTCATTTTACTTTGCATTTTGATTGACTTAAACCCATTTGCAGTCCATAAGTGCTGCTCTTTCCCATTTCAGTCTCTCTAGTTTATCTATTTGTCATTTTGGTCCTCATAGTTAATAATTAATTTTTTTCCCCCTATGTTGGTCCCAATTTTTCGTTGTTGTTGTTTCTTTTGTTGCTATTTCCAAAAACAAAACCTTGATCATGTGGTTTATCTGCTCTTCGTCATGGTTTGGGCAGATCCAGATTGTCCATTTCTCTTCTTTTTTTTTTGTACCTTTTTTTAGTCTTTATTGAGTTAATTGTTAAACCCTCTTGGTTCCCAAACATTTTTTTGTTACTTTTCTTTATTATTATTTGTTTGGTTTTATGTATCATTTGAGTTGATTTAACTTCGACCAATTCCTTCTCTTTTTTCCCTATATTATTGAATCATTTGATTGTAACTACCTGAAGTCACTCCATTTGCTCTCTTAGTCCGCAGAGCTTTTTTATTTATTTTTTTCAATTGTTATGATTAGATCTTACTTTCTGTCTCTAGAATTACACTATTTGCCTTATTTTATTAATATCTTTATACTATTTTTATCTTCTAAAACAAAACTTTAGTTGTTATAGTTCATCGGCTTTTCAGCATATCATCCATATATTGTTGAATTACAACAATTTTCACTATTCATTGAAATGTAACAAAATTTTGAGCGAAAGGTTCTGAGCTAAAAATTGCACAGTATCAAGTTGCTCAAAACCGGAAACTGGAGAAACTTTAAAACAAAAAGTGCCTAATATACTAGCATTTGTTTGTCGTCCTCAAACTTTTCTTTCTGCAATTGGTCCTCTAATTTGCAATATTTTAATAATTACGAATATCGAATAAATACTCGTTGGTAATACTATACATGGTCGATTTTTATCCAATATATAAATTAGTTTCTATATCTATCTTTGTTAATTTTGTACCAGTAATACCTTATATAATAAAAGTGGCTTTTATTTGATGTTGATTACTAATTTTTGAAAGCCTTAGGTTTCTATGGTCACCTATATACTGCTTATTTTGTATTTTTCTTATTTTTTCTAGAACCAATTCAAAGCTTATTCTATATTTATCTAACGATCACTTAAATTATTTTTTCTTTAAATTAGTTATTTTTTTTTTTAATATTTTCCGTACATAGCATAAAAAATTTAATAAAAAATACTTCCCTTTGGAAAACATGTCCAAAAGTGACGTTTTCCGGTGCTTGTTTAAAATGTAGAGTGTGAATTCCTACCCAACTTGAGCAAATAATTAATCACCATATATCAATATAACTGAAAATTTTGAAACGGCGACCAGTAGTTCGGCCACTAATTTGGTGATTAGCGGTTAAAAGTCAAATAACCGAATATTTAGTCACTCTTTTTAGTCAGGATTGTTGATCCCTCTTATACTGTATAAAAAAAATCACATTAACAACAATTATAGCAAAAGATATATATGCACACACTTCATTGTCTCGAAATGAGATATAGTAGAATATACCTATATATGAGATCTTATATAACTTTATATATAGGGATAAGCTTAATCAGTAATGACATTATGACAGGAACTGTTTTTGGAGTAAGCCATATGTCAGAGAACTCAGGGCCTGGGAGCAGTGCCACTAAAGAACAAATCCAAGAGACAAAGCCATTTACGTTTGGGCAGAGGGCACAGACAATGGAAAGTTCGTTTTCACGTCCAACCCAAGGAAGCAAGTCCTAGCTAACTCTCTATCTCTCTACAAAAAAGCTTGCACACACAGAAATAGAACAAAACTATTCTGTTATACTCTATTTATTTAGTGTAATATATTTATTTTTTATAATTAACACTTTTAAATTTCTAAATTCAGTTTGATTTATATAAAAAATAAGCTTTCTTGCAATTATTCATTCTTTCAATTAATTGGAGAAAATGCATGTTCAAAAGAAGCCTTAAAGAGTTATTATGTCCCCACCTGGCTGTTGTAAAAGGAAATAGGAAGTTGCCTGGGGGGTTGGTTTTGTCTAGCACCTGGCTAGATGCTCTGCTATTTACTCTCCTTTGTTTAATAAAGCTCTTATTTGCTGTTAAAAAATAATAATAATTTACCTAAACATATGAACAAAAGCTAAAAAATATAAAAATAAATTGTATTTGGCCAATACTAAGAGGGTACGGCTGGTACAGGGCGAGACGGGTGGTACACTCGATACCAACCGGCATAGTTTGGTACAGTGGATAGCCTGTGTTTTGGTTGCCTCTTACTGTTCTCTGCTCGGTACCAACAATTAAAATTTTTATAGATTATTTTTTAACTTTTCTAGCCTAAAAATTAAAAATTAAAAAATATACCTTTCACCAAAGTTATTTCCAAAAAAACTTTTAGACTTCTTAAAGTGTATGATTTTAATTATCACGAAATTTAAGTAAATAATCACTAAAAGTTAAACTAATCTCATCTGCCATTCTTGTGATCATGTAGCTATTGGTTGCACAAGGTTTTTCAAACTTAGAGATGAAGACATTTGCGCTGATGATGACGGGAATGAATGCGATACAATTTGCAGAAATGATAGAGGATATTATTATGGATCTTGCCTACCTCTACGAGAATTGATACAAATTGTTGGTTCAGGTAATATTGATGAGGAAGGGGTTGATGATGAAATGGCTGTTAGTGGAAACTCGGGTTCAATTCTTGGTCAAAAATTTGCTTCAGTTCATCATGTTGAAGGTGATCGAGATCCTTTTATTGATGATAACGGTGAACTAGAAGATGATTTACATTACATTGGGGCAGAAATTGATCAACCGGTGTATTGTTTTTGTTGCTCAGCCCAGCAAACTTAATTGCCTCATTAAGATTCTCCCGACGAATATACCATATGTAAGAGCGGTTTCGTTTGCTACTATTTTTTGTTTTTTTCAGTGTTGTTGTATGAAACATATGGTACAAATGGAGAAAGCTCTGTAATAGTCATGGTTTTGCTTGAGTGTTAAAGATTAAAAATCGCTACTAGAAAAAGCCCATTTTCCCATAACACAATTTTTGAAGGTGAAAAGCGGTCAGAATTTTTTTATGGTAAGCCTTCGATAAACTTCTCCACTTGTTCCCCATTTTTTCCCACCCTAAACTTCACTTTAAAAAATTTGGGTTGGCCTAAAATCAAAGAATTTCTCCTTCGTTCTCTAGCCGTTTAAAAAAAATCAAAATTTGAATTTTGCGATGGCACACTGTGGAAAACATTTGCCCAGCTAAAACTTTTTCCTCCACATCTAAAAAAGTTAAATTGCTTACACCACCATTACAAAAGCCCTACTTCACTGAAATCTCAATTTCACTCCCACCCTCCACATATCTCTCTTTACACAGAATTTTATCTTGTCCTCAATACAATTTCTTTCTCTTCTCCTTCATCTTCTTCTTTCTTTCCTCTTTCTCACCATTTATTTCCTCTTTATTTCTATCACTTTCTTTTCCTTTTCTTTTTCTTCCTCTGTTACTTTTAGAACTTCATTTTCTATTTTTTTCTCTTCTAGTTCCTCCTCCCTCCGTCTCTTTCATGCCAGATTGTTTGTATCATTTTTCAACCCTATTTCTTTTCTTCTTTCTTCTTAATTTAATTAACTGCTTTAAAAAAAAATCAAAAAGTGTATTATGATGGCTTAAAAACTAAAAATTCATAAAAATTTAATAAGATTATAAAAATTTTATTTTAAATCAATTATTATACCTATATAATAATTAGCTTTCAAATGAAATTGATTCCCAGCAAAAAGATGTAAAAATTAAAAAAAAAATTATTTTGGTTTAATTTGACTTAAGTTAAAACAAATTGGCTTTAAATCTCTTACTCATCTCCACTAATGGGATCAAGAAAGAATACTAGCAACGGTGTGAAGAGCTCCTCATCCCCCACCAGTTTGGGATCTTTTTTCCATTGCCACCCCCACCCAAACTGAGGGATCAACAACGAAATGATGTTGATGGATGACGACAACATCGATATGGCAAATATCATTGTGAGCCTTGAGCTATAACTTTCCAACGACGGTGAACTAGAAGATGATCGTGTTGAAGGTGATCGAGGTCCTTTTATTGATGATAATGGTGAACCAGAAGATGATTTACATTACACTGGTGCTGAAATTTACCAACCAGTGTATTGTTTTTGTTGCTCAGCCCGCAAACTTAATTGCCTCATTACGATTCCCCAGACAAATAATTAGGAGAAGAATATACTATATGTAAGACACTACAAGGGAACAAGGCATTTGAAAAGGGAAAAAATGTAGGAAAACCATAGAAAATGTTCATTTCCTACAATTAAAATTGTCGAACAAAACTGTAGGAAAAAGTAGTGTCGGAAATAAAAATCGTCAGATAAGCGTAAAATAGTCCTACGCTTTTGTGATGCCCGTGGACCCCAGCATATCTGACTGTTTTGAGATGAATTAAATCCTACATTTTTCTGACAAAAGTATTTCCTACAATTTTGTGCCCCCAATTGTCCTATGGTTTTGTGACCCCACTTGTCCTGCGGTTTTGTGACTTTCAATGTACTGCGCTTTTGTGACAATTTTGTGTCCTATGGTTTTGTGACAAAATTCTCCTATGCTTTTTTTACTAAACTATCTCCTATGGTTTTCTGACATTAACGCTTTGTTCCTGTGATTTTGTAACAAGTTAAAGATTTTAGTAAATTAATTTATACACAAATTAAAACATATTATATAGTATTATATATATAATATATAATTATCATTTATTATATATTATTATTATTATTATTATTATTATATAACAATTGATCAAAGTAGTCAATAATTCATTATACATAAAAGTAATCAAATTTTACAGAAAAGGTCAATTACAAATAACTAAAGGTCTAATATAATATCAATGGGATGCAGTGCCGGGCTAATCATCTTCATCTCGCTAGCTACGACCGTCATCATGATGCTGAGTGGAGGATCCGATCCGTAGGTTGTCTGAGAAAGCTGATGCAGGTAAAATCCCCTACTGAATCAACCTGTTAAGCATGACGCTTATTGCAGCATCGGTCTCTCGCTGGACCTGAGCGCGAACCTCTGCCTATAACTAGGTAAAATCACTCCGTAGCTGCATGTCCCTCAGTTAAGCAATCTTAGCCGAATCAACATATGGAGCCTAAAAAATTTTATATGTAGCAATTAGCAACGTAAAAGTGATAAGAATAATTAATTAAGTTAAATAGAAATGAAAAATACCCGATTTGGTCCAAAAGTGTGGGTATCAGTGAGTCAGAGCAGAACACCCCCTTTTTTTTGCGGGCCTCGTACCTCGCTCCATACCTCTGCATCGAACTGCGGGCGGTCATTCAGATTCTGGTATTTTTCTTGAATCCGCTGGACATATCCATCCTACAAGAAAAAGAAATTATAATTAGTAAAACAGTTAATATATTTTTAAAACATTGTTAGTAGTTGTAAATGAACATTTATTACGTGCAGCTGCTGTGAAATCGGATCAATAGGCTGACTGGTCTTCTTGCTCCTATAAGTATGAGACCACCACTCATCAAATGATGGCCCAACTCCATCTCGGGCTTTTGTCTGCACATTTGTATATATCATTAAAATTTTAAGTAATTAATAAATCATATAAAAAATTATAATGTATGGAAGGGAGAAGTTGGTACTATATGATCCCAGTGCATCTCGCCTGGGATTGAGCCCATCTTGTGCTTCAGAAAAGGCCTGAGGTATCTGCTATGTGCTTGGCATTAGAACCAACCTCCAATAGCTTCTTCTATCTCTCTTACTCCCACTGGTCAGACAACTGATTCCAAACATGTTGACTGTAGCAAGATGGAACATGTGGCCGCGGTAAAGTGTAGTCAAGGTTGGCAAAAAAGTTGGGGATCTTCTGAATCGCAACAGACCTCCAATGATAGACATGGTTTCGTACGGACTGTGAATAGTAGTCGAACCCAATCCGACGGATGTGGCCGAAGTCTCTGGGTCCCATCTATAGTAGTTTTGCAATATCAAAAAAGAGAAAATATATGAATTAGTCCATACACAAACTATTATTTAAAAATTTACAGAAACTAATTACCTCTAACTTGGTGGCGTGTTCTTCTTGTGCAGCTCGAGATACATATGACCAAGCTATATAACTTTCGTCCCACAACTTCGCATGAATGGAGGCAACGATGGAACAAATGGACAAATCAGTGAGTAAGCTATAACAAATTTAAATTATAGTAAGATATATATATAAAGTGATGTAATTAAAAACAACGTCGTATTTTATCAACAATTAAATTTGTAGGAGTCAATAACACTTACTCTCAATGGACGATCATCAGACAGTCCTGCGGAGGTGAAGGTGGTGGTAAGTCAACAACCTACAGGCCTCGCCCTCTAGCAAGTAGGACACCATCAACTAGCTGGGTGCCATGTGCAACGGCTGGGCCGCCATCATCTAGCTGCTGTTGAGGCGGTTGCTCCTGTTGATGCTAAGTCAAGTGTAGGCCAGGTAAATGAGTGGCTACACCAATCTCATCTAGATTAAGGAATGAATTAGGATTGAGGTCCTATGTGGACTGTCCGATCCCTATATGCTAATAATAAGATGACCCAAATATTTCGCTCATATCCAAGCAATAGGCATCGGGCTAGGTGTTTCAAAACTGATGAAATGCGGAGCTCGATGCACCAAATGTCTGGGGCACATAAGGTCTAGGCACCAGTGTATATGGCACCTGGGTCTGTAGCTGGGTCTGTGCCACCGAGTCTGAGCCTGGGTATGTGGCAGTAGGGTCTTTGGCACCTAGGTCTAAGTCTGAGTCTGTGACATCTAGGTAGGTGTCACAGCAGGCGATCTTGGACCCCGACTGCATCGCGAGTCATGTAAGTCCTTAGCCGGGCCTTTGCCCGAGCTTGACTGTCTGGGGCGAATCATCCTAAAATTAAAATGTAACATGTTTTTAATTTTTTTTAATTATTGCAAAATTGTTTATTACATAAATATTTAATGCTAAATTGCCATTACGTCATAGTCTTTTATTTATAAATGACCATTACTACACTAACATTTACTTATTAAATTTCATTATTGCAGTAAAATCATTAATTTTTAAATTGCCATTATTTCAACACCATTTGTGTAATAACAATTTTTATAAATTAGCAATTATTTGACTAAAACTTATTTATAAATTACAATTATTAAACTAGCATTAACTGATTACACTAACATTATTGAAGTAACAACTATATTACATAAACATTATTAACGTAACAGTTTTTTATAACTACCCACATACATATTACATGTTTTTGTATAAATATAAATTACAATTATTACACTAAAAATTATTTATAACTAACCACATACATATTACTAACAACATATATAAAATTACTTAAAACATATAATATAAAAATTGGCATTAAAAAATTTAACATGCAATACATGCATTATGTAAACAACCACTATAATACCAAACATTAATTATATAAGAAAAAACTGCTTAAAAAATTAAAAATACCTGGTAGAAGGATCTCTGAGGGAATTTTGGGAGAAGGTTTGGAGGAAATGTCACAGAAGAAAGGGAGATGAGTGGTCAGGAACTAGAGACCTCCCATGAATTTATAGGGAAGATGTGGCGGTTAAGCTACCTAAGAGTCCTATGATTTTCTTGCACTTTTTAAAATTGTAGGAAATCGTAGCAAATTTTGCTACGGTTTTCTAACAAAAATTAAAAAGTGCCTCAAAAGCATAGGAAACAAAAAATTTAAGACTCCCACCTTTAATTGGCTTCCCGCTTCATGTCTGACGGTTTTCCCACTTAGCGTCCTACGATTTTCCTGCACTTTTCAAAATTTTCAGAAAAGCGTAGCAAATTTTGCTACAGTTTTCTGACGAAAATTAGAAGGTCTCAAAAGCGTAGGAAACAAAAAATTTAAGCCTCCAGCCTTTAATTGCCTTCACGCTTCCTGTCTGACTGTTTTCCCACTTTTCATCCTACACTTTCCTTACGTCTCGTCTTGTCTTACACTTTTCCTACTTATTTTTAATATTAACTCAAAACCGTCTCCTACTTATTTTTAATATTAACTCAAAACTGTCGAACAGCGCACTACCCTAGATGATATAGTCCTGCATCTTTCCTACGATTTTTTTAAAAGTGTTAAAACTGTCGGTTCGCTTATACACTTTTCCTACGTGTTTTTAATATTAACTCAAAATTGTCGGACAGCACACTACCCTAGGTGATATAGTCCTCCAGCTTTGCCATGATTTTTTGAAAAGGTGTTAAAACCGTCAGACAGCATCATTTTTGTATATATATATATATATAATTTATAATGTGTATGAACTAATTACTATGTTTGGAAGTTAATTGGTTCACTTTTTTAGTTGAAGAATAAATGAAAATATTTATATTCTATAATTTAAATTTATGGATTTGATGTATATGGTCAGATTGAATCTCCCAAATTTACTAACATTATTATCATTTTTTTTTAATATCATGCAATAATTTTGGGACCAAAAAAAGTTGATATATTCATTTCAACATAGGTAATTATATATGTGATGATTAAATTTAACAAATTTAATATCTTTTCAACCCAAAATGCACTTGCATTCAAAGTTATATTACACTTTCAAATAAAACATGCAGATGTTTTGAACAATTACACTTAATCAAACATCATTGGCTTCATCTAACTCTAAAGTAACAAACAATGCCTCATCATCTGATGTATCCCCGTCGGCTTATGTGACCTCAATATTCTGATCCATGTCTTGCACGATTTCAAGAGAACACGTGAAATCGACAAGTATGTTAATCTCATCAAGGGTAGTGTCATTAGTTGTTACCATGGGTACTTCATACGAAATCGCTTCTTGGAACAGCTCGTCTGTGATTTCTACGACACGTGTTTGCTCATCTGACATTTTCTCATTGTCCTCAGACCGATCACTAACATTATTTGATGAACAATCGATGAAAGCTCATGGCTTCATCTTAACAACTGTCCACCACTGATCAAGAATCTTGTTAGGGTACTCACAGTAGTAAACTAGTTGAGCCTGTGATGCAAAGATAAACGGCTCAGGTGGTGATAATGTAGACTTTCATTGAATGTCAACAACATCAGTATGTGCACAACTTTGAACACCACGTGTCAAATCAAACCAAGTACATTTGAATAGCATCATGACTTCATACCCACTCCCGTGGTAGTCAATGCATATAATCCTATCAATAAGGCCATAAAAATCATACCCACTGGTTCCCTATGTCTCACTCTTCACGCAAACACCATAATTCTATGTCATTTTCTCTTTTCTATAGGATTCTGTGTGGAAATGAAAACCATTCACAATACATCTATTGTATGAACTGCCAACTCGAATAAGACCACGGGCTAATTGCACAACATAAAGATCTAATTTATCCTTGAAATGGTTCAACTAAAAATAGATAGTTAATATAATAACATAACTGCACAGTAAACAATAACAGAACACATTTACGTACATATAAATTATCATGTCATGATACTCACATATGATGTGAACCATTGGGTGAAATGTTCATCTCGATAACTTTGTAATTGACTTTCGTTGAATTAGGAAAATTTTGTTGATATATAAGAGTCAAAGTGCCTGAAATGATAAGTAGTCAATAGTGAATTAAATCAATCTGATTAAAAGAAAAACCCTAACATTTGTTTACATATATGGTACCTGACAATCGGTATAATCTCATTACAATTGCGCAAAGTGTAGATGTGCATTTGATGTCTGTCAGTGGGTTCAAGTAAGCGTTGTCGCCCACAGTTAGGTATATTACAACATCTTGTATTGAAAATAGATAACAATTAACCCTCAACATGACCAATAGGAAAATCAATGTCATCATTTTGTGACACCCTGTTTAACTATGTATGAATATTTAGTTCAAAGTAGTGGCTACAAAATGTAGACATTTCCTGCATCACATATGCTTCCACAATTGAACCTTCAATTACAGCTTTATTTCTGGCCTTTCGCTTCAATGACCGCATTAGTCTGCCAAGTTAAAAAAAATAACAATTACTGACATATAATGTGTGAAAATTATTGACATATAATATATGAAAATTATTGACAGAAATATGAATGCAAACCCAAAAATTACCTTTCAAACGAATACATCCATTGAAATTAAACTGGACCACACAACTTTGCCTCATGAGGGAGGTGGATGACAACATGTTTCATCGAATCAAAAAAGGCAGGAGGGAATATCTTTTCTAGCTTACATATGGTAACCACTAGATTCTGCTCCAATTGTTGTATGTCATCAAATCAAATCCTACTTGTGCATAATGTTCTGAAAAATAAGCAAAACTCAGAAATCGTCTCCCATTTAAGACCTGGCATGTACCCACGTAATGCAACAGGAAGCAACCTCTGTATTAACACATGACAATCATGGCTATTGAAGTTCTAGAATGTACCAGCACTCAATTTAACTATACAGCCCAAGTTTGAGGCATACCCATCAGGCATTTTTATCGTTCTTAGCCACAAAGTAACTTCTCTTATATGTTCCGACTTAACGTATAAAATGCTTTTGGTTTCAGACAGTTCCCCCTAATATTTCGTAAATGTAGTTCACACCACATATTTTTTAACTCCTTAAGCGAAAGGCGAGAATTCGAGTTATCTTTTTTCTTTTTCCCCGTAAATCCATAACGATATTAAAAGTATTCTCAAAATAATCTTTTTCAATATGCATGACGTCCAATTTATTGCATTGTCATCGTCACCGTAGTCTCTCCTCATCATCATCGTTGTCGCTATATTTTCTCATAGCCATTAATGCCACCTCCTCTTCTTTAATCACCTGGAAAACACCATCCAATGGCTTTGCAAATGACGAAATAAAGATTTAGGGTTAAGGACGTGGTAGAAATTTTTTAGGATGGTAATGGATTAAATTGGAAAATCATTATTATGTTTAATTAGATCTATGCTCACCATATTTGAAGCATATCTATACTCTATTTGAAAAAAGATAGCAAAAAGCACTATTTGACATTAGAGTTAATAAATTATCTAGGGTTAATATACAAAAACTCCCCTCAAATGGGGCCATACTCTACAATTTGTCAAAATTTTAATTATTTTTTGTTTTGTTTTTTTCCAATATTATTGCTTAACATGCCCAAAATACAACCAATACATACTAAATAACAATTTGAAGATTTATTCTAGTAGCTACTCCAAATGCATCAAGGTTCCTTGTACTTTGAGAACTAGGGTTTAGGCCTTGTTTGAGGCCAAAAATAAAAAATAAAAACTCCCTTCTTATTAGGTTGTCCTTTTTTCCCCTTTCTAAATTTGTAACTCCTTATATTAAGCTCATACATAGTCTTTCTATAAGGTACATTGGCCCATATGATGTAGAGGATATTTTTTATAATAAATTTAGGGCAAAATAGGCAAATAAATCACTGATCTTTTTGCCTCAGTGTATATCATCCATTATAGTTTTTTTATAGTTAAATTGCCGACTAACATTATTTTTCAAGCTGAATTAGATCATCGCCATAACTTTGTACTCACTGGATGTTGTTGTGGGACTATTTGCTGACATGGCTGTCATACGTGGACTTACATGTGGCATATTTTTCTTAGGTGGGAACAGGTTGTAATATGAGTGCCAAAAAGATTTAAAGGAAAGAATTTAGAGGACCATTTAGGAAGTTTTACTAATTAGAATTTGAAGAAATTTCTCTGGCAAAATTTTCACTGGACGATAAGTGAAACCATCGGCCTTGTTTGGGCAAGCTTCAATTTGGAGGAGAATGGTGAGGAATTGGTGGGGGATTTAGGGAATTAGTTAATCAAGATAGTGATTTGGTCTGTGATTGAGAGAGATATTGACTAAAGAGAAGGATACGCTAATGACAGAGGAGAAAGATATTGATGGAGGCAGCAATGTTGTAGTGGGCGATGGCATTGCAGGAAAGGGGACAAATCAAGGAGAAGAAGATCATTGGCAAAGAATCGACGTTGATGGAGAAGATGACGATAGAGGTGTGGGGAGTGTAAGGATGGTGGAGGAGGATGGTGACAAATAATGGAAGCAGGGGATGGCCGCGAAGAAAGGTTGCGGGGGATGGCTTGAGCATTGAGAATATGGCTTGGGGGGCATGGCAACAAAGAAGTGGCGGTGATGGTATGGTGCGTGTGAGGATGGTAGCAGAGGATGGCAGTAGAGGCTGACGATGGAGGATGACGGCAGAGGATAGAAGCAAGGGATGGCTGCGGATGAGGGTTGTGAAGGATGGCTCGAGCATTGAGGTTAAGGAGTTGAAGGATTTGGACTCAATTGTTATTATTTTGAGTTTGGGAACCTATGTGTAATAATAAATATAGTTCAGGAACACATGTTATAATTTTCCCAGGATGATGTGGCTTTTTTATTTATAGACTTAACAGAATATTCTAAAAAAATGAAATATTCTCTCTGTTAAACTGATAAGTGGCAAATTTGCTTATAAATCCAAAACAATGGTGTTAAATTTCACTCAATCATAAATGTTAGTGGACTATTTAACTATAAAAAAGCTATAGTGAGTGATATACGCTGAGGTGAAAAGATCAGTGGCTTATTTGCCCCTTTTGCCATAAATTTAGTATGAAAATTTTAAATAATAAATAATTAAAAAATATGAGAAAATTAATGAAAGTCGAACTAACCTAAACAATAACTAAAATTAGGTAAATAGAAACATGACATTATATGTATTTTGAAATAATGTATAATTTCATCATTAAAAATAATTTACTAAAAATTTCCCACTTTTACCAACTTAAACTCTAATTTTTAATAACAATGAAAAATTTATTAAGAAAAATTTAATTTCAATTTTAGCAATTATGTACCAAATTATTCTATTAAATCATATATAACAATTCATACTGCAAAACGCAATCATGAATAACAAAATAATATGATTGAAAAATAAAATTGTGCTTAATTTATGTTAGTAAATTTACAATTTGACCACTAACCTAACAAAGATAAAATTAAAAAAATTAATTAAAGCCGAATCAAACATAACTATATGTAGAAGTAGGCAAATTATAATGATTAAAGTTTTATTTTGAAAAAAAATTAAAGAAAAGAAAAAAAAGTTTGAACCAAGATAGAAATGGAAAAAAATTAGGTATTAAAGGTTTAACAATTGATTTAATGAATGTAGAAAAATGGATTAAAACAAAAAAAAATAAATTATGATAGTCAATGTCTTACTTTAGAATATAGTACATAAAAGCAATGAAAAATTTGAGGACCAAGAGAATAAATAGAAAGAATCTAGCTAAATATTTATTAAATTTGGGGACCAAAATAAAGGATGGATGGAACATAGGGACTAACATGGAAAAAAGTATAAATTTAGGGATTAAATTGACATTGAACCAAACAACCTAAAACTAGAGAAATTGTAAAATAGGCCTTAAAAATGCAAGTACCTTATGAAAAAGGAATCAAACTTATGGAATAGTCAATTGTGTCTGAAAATGGGGGGAAAGGTAAGCAAAAAAAAAAACTGTTTGTCTTCAATGATGAACACAAAAAACCCCACGATTTTAGAAGTGAGCGAGATATGTGGGACTAATCCATTACATGGGTACATTTTATAGCAACATTAGCTGTAATATAATCAATATAAGTTATTGATAGAACAATGCAAAATGACAAGATTTACCTTGACTTTAAGTAAAAACTGAGTATAAATAATTATAAATACACAGAGTAATCAACTGAATATATGTTTATATAGTGTCAAAAGAGCATTAAAGATAACAAATAAAAAATAATTAAAGCAATTCTATTAATTAATTTAATAAAACCATTAAGAGAAAGAAAGTTTCTGGTGTCAATAGTGTAGGATAACATTGCATGATATACATGCATAGGTTTTCCAAATTTTTACTCAGTAATAAATTAGTGATTAAATAAAACCTTTGAAGAATCATGCATTCATGAACAATACAATTGTTCACTTATTTCAACTAATCAAAACTCTAAATCAAATTTATGTAAAGCGCTCATACATTATGAAAAGTATGTATTTGCTTCAACAAATTAAAATGTTGAACCAAACTTATTTAATTAAAAGTCTAAGTCAAACCATGCAAAAGAAAAAGCTTTTGGTATTTAATATAGTTAATATAAGCATGTCATTCACTTTCATTTAATGTTTTATCATCTTAAATTTAAATATGCCATCAAAATTTTTATTTTGCTAAAAGTTCATGCCAAGTATCTGAAAGTTTGCCACACCCGTGACCAGAGATCTTGATAGCCCTCTTCCCTTCCCCTTAAAAACCTTTGACTTTTAGTATATACAAAAATTCTGATTAGCAAAAGAGAAAAAAAAAAGTTTATAACAGATCATGAAAGATAGGGACCATTATGGCAGAAATGTTATATCCAAGGATTAAAAGGGAGATTTGACCATTTTACAGGAAACAAAAAAAAATTGAAAAGGTTGGCCGATGTGTCAAAAAAAGGAACAAAATACTTTTGGATCCTTTTAATGTTTACTTTGGTTAGTAATATTCCCTAATCTTTATGATGTGCTAATCATGCCACAGTCAACAAATGGTGTATGTGTACCCGCTAGTTGGAGACAGCAGGTGAAACTGGGGGAGTATTATGGCGGACATGTAACATTTAGGGATAAAAAAATGACCATAAATTTGAAGAAAAAAAAACTAGGTTGTATAGCTAGTTGATAAACAGTAAAACTTCTTTCTCTTTTAGAATATACGAGGTTCATAGTGCCCACATGTTGCTACGGTTCAGTCCGTATAAACTTTAAATGTGAATATAAATAGTCGTGATCATTGACAAGGAAAAAGAATTTTTATTAAAAATAGAAAAAGCAAGAATGAGGATAAAAAATCATGGTAAAGTTTTGGGACTAAGAGAGCAAAAAAAAGAAAGATTCTAAGTATTAAGAGATAAATTGTGGAGACTAAATTTTTTTAAAAAAAATAAAAATAATATGAAAATGTTAATAATATAAGATTAAGAGTGGAATTTTAGTCACAAAAAGTAGGGTTTAATGATTAATAATTAAAAAATAACAAAAAATGGTCTTCAGGGCAGGATAGTAAATATAAAGAATTTAAGAATTAGAGGCTTAACCATCAACTTAATAAAGTAACAAAAAAAATAAATGAAAATATTAGATAAAATGAGTCAGCTTGAGCCACACAAAAAAGTAAACAACTTATAGTAACTAAAGTTATGTTCTAAAAAAATAATAAAAAGATAAACAAAGTTAAACAAAGTCACTATAATTGATCAAAAAAGAATAAACAAATCATGGTTACCAATATTTTGCTTTAAAAGACAATAAATAAATAAATGACAAAAAAATTAGAGACCAATAGACCAAATGAAGAGGTTTGGTGACCCGCACATCATAGTGGATATTTTTTTTAATAAATTTTAATAATAACAGTACAACACAAAACACGTTACGTGCTTCAAAACAATACATATTTTGTTTCTTAATTAAAAACAATTCAATAAAAATTTTCATCTCCTATTAACACAAAATTTAATTTTTAATATCAATGAAAAATTTATCTAGAAAAATTTACTCTTAAATTTAACAATTATGGAGAAAATTACTTTATTAAACTATAAAGCTTTGAGTAAATAATTGATGCTGCAAATCTTAATAATCAATAATGATAAAAAAAATGACAGAAACAAAAAAATTAATAAAGATAAAATAAAAAAGAAAGTGAAAAAACTGACTAAAGTCGAATCAACCACAACAAGGCCAAAAGTAAGCAAGTTAGAATGATTAAAGCTTCATTTTAGAAAACAACAATAAAGAAAATCAATAAAAAAAGGTTAAGATCAAGACAAAAAAAATGGAAAAAATTTAGGTTTTAAGGATTTAACAACTGACTTAATGAAGATAACAAATGGTTTAACTAAAAAATAAACAAATTATGGTCACCAATGTCTTACTTAAGAAGATAGTACATAAAAACAATAAAAAGAAAAGCTTGGGGGCCAAGAGAGCAAATAGAAGATTTAATTAAATAGCTATAAAATTAGGGGACTAAAATGTAACACGGACATAACTCAAGTCCAAAAATGAAAAAATTAGAAACTAAGGGACTGAAACTGTGATTTAACCAAAACAAACTTGAGATAAACTAAAATCGGGAAATTTCAACCTAGTACCTCAGAAATGCAAGCTCCTTGTGAAATGAGATAAAACTAAAAAAAGAGTAAATTGCATCCCAAAAAATGTAAAAAGCAAAAAAAAAACATAAGAAAAAAAAACTGCAGAACCACGGCTCAAAACCAACTGGGCTTAACCAACTCATAACAATGGCACTATTCATCCACCAGTAACCATTGTTGATCTTTAGAAGTTAGTAGTAACGAGGTGCATGGAGGCCGTACGTTGCGGTGGTTCATATGATCATTGCATAACAAAAAAATATACTTTCAAGTATCAGCCCTTGTAAATTTGGAACAAAATAATATTCACACTTTGCTAGGTAGAGGTTGAAGTAAAAAATACTACTATCAGAAACATAAGAGAAACAAATCATGGTTACCAATACTCCCTCCGTCCCATATTATTTAAAACAGTTGACTTTTAGTCATAGTTTAACTTGAATTTATTTATATTATTGGTTGTTAGAAAAAAAAATTAAAAAAATATATTTAAAAACTATAGGTTTTTATTTATCATTTATATAAATTTTTTTTATTTATATACTAAAAATTGAAAATAAAAAATCATAGATTACTTGTTAAAAAGTGAGTGTTTCAAAGAATATGAGACAGAGGGAGTATTTTACTTTAGAAGAAAATAAAAAAATGACAAAAAAATTAGAGACTAAGAGAATAAATGGAGAGGTTTGGTAACTCGTACATTGTAGTGGATATTTTTTTGTAATAAATTTTAATAATAACAGTGCGACACATAATATATTATATGCTTCAAAACAATGCATATTTGGTTTGTTAATTAAAAACAATTCAATAAAAATTTTCATCTCCTATTAACACAAAATCTAATTTTTAATATCGATGAAAAATTTATCTAGAATGCTTCAAATCTTAATAATTAATAATAAAAAAAATAATGATAGAAATAATGATTAAAGCTTCATTTTATAAAACAACAGTAAAAAAAATTAATAAAAAAAGTTAGGATCAAGACAAAAAAAAAAAACTTTAGGCATTAAGGATTTAACAATTGACTTAATGAAGATAAAAAATGGTTTAACTACAAAATAAAAAAAATTTAACTATAAAATAAACAAATTATAGTCACCAATGTCTTACTTTAGAAGATAGTACATAAAAAACAACAAAAAGAAAAACTTAGGGGCCAAAAGAACAAATAGAAGAGTTAATTAAATAGTTATAAAATTCAGGGACTAAAATGTACACGAATGTAACTTAGGTCCAAAAAAAAAAATTAGAAAGTTAGGGAATGAAATCATGTTTTAACCAAAAAAAATGTGAGACAGATAAAAATCGAGAAAATTGCAACCTAGGCCCTTATAAAGGTAAACCATGACCCAAAACCAACTGGGCTCTATCATCCCAAAACTGAATTACTGTTCATCCAACAGTATCAATTACATAGAAAAACAAAAAAAAAAGTTGAAAGCGAAAAAAAAAATGCTATTAAACCATGGTGTAAAATCAACTGGGCTCAACCAAGAACACAAAAATTAATAAAGATAAAAATCATAGATTACTTGCTAAAAAGTAAGTGTTTCAAATAATATGGGACAGATAGAGTATTTTACTTTAGAAGACAATAAAAAA
Organism: Aquilaria sinensis; assembly: GCA_005392925.1. Lineage (NCBI taxonomy): Eukaryota > Viridiplantae > Streptophyta > Magnoliopsida > Malvales > Thymelaeaceae > Aquilaria > Aquilaria sinensis. The sequence continues at coordinate 382,064 of SMDT01002175.1, forward strand.
ATGACAACAAAATTAAAGACCAAGAGAACAAATGGAGAGGTTTGGTGACCTGTACATTTTAGTGGATATTTTTCATAATAAATTTTAATAATAATAGCGCGACACATAACATGTTATATGCTTTGAAATAATGCATATTTGGTTTGTTAATTAAAAACAATTCGATAAAAATTTTCATCGTCTATTAACACAAAATCTAATTTTTAATATCGATGACAGATTTTTCTAAAAAAGTTTACCCTCAAATTTAACAATTATGGACTAAATTTCTTTATTAAACTACAGAGCTTAAAATAAATAATTGATGCTACAAATCTTAATAATCAATAATGAAAGAATAATGATAGAAATAATGATTAAAGCTTCATTTTAGAAAACAACAATAAAAAAATCAATAAAAAAATTTAGGATCCAGACAAAAGAATAGAAAAAATTTAGGTATTAAGGATTTAACAATTGACTTAATAAAGATAAAAAAAAGTTTAACTAAAAAATAAAAAAAATTTAACTAGAAAATAAACAAATTATGGTCACCAATTTCTTACTTTAGAAGATAGTACATAAAAAACAACAAAAAGAAAAACTTGGGGACCAAGAGAATAAATAGCATATCTAATTAAATAGTTATAAAATTTAGGGACTAAAATGTAACATAGACGTAACTTAGGTGTAAAAAAGAAAAATTAGAAAGTTAGGGAATAAAATTGTGTTTTAACAGAAAAAAATGTGAGACGGACAAAAATCAGGAAAATTGCAACCTAGGCCCTCATAAAGGCAAGCACTATACGAAATGAGATAAAACTAAAAAAAGAGCAAATCGTATCCTATAAAAAGCAAAAAAAAAAGTCAAAAGCAACAAAAAAAACTGCTGAACCATGGCCCAAAACTAGCTGGGCTCACCCCCCAAAACCGAGTTACTGTTTATCCAACAGTACCAATTGCATAAAAAAAACATAAAAAAAGTTGAAAGCAGAAAAAAAAAAAAAGCAACAACTGCTGAACCACGGCTTAAAATCAAACGGGTTCAACCAGCCAAAAACTGAATTACTATTCATCCAACAGTATTAATATTGATATTTAGAAGTATAGTGTAATTATAATGTGAGCGATCAGTATTTATTAATAGTTGTACTACTTTTCTGTACTTTAAAGTTTAATTTAAACCACCAGCGTACGTTTGCAGGGGTATGTAAGTCACTTAGAGAAACCAACAATTACGCAATTCACACTTCTAACATGACAACATCAACCTTTATATATTCAACATAGCATGCGGAAGGCGTCACCAATAACTCAACATAGAAAGCAAGATATCAGTATAGAAAACAAATTGCATTTAGCTCATCCCTATCCACGTCAAATGGTTGAATCTAGCACTTTCATATTGGAGAGAAAAAACATGAAAACAAAGTATACAGTAACTCACTATGTCCCACATTGCCAGTTCAGTTTTCAAAGGCACAGGAACATCACGTAATTCAGGATTCTAGTTCAACCCCACCCCCTGCCATGCATTTTCACAATAATACCTTAAATGCTGTTTTGGTTATTCTCTGAGGTCCCAAATACACATCATGGCATCTTCCTCCCTATAGCATAGATACTTACCAACCTTATTTTAGTTGATTTTGTGTACTGAAAATATAAAATAGCTCACTATATGCGGGACATGCCAAGACCATCAACCATTTGGAATCTCTACACATACTCGTTTGGACAAAAACAGCTCAAAGTTTCAACTAGTAAAAAAAATCACATGTCAGTAGACATTGCTATTTCAAGCTCACCCTGCAGTTCTTCCTCTTACTTTTTTCCCGCTCTCTTTCGGGTCCAGAAAGCTGGGTTGATTGGTGGAGGACAGCAGCCTTCGCTCCGTGAATTGCACTGTGAACGAGACATGTGTGAAATACACGTTATTAGATACATCGCTTGGAACAGCGCGAGTCATATAGGTGGGATCGGCAGGAAACCAGACAAATGTTCTGTTAGACTTAAATTTTGTTCTAGGGTCAAAAGAAACAAAAGAAGGGAAAATAAGAAGCCAAAAACAAAGAGAGTATAGTTTATGCATGTAAGGTTCACTACCAGAGCTATGTATTTAAGAGTGGAATAGGCTTGCAAGCGCCCGGTGCTACTAGGTGTGCCTGAGACAAGCGAAATCTCTTATACTGTTTTACTAGTTTCTAACATGGCTCTGTGTGTGTGGGGGAGTAGCTAAAGGTCTGGTGGTAAGGCTTGGCTGGGAGCGGTCCCTTCCTTAATTTTTTTTCTTTCTTTTCTTCTTGCAACTGGTTTTTCTTTTTTTCTTCTTATGCATTTTAGATAACCAGACTTCTAGGTTTCGTTTCGTTGTTTTATTTTATTTTTTCATTTTTATTATTTTACGGTTCCAATTTTTTTTCCATGTTTTTTAGTTTTATTTAATTTTTTTTAGTTATATTATTTTTTTTTCTAAAAGTTATCTCCTTTGTCCTTCATTTTTTGTTTCAAATTTGTTAACTAAATAATGAATTTCTCATTGAGCACATTAGTAAAAGAACATCTAGTTTTTTTAAAAGAATAAATAGATATTGATATCAATTCTTTTTTTATCCGTTCTTATTTATTTTTTTATCAATTTTATATGTTATTTTATCAGTATTTATATGTTCTTTTATCAGTGTTTATATGTTCTTTTATCAATTCCTATTTATTCTTTAATTAGTTCTTATTTATTCTTTATCAATTTTAGGTATTCCTTTATCAATTTTATTCATTCTTTTACAAGTCTTACTTGTTCTCTTACCGGTTTTTGTTTCTTATTTTATAAGTTTTATTTTTTTTTATCAGTTTTTAATGAACTACATATTCATATTTGTTCTTACTTGTTCTATTTCATGGTTCCCTTCTTTACTTCGTTTCGTTGTTTCATTTTCCTTTTGCATTTTTATTATTATACGGTTCCAATTTTATTCCATGTTTTTTTATAGTTTATTAGTTTTATTTCATTTTTTGTTTAGGTATATAATTGTTTTGTGCTAAAAGTTATCTCCTTTTTCCTTCATTTTTTATTTCAAAATTGTTAACTAAAGAATAAATATTTTCTAGCTTAATAGTAAAAAAAATCTAGTTTTTCTAAAAGAATAAATAGATATTGGTATCAACTCTTTTTTTTATCCATTCTTATTTATTCTTTTATCAATTTTATATGTTCTTTTATTAGTTCTTGTTTACTCTTTAATTTGTTATTATTTTTTCTTTATCAGATTTAGTTATTCTTTTATCAGTTTTTTCTATTATTTTATTAATTTTATCTATTTTTTTACCAGTCTTACTTATTCTTTTATCAATTTTCATTTGTTGTTTTTATTAATTTTATCTATTATTTTATCAGTTTTAATAAACTACTTTTTTTTCTCTTTTATCAATAGTTATTTGTTCATTTATGGGTATTTATTAGTTTTTTTTTTATGAGAGAAATTAATTGGAAAAAATTCATTTGCTGCCCTTAACTTTTTTGTGAAGTCCTAAAGGGGCCCCAACCTTCATTTTATGAAGTCCTAAAGGCCCCTAACCCTCATTTTGTGAAATCCTTAACCTTTAGCAACGATGAAGGATCGAAGATGACAAACCGAAGTCGATCGGTTACTGGAGCCACTTTTTCTGCTGCACCGCCGTCGCCGTATTATCCTTCTCCTTCTACTTTATACATCTTTTCCTTCTCCTCCTTTCACCTCCTCTCTGGCGGTAACTCTTCTTAATCCTCTCCCTTCTTCTTATTCCTAATTTTCTCTTTATCATTTCCCTGATTATTTTCCAAATTATTTGGACGAGGAGGCACGTATTGTCCGGTGCTTTGTTCTAGACAAACAGCTCCCACGATCGAGGCAGCTTCCTCTTCTAAAGACTCTTCGATTGTTGTGCCGCTATCCAGACTAGAAACCATCGCGTTTCCCTATTAAGTAGTGGTTTTCCTAATTTGCCCTCCTTCAGCTCGCTAATTTACTGAGGACGAGTTCGACTGGGTCTACAACTCGGTCACCTCACCTCGACCACCCCACAAGCGACTGCTGCTTCAAATGACCCGAAAAATCCCATCCACCAGATTGTATGGTGTCCTGTAGCTCTCGTAGTTGCGTTGTATCGCTCGCTCTACGATCCAACGGTGCCATCGTCCCTGGTGGCGGTTTCGGAGGTCACTACCGTTGGAGCTCACTCGTGTACGCGGCACTGAGCAAGCCGGGTTAGATTAGGTCGCACGTAGCAGAATAAATGACCCAAACCCTTGTCAAGCGGCTCCGACATGTATAGCTTCACTCCCTTTCTTCGACAACCGCCTTCTCAACCGCCGTGGCAACATAAGCATACCCATCGGAACAATACACAGGAAAATCGATATAAAGGGTTGAAGTGTGCATTTACAAGCTTGAAGCTATTTTGATTGGTAGGAAGAAATTGCAGAGACCAAAGTTAGCATTTTCCACCGACGTTCCGTGAAATTTAACCATAAAAGTATGCAAGGACGTTAATTGGGATAAGATCCACTGATCCAGCACATTGGTACTTTAAGAGTACAAAAGTAAAATTTGAGATCTTGGATGAGTCTTAGCGTAAGAAGCTGTACTTCTCTCTCTAAAACCTTTAGGAAATCATGAAATTTAAGGGCAGTTTGTGTAGAGTTAATAGGGTCAAATTAATATGTTTTTGCTACGTTGGCTTATGTTAATGTCACTTTTACCCCTAAAATTATTTAAAATTACAACTTCATCTGTCTTTTTCACACTCTGGTTCTTTCAGCCCCACACCACTCTATCTCCACTGTTCTTCCACCGTTCTTCCGGCTTGCCCCACTTTACTTCCACCGTTCTTCAGGGCCCGCTCCACCTTTGCCCTGCTTGTCCTTGCCAGCTTAGTCTGAAAACCTTCTGCCACCCGAAGCCTCTACACAAGCAAGATATCAGTAATAGCCACTTGGTCGAAACAAGATTGAAGATGATTGGAGCAATATTGCATCATGGTCGGAGCAAGATCCGAGATCGGAGCAAGATCGCATCATGGTTGGAGCAAGACAACATCATGGTCGGAGCAAGTTGGAGAAGATCAGACCAAGATCGCATCGTGGCTGGAGCAAGAACACATCGTGGTTGGAGCAAGTCGGAGAAGATCGGAGCCATGCCAAATCGTGGTTAGAGCAAGATCAGAGATGATTGAAGCAAGATCGGAGATAATCAAAACAAAATTATGTCAAGACTGAAGCAAGCGAAGATAATCGGAGCAAAGACCCTCTATGAGCAGAATCAGAGCAAGATCACAGATGAATCTATAGCAGTTGAGTTTTGGGAATTTGGGGCAAAAGACAAATAAGGGGCAAAAAAGGAATAAATTTATAAGTAATTAAAAAAAACATGTTAACAAGGTTGGGAACTGGCAGTTAATGTAGAAATCTCAATTTCAATCAAACAAAAATATTTTAGTGGGGATATTTCGAAGATACCATTCGTATTGTTCAATTTGGGCATCGAGTGCAGGAATCGATCGATTTAGTAATTGAAGAAATCCATTGGCTCATGTCAAAGTGGAAGGAATCCTCTGGGAATTTGTCAAGCGGGGGAATCAGCAACTTCATCATAAATCAAATGCCAGTGTGCTCGTTTTCGATTTGAAATCAAACAATCATGGAAAATTTTTTGAACTGGTGGAATTGCAAAAATCCAATTAATCACGCATAATTTTTTCGGAGGGTAGAGACTCAAAGGGGTGGAAGCGTTTTGTTGGGTTATTGTGCAAAATCTCGAACTCCGATTGGGTGGCGGACTCGAATCGGAATGAACAGGGGCGCATGGCGGGGAGGCAAATCGGTCGTTTGCAGCGGTGGGTATGGTAGCCAAAATAAATGTGGTGGGTGATCCCCGGTAGCATCTTCGTCGGGTGACATTATGACTTCAGGAGGGACTTTCTGTGAGGGAGGACGTCTAGAGCAAAGGTTTCCCAGAGGAGTGTGCCTGAAATGCTCAGAAGAAAGGAGGTCAGGAGGTCCCCAGAGCATTTTTCCGGGGAGGAGTCTTCGATGCCCAAGTCAGTGTTCCGAGAGGAGATAAAGGAAGAGCACTAAGAGGTTAGGTGGTCTTGCCTGTTCGTGTTTTCTCAGGGAGAGGGGTCAGGATCCTTTGCCAGGGCTTGTTTCCTGGTATTTATAGTGGTGCCCAGCCCGTTCAAATCACGACACGTGTTCGGTCGGATGCGATCTGTACTTCCGGGCGTAGGGGACAGGTAGCCGTTTGTAGGCTCCTCGGGTCTGGGACCGAGACAGGTCGTGACAAGACTTGGACGGCATCGGCGCGTCAGACCGCTCTTCGAGGCGGCGTGTAGCGCATGTGGGTGACATGTCAGAGGCTCCTTTAATGCCCATGCCGTACTCCCGAGGTTCTGTGGCGAGGTCGTTCTTCGGTACGGACGCCCTTCTTCGGGAATTACGCCTGTAGTTCGGGGAGTTCCCTGGTTCGGGGGTTCCGCCTTCAGGGAGATTCTCTCTTGCTTGAAATAGCTGGTTCTTCATCTCCGAAGGCAATCCGTTTGGTCCCCTGAGGGAGCCGGTAGCATCCTTGGAATTCCTGACGTTCTAGCCGAAGTCTCGAGTTCGGGGTATTTGACTTCGCTTCTTCCGAGGTTCATGATATCGCCTCTTTCTGGTAACGCCAGGTTTCCTGACCATACTATTGGCAGGATGTATGTACTGAGAGAGGCGATAGCCCTTCGGCTATCAGTGAGGCTTTGAACAAACCACCAGTTGTTGAGTGTGGCATGGGAATCAGAAATCAGGTGCAGATTAGGACTTACAAGGACACTGTGGTGTCTGGTCATAGGCAAGAGGAGGAGAGTAGTCACCGGAATCTGAAAGGTCACATTCTGAGGAGCGTTTCTTGGGTTGGCATCAAGGAGGCGTGGCGGTGGGGGTTCAATTATGTCGGAGAGGGTGGCAGATCATGGGAGATGAAGCATTTCATCATCAGGGCAGCTCGGCGGCTCACCTGCGCCTAGCAACAGAGAAAGGGTGGCCGCCGGTGAGGAGATCGAGGATGGTGGCAGGCGGGAAGCAATGAGCCATGGAGATGAGGTGGCGGCGGCTGCCCATGGGTGAAAAGTGGGGTTTCTCCTAGGTAGGGTCTGATTAAGATAGGTCTAAGTCTTCTAGGCTTGTTCTGGAAAGCCAAGGTAACGTTTAATTGTAGAATTTTTTTAAAAATTTTTTTTAATGAAAGTTTGAGTGTATATTATATTTTAAGAATATGAAAAATTTTATTTTCTAAATTTTGGAGAACTTATGTATTAAAGTGAAAAATATCTAAAATAAAATTTTCTATTTTATAACATAAGTTTTCAAAATATAAAAAATAAGGTTTGTTACATTCTTGAAACTAACTATACATTCAAACGCCAATATTACACCTTTATTTGACTTTGTTGGGTTTAATTTGGGTAATTTGAGTGCACTAGCTTTTCATAGTAAAGAGGTAACGTTTATTTTGTAGAGTATATGGATGGATGTAACGAATTTATTTTGAAAATTTTAGGGAATCTCAATAAAGTAAAGGTGCACTAAAGTGAGAACAGATTGGTTTATGTTCAAAATATTCAACATTAAAATGAGAGATGAAAAGATTGGAATGAGAGATAAATATTAAGAACCGGCTAGTTTTTAATTTCCCCCATAAATAGAGATGCTATTTTGTTGGTTCTGGGAATTGGATTTGGGAATTTTGTCTTTGGCTAGTGTTCCGTATTTAGGTTTGGGCTTTGATGTTTTTGTCTTGGGGTGCTATTTTTTTGTGAATTTAAGTTGGAGTTAGGCTCCTTGGATTTTAGGGAGCTCTTACTATCATCTTTTCCTCTAAGATGATACTTGTATCTTCTATTTATTTTTCTTTTAATAAATTCTTTTTGCACCACTGATCAAATAAGAGCGCAAAAGTAAGGTTTAGGACTCATTTAACGCAATGAGAAACTCTTAGGGGCAAAGATTGAATTTACCAAAATTAATTGTTTTTTTTTTTCTTTGAAAAACTATATGTTCTTTTACCACCAATTGGAAATAATTTTAAAAATGAAAAATAAAAGTAAAACTGTAAAAAATTAAAATAAAAAAATAAAAAATAAAATTGAAAAAGGAAAAAAAAACTAAGAGGTGTAAGGAAATGCAAAAAAAAAAACGGAAAACAAAAAAAACAATAAACAGACTGGAAAAGGAGACAGAGAAAAAAAAACACTGGTCTTCTAGTGCAATTCAAACCCTTATGCTACTCCACCAAATGCAGAACTTTGTCCAAATCTTGCTGAAACAACATAACTTTTGTTTGGTGCAGTAGCATAATTGGAAGATTTCTAATAATTTTGGTCAAAATGTAAGTTCTTCAATTTTATAAGGATGGCACATGGTTAACTAGATTCATATTAAGACTTACATTAAGATGGGCCAAATCCTAAAGTCGCTGTCAGCAAAGATAGAAACATACATTGAAACGTCATAATGCACCGTCTCAGAAAAGCACATATTCCAGGGCACAGAGTCCCAGAAATATGTTATTTCTTCTATGAAAAATCTTACCCCCAAACGTACGTGGAATGGGAACAAACTATGCCTTCGTTGACAGGGCCGACAACAAAACCAGCGTATCCAGCCATAGCTCCGTGAATTGCACGTTATTCGATGCATTGCTTGGTGCCGCCCGAATCATGTTTGTGACATGCGTAAGAAAGGAAACAAATGTTCTGTTAGACTACAAATTGGTTTTGAAGCCAAAAATGTGGGAAAAAAATTATCAATCACCTGTCACGTGTAGAGAAACAATAAATAATGTTAAATAATCACATATAAATCTAACATTATTTAACTCTTCACTAGTTAACATCTATAAATTAGAGAAATTAATTTAGACAAAATACCAAAATTACAATAGAAGTATATTATTACTACTTACATAGGCATATACATTGTAACAATTTTTTGTTTTGGTGACCGGTCATAGTGACCAAAAAATTGGTGGCAAAGGTTTTTATCACCAAATTAGTTAACAAAAAAAAAATGAAGGCTTTCAAGGTGAAAAGTTGATAGCTTAGTGACCATTTAGAGCTCGGTCGCCATGGCTAGTCGTGCAGCGGTCGCTAGCTAGTCATAGAAAATGATTGGCCTAGCAACCAGGTGCTTTTCGATCGCCAAAAAGAAAAGATTATGATTTGTGTGAAATGAGATTAACCAATTAACTTCCACAACTTTTGCGGTATAAATTCAAATTATTCAATCTTTTATCTAGCCTACGCTTTAATTTTTCATACCTCCCACACTTTATTTTTGTTTTGGAGTAAGAGACTCCTTCTTTCAAGCAACTTTCACTTCTAAAGAATTCTTATCACTATCGACCTCAACCTTAAGCTCAGCTTCCCACATGACATCATCATGTTCTTCCAAACAGTATTTAACCCCCCAAAGTGCCATGCCTATGGCCCTGGTCTAAGCCTCCATGTGCCTATGGCAGTTCTTCTTGTGGCTAAAATTGGTCGCCTCTTACCAACTGATTAATTGATTGCTACTTCTAATCGAGTTGTGACCACTTTAGTTGGTCGCCACATTCAGTTGCCATGTCGGTCGCTCATTGACAACCAAACATTTAGTGAACGTTTACTGACAGATGTTATCAATCACCAAAAAAGCGTAATGGCAACTAATACATTGGTCAGTGTTTGCGTTTTCTCTTGAAGTGACAGATCTGCTACATTGTTACCCACTTCGGGGTAGTCCAGTTATGGTGCCAAAACTGTGCATTTAGACTCCTAGGATTGGTAATGTTCTGTAGGCCATCAGAACACTACCCTTAGTGTGCATACCCAAGTGGCCCTCTTGGGCACTATGTAAATACATGCCTATTAGTCCAACCATCACACACATATTCACATTTCATGCACACCATGGCAGCAAAGAAGGAAAACACTAGCACAAGTCTTAGTTTTGGCTTCCACACATTAGGCAATCTTGTTAAATTCTAGTGATCAGCCACTGCGCCTATAACTTCCACTAATAAACTGTATCATTCTAGCCACATAGCCCCCTGTTTTATTTGCTCCATTATCAAGTAGAGACTTAGAGAAAACCAAGGAATTTTGATTTACGTCAATAGCCCACCTATGGACCAAGTTATGGATTTTTGAAGTTGGTTACAAAATTCTGACCAAATAAACAGTAACTCAGCCAACTTTGCAACGTCATATCTTTGGCGACAGGGCTCTAAATCTAGAAATTCAAAACCCCAGTTAACCCTCTAGATGTTCTCTAAGTGTGGGCAAAATTTCATACCAAGATTCATTCTACACACGGAGATATTAGACTTTAGGTACATGGTCGAAATTCTGGCAACTTTTGGACCATTTTGCCCATACAATTTTTCCAAACCATGCAAACACTTCATTCACAAGGGGAAAGCCCTCCAAGGCTATCCCATATATGTCCATTACACATAGGAATTACATTCCCTTTCTTTTAACAACTTTATGTGGGCAAAACAGAATTTACAAGTAAGCAGCCCATCATTCACACTTAGGCAGCTTTGCACCACATCACTTACATAGCCAAAACATTACTCAAATGTTCACATACTTGTCTCATTTTACATACACTACATGTACATGCATACATTCACTACAATATGGTCTTAACTCAGCTAAATACGCACCCTAGGTTACAGGAGGTCCTGAGACACAATGGACTCCAAAAACAGGATGCTGGACAGCTGCTGCACAACACAGTAAGTACCACCATTAAAAATACCAAATGTGCTCCTAAAATCACCAAAATTTCCAGATCATAACTAGACATATGGAAGTTCATGTACCTGAAATTTCAGATCAAAAATCAAACCACAAAGGTTAGTTTGAAGGTGATCTTTCAGCTGGACCTGAAATGACAGAATTGAGGGGAGTAAGTTTCATTGAGAAACTTAGTAAGGGTAGCACTTGGATTCAATAGGCAATGTAACCATCATTAAAACCTGCATCCAAAGACACTAAAACACAAAAACCACAATGCATATATACAAGATATAGCAACCAAATGCAGCAGCCAAACACAAACAACAAACACATGAAATGTGGCAGCAACATATACCATAGGTTAGTCCATAAAACATGCAATAAACTTAAATAAATCACTATGGCAGCCCTCCTCAAGCTAATGCTTGGTCTTAGGAGGATTTTAACACTAGTTAGTACTAACTTTTGGGCTCTAGAAACCCAGAAATTCGCTGCCATCACTGTGCACTTCACACTAGGTCACAAAACCTTCAATAAGTGCACTCCCCTCACTAAGCTTGGTTCATCAAGCACATGGCTCTCTTCCAAGCTTAGCCCTAGCTCCATGGATGTTTGAAAATACAGAAAACAACCCATGAGAGCAAGAGAACCCTTACCTTGATGGGTATGCTGAAATTGGAGCTTGATCCTAGGTGCACTCAAGCAATAGCACCAAATAGCTTCCAATTGTGCTTCCTTGACTTCAATTGCAAGTAGTTTTGAGTTTGAAGGTATGGTGGCTATGGAGGAAGTGTGGAGGAGAGGGCTGGCTTTCTTTTTGCTGGTGGAGGCCGAAATTTAGAGAAGCAAAGGTGGTCTTGACTACTTAAATAGTCAAAAGTACACTAAACACACTTAAGTAGTCTTAACCTTGTCTTATGTCATTTTCCTTGCTACAAGACTATGGTTTCTTAGTCTTAATCTCTTGGCCCACATTTGACCATCCTTATCTTCCTTTAGCAGCCCTCCTTATGTGGGGTAACCTCACAAAACTTCCATTTGACTTAAGTCATAGACATACACATCTTAAGGCCTACATTAGAACACTTAGGTCCTTTATGCCTTTTTGTGTTTTCTTTGTCCTTAGTTGTCTTCCATAAGTAATTTGGTCCTCCAATAGCACTTTCATACCATCCATATCCTTCCCATAACTCTCCAAATCTATTTTTTGAAAGTTTTGCAATTGAGTACCCAAATTTCCAAAATCTTACAAAAAAGTTCATAGGTTGCTTGACAAACAAGCAATCCTTAAGGCTTTTCTTGGGGACCAAGTTACCAACTTGGAACACTTTTAAGGAGGTGTTGATTATACCTTTTACCCTCCACACTACAATCACTATGGTGAGAATTACACAATATAATGGTTTTTAGCCATTATGACACACTTGTAATTCTCCCATTTTGTGAGGTGGTAACATACATGTTACTACACGCAATTACAAAATAAAAGAATTACAAAAAGGCTTCTTGTCCTGCTTCTTCCCCTATCGGACATCTCTCTAATTTTAATATACCCCTATCTTACCTTTTTTAATATATTAACTTTTCTCTCATACTAAAATCCCAGCACAACATGTCTTTTCATAAGGTACATAGAAACCCTAAACAAATAGAAAAACTAGAATCGAATCTCAAACAAAACAAAAAATTTTAAGTTTTTGGATTTGAGGGAATAAATCCAATGAAACAAAACTCAGAAAGAGGAAGTAAGAAGCAAAAAACAAGTAGAGCATAGCTTATACACGTAAGGTTCACTAACTGACCTATGTATTTAAGAGTTAAGAGTCATTTTCCCTACTATTGAAAGTGTTCGTGGAGAAGAAAAACTTTAATGGTTAAAAAAACATGGATCTAAAAATGCTAAGTGGGCTGAATCCTTAAAAGTCAGTCAACAAAGAAAGAAACAGACAGTATAGATAAATTAATGCCTCCTCAAAGTCGATGGCTTTTGTGTTTGGCTCCACAAATTTTCTTGAAATTGATGTATCCATCACCATTTCAGTCCATCTTCAGCATCAGCTTCCACTACTAAAAAAACCCTTTTTACCAATGGCCTATTTTCCAACGGCTTGGGCGTTGGAAACTGTGAAAAAAAATTGACCCTTGTAAAAAAAAATCTCCAACGACTTGGCCGTTGGAAGTGCTGAAAAATTTCCAACGGACACTTTTCCAACGGCCTAAACTGTTGGAAAATTATAAGTAAAATTATGCACCTTAGTATTTATTGTTTCCAACGGCCTAGGCCGTTGGAATTTTTTTTATTTTTCCAACTGCCTTTGGAAAATATGTGCATATCACTATTTTTCGTTTCCAACGGCCTAGGTAGTTGGAAATTTTTTTATTTTTCCAACGCCCTAGGTAGTTGGAATTTTTTTTTATTTTTCCAACTGCCTAGGCCGTTGGAAACTTTTTTATTTTTCCAATTGCCTAGGCCAGTGAAAAATATGTAAGCATCTCAGTATTTTTTCAACTGCTTAAGCCGTTGGAACTAGGATTCAAGTTATGCTGTTGTAAAATTGTTTCCAACGGCTTAAACCGTTGGAAAATAATTAGAAGTTGATGTTTATCTTTTTTAGGTTTCCAACGGCTTTGGCCGTTGGAAAATAATTAATGTACTTGCCCATTACCAACGGCTTTGACCATTGGAAAATCAGTAATTTAAACGCACCGTTTTTAAATTTTTTTCCAACGGCCAAGGCCGTTGGAAATATCAATTTAAATCCCCCCCAGCCCAGATCGTCTTCTTCGTCCTCCAAGTGCTCGTTTTCCTCTCTGTCTTCTCTCTTCAGCTCCCTTCGTCCTACACGCACACATTTCACGTTCCTTTCGTCTCCCACGGCAAATTCGGACTTCCAAGGTTGGATCTGGTATCATTGTTGAAGATCTGTATATTAGTTTTAGTTATTTTTTGTTTCCATTTCATTTTTTTTTCGGATTTTCATGTTTTCATGTTTGATAATGATAATGGGTTGAAGATTTTGCTTGTTGTGCTAGATTGAAAGCCATTCCCACGCATTTGAAGGAAGTAAATTTTCGGATTTGAGGTAAGTTGGTTTAATACGTATTTTTTCATTTTTAAAATTTTTTTCCGAAAAATAATTAAAATCCGGATTATGTAATGTTAATTTGGTTTCAAATTTGTGAAATGTATGTGATTTGTAGTTGTTGATGGTTGGATGTGAAGCATTGAGGTTACCCATTACAATTTCAAAATTTTGTCCATTTTGTTACTTTTTTTCTTATTTTTGGGATTAATTTGAAAATAGGAAATAATTAGTTTTAAGTCAATTATTTAATTAGGTAGTATATTTACGTGTGAAATTAGTACATTGTTAGTTTAACTAACAATGTTTAATTGGATTTATTGTTACAATGTTTTATGTTTTGGAATTAATATAAAGGTACAAATTATTTGTATTTAAATAAGTTTGTTTGATTAAGTTTTACCTTGAATATAATATATGTCAATAATAATAATAATAATAATAATAAACCCAAGAACAGTAGTAATAATTATAATAATATTAACAATAGTAATAGTAGTAGTAGTAGTAATAGTATGTGTAGTAGTAGTAGTAGTAAAAATAATAATACTAATAATAATAAGAGTAATATTTATAATAATAATAATAATAATAATAATAATAATAATAATAATAATAATAATAATAATAAGTAGTAGTATTAGTAAGAATAATAATAATTAAAATAATATAAATAAAAAAATAAAAAAAAATTCCAACGGCCTCAGTTGTTGGAAACTTTAAATATGGCTGTATTTTTTCAATGGCTTAAACAGTTGGAAATTTGGCAAAATTTTCTAAATGCCCAGACAGTTGGAGATTTTTCCAACTGCCCAGGTAGTTAGGCAGTTGGAAAAATTTACAACTGCCTAGGAAGTTGGTAGCGGTTGGAACACCAAAAAAAAAAAAAATTAATTACAGCCGTTGGAAATTTTCAATTGTTTATTTTCCAACAGCTGACAGTTGGAAGTTCCAATGGCTAAAATTTGGGCCGTTAGAAGTAAAACTTTCAACAAAAGGATTTTCAACTGTCGAACTTTCAACGGCCAGCCGTTGGAAACTTAAAATTTCCAACTGCCAGCCATTGGAAATGATAGTTGGAAAAAAGGTAATTTTTTAGTAGTGTTCCTCAGCTCCTTTGTCATTTCATGCTTGATTGAAAGTTAACCCAAATCCCCTTTTTGGAAACCCGATTTGAAGCAAAGAAAAATGAGTGATGAAAAGCCAAACCTACAACCAAATGATCCCATTCTTCATGCACTTGATGAGAGTTTATGTTTTAGCTTCTTTGCTAATGGATGACCGAACACAAAGCAAAGATGAATAAGGGACAAAAAGCCAAACCTATAGCCAATTGGGCATATTGTTCGCATACTGAAAGAGGGTTTGCGTTTTGAGTTTCTCCTCAAACAAATGGCCAATTACAATAAAATTTTGTCTCTTATAGAAAGACCAAAAACCTTTTTGATACCATTGAGTGATCAACAAAAAGGAATGTCCCATTGTTTTATAGAATATTCTATCACTTCAGTAGAAAGTGGGAGATTTAGTTGCTTTTAAAAACATTTGTGGTACATTTAAGGAAAAAAAAAGTACAACAACATTGACCAATTTAGGCCGAGACACAAACAAGAGTGATTCTTTGTGAATTTTTCCTTTTATTTAATTTCTTATATTTGGTCCCTAACTTTTAAAATTTAACAATCAAATGTTGAACTATTATAAAAAATACATTTTCAGATTTAATAAGTAGTGAATTAATATATTTGGACAACAATAATTCATTGAATGACTTAGATTTACTCAACTATTAATTTTAGGGATCAAGATACCACAATTCCTAAAACCGTTGTTATTGTTTAATGTTTAAATTAAAATATTTTAAAATGTTGGAAGAATTCCTAAAAATTTAACCATTTGTGTCTATGGTTCTAGTTAATTTGGATTTAGTTCATTTTTTTCTTTTATCTTTATTAAGTTAATAATTAAATCATTAGCTGATTAACATAAATTTAACACAGTTTTGTGTTTTAATCATTTTCATTATTGATGATTGAGTTTTGTAACATAAAGTATTTACTTCAAGGTATACTGTTTAATAAAATAATTTGGTCAATAACTCCTGAAATTGAAAGTGAATTTTTGTAGATAAATCTTCCATTTATATTAAAAATTGAAGTTTGAGTTAATAATAGATAAAAACTTTTAGTAGATTATTTTTTTAATAACAAAAGAAATATGCATCATTTCAAAGCACATATAATATTTTATATCACAATGTTATATTTTGATAATAACTAATCCTTTTAATTATAAGAATATAATATAAATAGAGCCCAACCCAAATTTGAAGTAGAGTAAAATTTTAGTTGATTAATATGAATTTATGGGTGGGAAATTTTTTAATTTCTTATTATTAAAAAATTTATTGAAAAAAGTACCTACTATAAGATGAGGGTCATTTAAAATCTCATAAATATACTAATTACGAGTTCCAATTCACTGTAGAGCTACATTGATTGCATTTTTTCCCATAAATGAAAAGTAAATTCGTCTAGCCATAAAGATATTTTCCACATTTTTGTTACTCCATTCGTTTTATAATGGATGACCCTTTTACCCCCTTTAACTAATGTTTGACTTAAATATAGAATTAAATGTGGAATAGTTCCTCGAACTTTGCCTACTAGATCATTTAAGGATTTGAATTATGAATCGGCATAACTCAGAACTCGTACTTCTGAGTTTGAGGCTGTTTAGTTTATAAGGTAATTTGCTTAGTCAAGTGAAATCATGTGTTCAGATACTATTTGCCACCGTTTAAGTTCCTTCACAAGCGACGATGTGGCCGACTCTATCAACTTGGTCAGATGGTGTCAAATAGTTTCCGAACGCGTGATTTCACTTGACTAACCAACTCATCTTATGGACTAAATTATATCAAATTTAGAAGTATGAGCTTTGAGTTATGTTGGATCATAGTTCAGGCTCTGAAATAATTTAGTAGGCAAAGTTTGTGGCAGTATTCTGCATTTAAGTCTAAATATATTCATGTTAATTTTTATTACAATTTTTTTAAATTACATTTATAAATTTAAGTTTTTAAGATACCATTTTTCATATAAAAATTTTATATTTCTATAAGAACTTTTAAAATAGAAAAATTATGAATTAATTGTTGTGAATAATAAAAGGGATAAACTTTACTAGAATGAGAGGTATGAGCCAATTTGTTTTAACTTAAATCAATTGATTTATTTTTAATTTTATATTTTTTTTACCTTGAAACTAATTTCATTTGATAGTCAATATTATGTAGATGTAATAATCTAGTTTAAAGTAAAGTTTTATGATTTTTCATTTTTAATGTCTTTCACTAGAAAAATTTATAAAAAATTAGTAAAATTAAAAAAATTATATTTTTAATAGATTATTAGAGCTACATAAAATTAAATTTTAACTAAAATTAATTATAAATAAAAAAGATGTAAAAAAAATAAATTATTTCAAAATTAATTGATTTAAATTAAAATAAAGGATTGATATGGTCCCGATACTGCAGATATGCCCAAAACTCACTGCCATCGACCATAGGGTCACCAATGAGATCTATCATCCACACGTGCCATCTCCCCTCCCCATACACGCGCCACCTCACGGCGCTGAGCCTCCCACCTCCGCCCAGCTCGCTCTCCACTTCCGCGCGTACGAGGATGCCTGCGGCTCGTGTCTCGGCAGCCGCCGGAGGCTCGCGCACGCTGCAGGAGGGGATAGCGGAGTTCTACGACAAATCGTCCGGTCTCTGGGAGGACATCTGGGGCGACCACATGCACCACGGCTTCTACGACCCCGGTTCCTCCGCCTCCCTCACCGTCTCCGATCACCGCGCCGCCCAGATTCGGATGATCGAGGAGGCCGTCAACTTCGCCGGCGTTTCAGGTTCCTTTTCAAATTAGAACTCTCGCAACTTTTTGCTTGACCTGTACAAGCTAGTATTATAAATAAGTTCGAATTTGGTTAATATGCTTATAATATAGTAAGTTGTCAATATATCATTAAACTGTGTGCTATAAAATTTTATAAACTTTTTATATGATATTTAACTAGATTTAGTACCAAGTAAGTTTAATCAGGTCAAGAATAGGAAAATGGTTAAACACACTAACAATTTTACCAAATATTCGTTGTTATAAGAATGGTTTGAAACATGGCTATATACGTAACTTATTAAGAAATAATTTATTTTTATTCTTATATTTTTTTTATCTAGAACTAATTTTAATTAAAAGTTAATATTATATAATTGTAATAATCCATTAAAAATATAACTTTTGTAATCTTACTAAAAATTTATGAATTTTTCTAGTTTTAGGCATTAAAAAAGAAAAATTTATAAAAATTTAACAACATTATGAAAATTTACTTTTAAATGGATTATTATATCTACATAATAGTTAGTTTTAAATGAAATTAGTTTCAGGTAAAAAAAATGTAAAAGTAAAAATAAGTTAGTTGACTTAAATTAAAATAAATTGCACTTAAATTTTGAGCCGGCTATTTGATACCGTCTGTATCTAAGTAAGAAAGAAGGAAAATTTGCTCTTGTTCCCACTTTTACTATTCTACTTGCAGGTAAAGTGAAAAAGATTGAAAATTTGAAAATTAAAATAATAGTTTTAAGAGAAAATTACAAATTTTTTTTTATGATTTGATCTAACCTATATTTTACCCCATTATTTTCAGAAACCTACACTTTACCCCTGTTTTATTTACAAAATCCAATAATAACTTTTGAAACCGTAATTTAAACTGTCTATGTTCCAGTAATTTCAAAATTTTTGATATTTTTTTCTCACAGCTAATCAACATTTAACAAACACTGATATGCATTTACAATGAGAGAAATACATTTATAAAGAGAAAAAATTGATAATTTAAAATGTCCATTAACTATAAAACAATATAGAAGAGATCAATTTTTGTTTTTGTAATTAAGATTGAAATTATTGAAAAGTAACTATCATACAATTTAAACTTAGAGTATTAGAAATTGTCATCAGACATTGTGAAAGAAATAAAGGCAAAGTATAGGTTTTTAAAAATAAAAGAAGCAAAGTGTTGGTTTGGGTAGACTTCGGGGGTAATTGTAAGTTTTCCCTAGTTTTAAAGGTAATATGATAAAATGACTTGTCAAATATGAAAAATGGTGTAATGATCTATGATAACACAAAATAGCAAATAATACAAAGACTATGGGACGGAGAGAATAATATAATAAGATTTTTGTAAAATATTTGTCCTAAGATTATTACGGTTAGGCTTTACAATGTCTTTTTTGTCCCTTAATTTAGTGTTGAGTAGGAAGTAAGAACTCCTTTGTCATGGTAACTAAAATTAGAATGGAGGAAAAGATCAGGAGCACATGTCTTCTGTGCGCGTGTAGGTTGTGCCTAATGTTTTCTTTATGTTCGTAGATTTCATTAATGAATTATTGAAAAATTAGAGAAGTAAGCAACTGGGTGCCTCACTTAAACGGGAAAGTATTGAAGTGGAAGCAGAATACTTACTATAAAAGTAGATAACAATTGTAACTTTTTCATTGTAGCAGATTTGTGGAATTTAATGCTATTTCTATCATTCTCCTATACATCTACTTTTTTTTACATATCATCTCATTATGCTTAGGTCCTATTTAGAGTTTTGAAAAAAGTCATCTAAGCTAGTTTTTAATTTTTAGTTTTAGTAGTTTGATCCACACCATTAATAAATTATCTAAAATTTTAACAGTAATCACAAAATTGTTGATGATGACATAAACAAGTTGTGCATATTCACAAAAAAAGAAGATGGAGCATGAGTTCGGATTGAGGGAAAGGTGGGGGAGGGAGGAAGATTGGTATGACTCCTTTATTTTGATGTGACGAAATAGATGGGGAGGGAGAGTCATTATCACTTCACTTTCCTCCTTTATACGTTTTGTTTACCCCTCCGAATCTGGGGGAATAACACATCCCTCCTCCTATCTTCCCTTCTCTCCCTTTCCATTATTAATTGAATCCAACTAGAAGGTTAAGGTTTGACGGTTTCCTTTGAAAAGCCTTTGAGGTCCAAGGTTCTCTCTTAACGGGGCCCTTTGACAAGTTTAAGAATTAAACCTTGACCAGTCACAAAATTTCAACAGACATTATATCAATGGAGCAGCTACCTCATTTTATTGGTAATCTCTAATATGTTGAAACAGAACTTTGTTTTAGCAAACGTGGGTCAATTGTTCAAATCCATAATTTTTCTCTTGGAATATATTCAAATCCTGCTCCATTAACTTAACCTAGCGTATCCAAGTTTGAGGATTTTCCTTCTACACGATTTGGAATTTCATAGAATCAAACGTTACTTCGAATCAATCAGCTCTAATTACTACACCATATTATTTTAAGGCGCAGAGGGATCTTTTGGATGTTAAAATGTAAAATGAAGTGTAGGAATATTTTTGTTTTAAGGTTCATGAGCATTGATTTGAACAAATTGCCCTCTCGGTCATGCACAAGAATTTAAAATTTGATTTGGTTTGTAAGTTTTTATAATAAATCTCATAAAATTTAAACCGTTGAAATTCATCAATAAAAATGTCTTTGCTAGATAAAGGTGTTGGAGATTTTCATGGTGTAAACGGATCATTAGTCTAACTTTTTTTAGTGTAATGAGCTGCCACTATGACATACATCATTGTAAGGTAATGCACAAAATACAGCAAAGGTAAAAACTTCAAATTAGACGGTAATTATATAATTTGCTTGTTTTAATTGAATGAGTTTTTTTTATGTTTTCTTTTGTTACTTCTATGAGTAGTTCATTTTCATTTTGAGATGGAAACAAGTAACAAAGAAGACTTAAACTAAGACAACAAATGATTTGCTCTTTCTTCTTTCTTTTGTTTCAGTCTCTTGCATATTTTTATCTGATTCATGTAATATAACTCGTACCTGTGAAATCTTTCGGCAGATGAACCAGAAAAGAGGCCTAAAAGTGTCGTTGATGTGGGGTGTGGCATAGGAGGCAGCTCTAGATACTTGGCCAGGAAATTTGGGGCCAAGTGCCAAGGGATAACCTTGAGCCCTGTCCAAGCTGAGAGGGCCAATTCTCTTGCAGCATCTCAAGGATTAGCAGACCAGCTCTCTTTTCAAGTTGCAGATGCTCTGGATCAACCATTTCCTGATGGGCAATTTGATTTGGTCTGGTCCATGGAAAGTGGAGAGCACATGCCTAACAAAACAAAGGTCTATTACACCCATACAGTAGCTCCAATCTTTTTGAGCGAGTTTAAAAGTGTCCGACATAAAACCAATTAGTGATAGGTGTCGGCTGTAGAGGTGTCACCACAATATAAAAACGCGTGCAACTTCTTTATTAAGACATGTAGAATTTAACAGCGGGATGACATCATGTTTTGTCCATGTCTTTTTAGCTGGTTTGGGATTCTAATTCGGTTGTCAAATTGGCAGTTTGTGAGTGAGCTGGTGAGGGTTGCAGCACCAGGAGGGAGGATTATAATAGTGACATGGTGCCACAGGGATCTTAGTCCTGAAGAAGAGACTTTACAGGAATGGGAGAAGAAACTCCTCAGCCGAATTTGCAGTGCATTTTATCTTCCTGACTGGTGTTCCACTGCTGATTATGTTAAATTGCTTCAATCTTTGTCTGTTCAGGTAACTTGCTTCACAAACTGAAATGAGTTCTTCTAAAACCTTCCTGCCTCCAAATGAGATGATAAGGTCTTAAACTTACCTATTCCTCATCTCTTAAGCAAGATCTCGGGTCGAGTCTTGTGAATGAAGATGTAGGCTTTGGGTGAGATTTTCCCTAAATGGGGTCCGAGTATGACTTTGAAATCGTCAGAGCTCAATGTGGCTACCGGATACCAATCCCTTTATCGCCTCTCTATTGTACTGGGAAAACTAGAAAGTGATTAGCTCTTTTCTGTATTTGCAGGACATAAAGGCGGCGGATTGGTCTGAAAATGTAGCCCCTTTCTGGCCAGCAGTAATACGAACAGCTCTTACATGGAAGGGGTTGACATCAATGCTTCGTAGTGGTAATGAAAATTTCTGCTCTTCCCTAAAGTTGGTGTACCATAGTTGCTTCCATGCCTGATTCATGTTGGTTTGGAAAATTAAAATGGTGCTTGGATGTGGAAATTTTTTTTATTTTTTATTTGTCAAATTCTTTTGATAAAAGTTTGAGTGCATGGTTTATTTTAAGATGTGGAAAATCTTGTTTTCTAAACTTTAAAAAACTCATGATATAAATTTCTATTTTATAATATGAGTTTTCCAAAGTTTAAAAAAAATAAGATTTTTCATATTTTTGTAACACACTATGCACCCAAATTTCTACCAAATAAAATTTTAAAAATAAAAATAAGAAATTTTTTCAAAACTAAATATGACATTAAAAGTATTAAACTTTCCACCTTTGATGGATGGAAATTAATATTATAAGGCCAACCAAACATACTCTCGAAAGTTATTTCCCTAAGTGCCTTGTAACATCAAACACTTGGATTTAGGACAATTACACTTCAACTAAGCTAAAACTTAAAATTTTTTACATCTTCCAGTCTCACATTATCTGGCTCTTATTTATCTTTTGGAAGTCTCAAATTGTTTGTCTCTCTTACCTTGAAAGTTGAAGGACTTTGTGAGACGAGGCAAGTATTATGAATTGTGTGCTAGCACTCGCGTAGATCTTCGTTTGCCTGACTCTCATAAACTAGGAATTCAAACTCAATTCCAGCAGATCCAATAGCATTATGGAAGTGTTACCTCAACATATTGTGTTTTTAACCCTTGGACTTGTGAGTTTATAGGACTGAAGACAATTCGAGGAGCTCTGGTGATGCCATTGATGATTGAGGGATTCCGAAAAGGTTTGATCAAATTTGCCATCATTACGTGTAGAAAGCCTGAAGAATAAGGTTTTTGTTGCAAGGCAAACAAAATAGCAATAGAGGTTTTGCATCCAATTACGGTATTTAGGTGGGACACCTTAATTTTTGTAATTCAATAACTTACGCACGCTATCATCGTAATGCCACACTTTTTGTTTTTTTGAAAGAGCGTCCATCAAACAAAGCAAAGAAAGGTAGGCTCCATTCCACCCGATCAAAGAAACCCTTTAACAAAGATATGAGACCATGAAAAATATAGTTTGCAAATCTAGAAACATGAACAATGTGACAAGAGTTGAACAATAAAAATAACGCAATAATGTCATCCAAAGCCACGCCTTACGCATAAAAAGATGGCCTTATTAAGAAGTGCAGTAACAGCAACGCTGAAATCCGATTGGATGATAAAAAGAAATTGCAATCAAGGGCGATGAAGTAGATGCCATGAAATTGATAGTGTTTATTAACGGTTTAAAAGTTAGTTAATATTACAGGTTCACGCCAAAAGCAAAATAATAAAGTTTTATGCTAGATATTGTTCTTGACGCAATTCTTACAAGGGAATAATAGGATTAAATTTTAAAATTATTGTCTCTTTCAATTTACATGAGACAAAAAAATATTATAAGAGGGTCATGGGTTGAGATTTTCATTCATGTTTTATTATAAAGTTAATATTGTGAAATCAATATGACCAGAAACATTACCCGGTGCTCCGCTACTGGCCAGCGTTTCGGGTCAAATATTAGCAATGTAATGGATTAGCAATGGATTAAGTCACACAGGGCTCCGCCTTACGGTACTCAAACTTATATCTGCACAAGCATGAATAGTTATATATGTTTAGAAGCACGTTCACTAAACCTTACTGAAATTTTCAGTTTATTTATAAATATTACTCTCTACGTCCCACTATCTTTGTTTCATTTGACTTTTTGAAATAATTTGACTTGAATTTATTTATACTATTATTTATTAGAAAAAAATTAAAAAATATATATTTATAAACAATAAGTCTTGATTTATCATTCATATATAAAGGTTTTTCATTTATATACTAAAATATTGAAAACAAAAAATTATAAACTAATTGCTAAAAAGTGAATGATGTAAAAAATTTGAGACGTGATGCCCATCAGCATCTCCATTGTGTGTCATGATGAAGGTGACAGGAACTTTCAGTGGCAGAGGAACGTCCAGGGAGAATATGTTCTGGGAGGATCACCTGGGAGACACAGAAAGTAGGGGTTAGAAGGTCCCCGAAGTGTTTTTCCGGGGAGGAATCTCCGACGCCCAAGTCAGTGTTTGAAGATAAGCAAAGGGGGTAGAGATTGTCTCATGGGGAGAGAGCCCCCTTTACCTGTGATGCCTCCTGAACATTTATAGGAGGTAGATAGGAGAAGTCCGTTTGCCACAAGCTTGCTCAGATCATGACACGTGTTCGGCTAGATGTGATTCGTACCTTTAGAGGGGCTTTTACCCGACCATAGGTTGTTCAGCCGAAAGCCTATGCCGCTCGAGGGCAGCGTGTCAGAGCGTGTCTGGGGGCAGCGTGTCGGGAGCCATACGAGTACGGTGTGTCAGAGACCCCCAAGCTGTCTAGTCGTACGTCCACGTGGCCTTTCTAGGTGACCGAATTCCCACGAGGTCCAGGGGTTCCTCGGGGAGGTGAACATCTTCGGAGGGAGGTCCTTTGCTTTATCCAAGACACCTTCGGCTGGACTTTCCTGAGGTTAGGCTCAGGTCTTTGGCGATGGTACTTTCGAGGGTATGTCCCGAAAGTGGTCCAAAGAATAACCGAAGGCGGGCTTAGGCACGTGAAGTCATTTCGAGGGTATCCTCAGGAGGAGTGATGACCCTTTATGACCGAAGTTGGTCTGACATGTCCCCTAAAGGCAACCCTTATCTGGCTTGTCCGAGGATGCTTAAGGCCCTCTCTTTGCCGAGGTTTGGTCGCCTGTTCCTGACCAAAGGTGATGCGTTGGCCCACAAGGATGTATACGCGTGAGGTCCTTCAGGGGGGATTGCCCTTTGGCTATCATATGCCCCCCCTCAGAAAAATCGAAGATGCGTCTTCCGTTTGGGAGGCTCTCGGGAACTCTTTGGAGTTCGAGCGATGTTCCTGGCGCTTCTGTTGAGGCCTTTGTCAGAGGCTTGTGATTCCACTGTCCTCCCTATCAGTGAATCGCTTCGTCTTCTCATTCAGACGGATGTGTCACTTTGGGAAGTGTTATATAGGTTTGCCAGCTATCAGGGGCGTGCCCTCGTTTCTTGCATCAGCTTACACGTGGCTGTTGATAAATGGTGAGTAGTTACATCGGTTGTGTTAACTGGGTCTCTTCGCCTTCGAGGGGCAATAATGACGACGCTTCGCCTACCCCTTTGGTCTATCTAAGCACCGCTTTCTTCATTTCTCTTCACACTATTTTCTTTTGCTTCTCATCTGCTCTAAAGCTCTCTCTCATCTTTTTTCTTCTTCTAGCGGCGGTTCCAATGGCGGAGCGATTTCCGGCAACCCTCACGACGGTGTCCAGAAACCCAGACTTCGGCAAAACCTTCGGTGGGTGTTTCCCTTTGTAGCTTTCTTTTTTCTTCTGAGGTTGTTTTTCCGAAGTTCTTGTTTTTCCGAAGTCTTTCTATTCTCTTCCTCCATTTTTCTCGAGGTCGTCCTTCTTGGTTATAAAAAAATGTCAAATCCAACCCCGTTGATGTTCGTCCATCCTCTTCCCGAAAGTTTTCTCCCCCTTGAGTTTCATCCTTGCTTTACCACTTCGGAAAAAATGACGAAGTGGATGGCCAAATTTTATCTTCCTTCTTACGTTGTCCTGAGGTTGCCTATCCCAGGTACGTACGGTTTTATGGCCCATTCGGGTGAAATTACCGTTCACCGAGCTCAGTTGAAAGCTGGTCTTCGGTATCCTCCCCATCGGATGATATGCGAATTCTGTAAGTTTCACGGGATTGTTGTGAACTAGCTCTCTCCTAATTCTTATTCTTATTTCAATTCCTTCCTCTGCATGTGTGGGGTTTTAAGATAAACCCCCACTTTCTTTTCTTTATGCAATATTACAAACTCCACCCGGTCCCGAAGGGCGGTTTTTACTTTTTGCTTCCTCGAGGGTCCGGGAGAAAAAAATTCACCTTCACTTTCGATAATAAGGATAGCTGGCGAGGGTGGCAGAAGAAGTTATTCTTCCTATCAGTTCCCGAGTTTTGGAGCCACGTACCAACCAGGTGAGCTTCGGGGACGCTGAAGATCGATGTCGTCGACCCCCGGAAGCTTCTAACTTCGGAGTTGTCGGCCGAGTTCGATAAGTTCGATCGACTTATTCGGACGGTCACATACTGGGACCTCGAGGTTCCTCCATGTTCATTTTATCCCTTTCCCATTAAATGGGACCTCATGACCGAGGAGGTCCTTCGACAACTGGGGGTAGTGAATGCACACAAGGGTGACCCAAACATGCCCATTCCTATTCTCCCAAGGAAGAAGGCATGGATAGTAATGCTTCTTCGGGTTGAAATTTCATACGAGGCTTTTGCTGAGAGTAAGTCACCTTCTAGGATTTGATGTTTATTTTCCTTTTGGACTTACAATGATGTTTTTGCCTTTTGCAGAGATGGGTGATCAGGCTGCTGATTTTTATAAGTCCCTCTTTCTCGGTCAGGCTGAGAGGGGAGAGCAGGCGCGCAAGAAGGCATCTGCCAAGAGGAAGAACACCACCGGAGGTCCTTCTAAAGCGAAGAAGGCCAAGGCGGCTGCCATCCCTCCTCCCTCCGAAGATGTGGTTGAAGTGCCGGATTGGTCTCCTGCTTATTCTCCTGCCCATGCTAATCCTCCTTCGGACTCTGCCACTTTCGGGGCAGCCTTGAGTCTGGTCCTTGCTGCCGAGACTTCGGTCGAGCACACATCAGCTCAAGAGCTCGAAGAGAGCAGGAGGAGAAGAGGAAAGAATATTCCCGGCGAAGTCCTTGGTGTGGACGAGCTTGAAGATGATGTGGCCGAAGTTCCACCAGGTTGGTTCTTTAGCCATTCTTCTGCAAATCTTAGTATTTTTAGTATCTATGATTTTTTAGATGAATGGCTAAGGGATAATGTACTGATGGAACTTCGGCGCGATCTCGTAGAGGACATGCCTGTTGCTCCTTAGATGGAAACTCATGCCCGAAGGAGGGCTCTTCGGGATAGGCACATCCCGAAGAATAAAGTGCCGATGGAGCCTTTCTGGACTTTCACGGAGGACATGAACTTGTTCTCCGAGGATAGTTAGTTGATGGCTCCCCAGATGGCGACGGGCATGATGACGAACGCCACCTTTCAGTAGCTCATCACTGAATGCCCAAACGAGGAAATCCTCGTGGCAAGGATGACTAAGCATGCCGCCTAGGTAGTCCTTTCTTCTTTTTTACTTAGAAAATTTTCTTCAAAGTTTTTATTGCCTTCCGATCCTTATTCGGGGCCCCTTTTTCTGTAGTTTTTGGCGTACAACGGATATTTTCGTGCCTGGGCGATGAAGCAAATAGAGTCCTGCTCTCGGTTTGAGGATTCTCTGCGGAAAGCAAAGGAGTTATGCGCCAAGTATCTCCTCAAGTACGGCGAACTGAATAAGATTGTGAAGGAGGACATAGTGAATCTTCGGGCCGAGCTCGCGGAGAGTAAGAAGGAGCTCCTCCTTGATTTTTCGGCCAAGGTTGAGGACCTCGGCTCAAAGTGTGCCGTTCTCTCTTTAGAGAATGAAGCCCTTCGGAAGGAGAAAGCTGAAGATGGCAAGAACCTTGCGAAGGTGCTAGCTTTGAACGTCAGGCTCGAGGCTGAGGTTGACTCTTTGAGGAAGGAAGCTAAAAATAAGAAGAAGAAGAAGCTCGAGAGGGAGGTTGCTAAGCTCACGGCCGAGCTGTCAGCCCTTAGTGCCGAGAAGGATCAATCTGACCAGATGACGAAGGTGTCTTACCAAGATGGCTTCTGCTTGGTGTGTCATCAGGTCTTTTCTTGGCACCCTGAGCTCGACCTCTCCTTCTTGTCCGCTCTGGACTTTCCCAAAGAGCCCAGGTGGACATGGTCGAAGCTGGAGTTTCTCAACCTTCCCGCTACTGGGCCTGTGCCTCCGGCTGATCCTACTCAACAAGAAGATGCCAATGCCGAGGAGACGCTGGACGCTCCGGTTCAGTCATAGGCTTTTTTCTTCTCTTTCTTTTTCTTGTGATTTTGCCCCTTTGTACTATTTGCCTTAGAAATTTTAATGAAGATTTTTTTCTCAAATCTCCGTTCTTTCCTCCGAATACGATTCTTCAGGAGTTAGTGTAATTCTATGTATGTATCTTCGGTGGTCGTTCAAAATTATGTCTTCGGAAAGAGTCGTATTGGGCCTTTCCCGTATTTCGCCGAGTTTTTAAATTTCGTCAAGGAGCTAGTTCCTTTTGGAAGAATACCATTAAGGAGCCTTTTTCAATAACGCGACCATATTCGGCCTGTATTTTCATTGGCGACTTCGGGGAGGAGTAGTCACAAGCTTTCTTTCAGAAAAAAATGTCTAAGTATAGAATCTTTTCAGAGAGTCTAAATGCCAAGTATTTTTCAACTATACTCCCTCGGTATCACCCAATTTGTAGACCTCTGGGCGGACTTCGTCGAGGACCAAATAAGGTCCACTCCAGTTTGCCCGAAGTACCCCTTCTGATGGGTTGCGTGGTTCAAATTCGGCCTTTCGGAGGACGAGGTCTCTTTTTTTGTTTTCTTTTCTTCTCACATGTAAGTTATTAGCATGAGCTATTCTTTGTTGGAAAGCCTTCCTCCTGAGTTCGGCCATTTCGCGGTGTTCCTCGGTGAGGTTTAGTTTGGTCCTCAAGCCGAGGTTGTTTCCTTCTTCGTCGAATACTTGTATTCTTATCGAAGGCTATATGACCTCAATGGGGATGATGGCTTTTGTCCCATGCACGAGTGAGAAAGGAATTTCCCTGGTGGCCTTTCGGGGAGTCATACGATAGCTCCATAGCACACTTGGGAGCTCTCCTGGCCATTTCCCCTTTGCTTCCTTTAGCCTTTTCTTCAAGCCATCTTTTATTGTCCTATTGGATATCTCGACCTGCCCGTTAGTTTGAGCGTGGGCTACTGGAGCGAAATGCATTTTTATGTCGAGGTCAGCCATGAATTCCTGGAATCCTCTATCCGTAAACTAGGTTCCATTGTCGGCCACTATTACCCTTGGTATGCCAAATCGGCATATGATGTTCTTCCATACGAACTTTTGGATATCCTTCGCCGAGATTGATGCTAATGGCTCCGCTTTAATCCACTTAGTGAAGTAGTCCACTGTGACTATGCAGAACTTCACCCCACCGGGAGTGCTTGGAAGAGGTTCGATGAGATCGATACCCCACATGGTGAAAGGGCAAGGATAATTTGCTGAAGTTATTCTTTCTGAAGGTAATCTTTGGATATTTGTGTGCCTTTGGCAATTTTCACATCTTCGGACAAATTGCCTTGCATCTTTCCTTAAGGTAGGCCAAAAGTAACCTTGGCGAAGTAGTACTCCAGTGAGGGCGTCTGTTCCTATATGGGAGCCACAGGCTCCTTCGTGGACTTCTTTGAGTACTGTTATGACATTATCTTCGCTTATGCATTTCTGTAGAGGGCTCGCACACCGTTGTCTGTATAGTTCTTCTCCGATGAGAAAGTATCTTCCTGAGCGCTTTCGTACTTTTGCAGCCTCTTTGGGATCCTTAGGGAGTTCCGAAGTTGCTAGATATTTCTTGATAGGGTCTTTCCATCCTTCCCCCGAGGTTGCTACGCACATTAATTCTATACTGGGTTGCATTAGTACCTTGGTGGGTTCCTTGGATTTTGCCAAGGTGTCAGCCTGAGTATTATCTCTTCGTGGCATGTTTTCTATCTGTACCGAGTCAAACTCTTCAATGAGTTTTTTGATGAGGTCATGATATTTTGCCAAGGTTGGATCCTTTGCCACGTATTCTCCTTTCGTTTGCCGGACTATTAGCTGTGAGTCACTGTGGGCCATAAGGTTTTTTACGCCGACTTTTCTGGCCAGCTTTAGTCCTGCTATGAGGGCCTCATATTTGGTGATGTTATTGGTAACATCAAAACCCAATTTGATTGCTTTAGTAGCTTCCATGCCTTCGGGACCCCGGAGGACTATTCCAGCGCCCTGATGCTCTGTGCCTGACGCTTCATCGACAAAGAGCTTCCATTCTGGATCAACCTCTGCTTGGTCTTCCGTGATGGTTTTAGCATTCTTGATTTCTGAGATTTTGACGATGAAGTCTGCCAGTGCAGCCCTTCTTGGCTCGTAAGTGATGTCGTACTCTCTGAGTTCGATACACCATTTTGATAATCTTCCCGAATGCTCTACTCTTTTCATTACGTCGCGTAGGGGCAGGTTACTTCGGACGGTGATGGCGTGTCCTTGGAAGTAGGGTCGCAACCTTCTGCCTGCAAGCACTAAGGCGTAGATGGCCTTTTAGAGCAATGGGTATCTGATCTCGGTGCCATGTAGGGACTTGCTTACATAATATACTGGCCACTGCCTCCCACCTTTTTCTTTTACCAGGACCGAGCTGATCGCTTTTTCAGTAACTGAGAGGTAGAGGATGAGGGGTTCTCTTTCTCGAGGTTGCCGAAGCGTTGGAAGGTGAGTTAAGTAGCTTTTAAGCTCATCCCAAGCTTTCTGGCATTCTGGGTTCCATGGATGCTCCTGGGTTCTGAAGGTGTCTTCGCCCTTGGGGGCTTTGGTGAGTACTTTGAAGAATGGTCAACATCGGTTTCCGTACCTGGAGATGAATCTACTAAGGGAAGTGATTCTTCCTGTACGCCTTTGTACATCTTTGGTGGATGTGGGTGTTCGAAAATTTAGCAGGGCTTTGACTTTTTTGGGGTTGGCATCTATTCCCCTTTTTGATACCATAAAACCAAGAAACTTTCTTGCACTTACTCCGAATACACACTTCTCGGGATTGAGACGTATGGCAAACTCCCAAAGTCGTTGGAAGGTTTCGCCTAAGTCAGTGATATGATTACTAGGCATTTTGCTCTTGACTATCATATCATCAATGTACACCTCCATGTTTCTCCCGATCTGAGAATTGAATACCTTATTCATCAGCCTTTGATAGGTGGCCCCTGCTTTTTTAAGCCCGAAGGGCATTCTGATGTAGCAGTAGGTACCAATTTCTGTGATGAAGGCTGTTTTTTCTTCGTCTTCGGGGTTCATCCGAATCTGATGATATCCGCTAAAGGCATCGAGGAAGCTGAGAAGCCCGTATTCGGCGGTTGCATCCACCAGTTGGCCTATGGCTGGCAAAGAGTAAGAGTACTTTTGGCAGGCGTCATTCAAATTTCAAAAATTGATGCACATTCGGAGTTTTTCACTCCCCTCTTTCGTGGCAATGACCACGTTGCTGAGCCATTCAGGGTATTTTACTTCTCTTATTACCCCAGCCTCGGTGAGGCGGTTGACTTTGGTTTTAACAAAGGAAGCCTTATGAGCCGATAGATTCCATTTTTTCTGTCGAACTGGTCTGGCGTTCGGTCACATTCTAAGACTGTGGTGGACTATGCTGGGGTTGACCCTAGCCATGTATTTCGGTGAGTAGGCAAATAGATCTTTGTTCATAAACAAGAAGGATACAAGCCTATTTTTGTCATCCTCGGCCAATTTTTTCCCGACTCGGGTATTTCAGCCAGGGATCAATTCTACATCTTCTGTTTCTACTTTTTCCAGGCTTTCATTTTCCTCCTTCACTGTTTCTTCGCCCATCATGACTGTTTTTTCCTTCACTGAAGTCTGTACTTGGATCTTTGTTGGGCTTTGTCTGGCCTTTGTGAAGACCTTTCTGACTTCGGTTTGGTCAATGAAGATCTCTGCGTCTCCGCCTTTGGTTGCGAAGGTGACTGTTAGGTACTTTACGTCCGGGTGGATGTGAAGATTGCCTTGAGTCTGCCTTCCGAGGATAGCGTTGTAAGATGACGACACATCAATGACAATAAACCTTGTCATGACGGAGGCGATTAACTCTTCCTGGCTATGGGACGAGATCCCTTTCAGCATCAAAGGAAGATTGACGTATCCGAGAACTGGAAGCTCGGAGGGTCCGACGCCAAAGTTGGGGGAATTGACTGCGCTGAGATCGCCTCTCGGGATGCCTAATTTAGGCAGCAGATGGGAAAAGATGACGTCGGTGTTTGAGCCGTCATCGAGGAGTACCCTTTTGACGTACCAGTTTCCTATTCTTGCCATGACAAGGAGTGGGTCGTCGTGGGGGAACCTTATCGTAGACCCGTTTCTACGAATGAGTCTACTTGGCGAGTACCCGTACTCCATTACGGAGATTTTTCTTATCTTTCTCTTCCTCTCAACCGAGGGTATTCCGGTAGTGATAGTTTGGATAACCCCCGCTGATGGTGGCAGATTCTTTCGAGGACTTCGGTCCCAACGTCTGTCCGAATCATACTCTTCGTCATCCCCCCTCCTTTGCTCTTCCTTCCTTCCTTTTGGTGAAGGCATCCTTAAGTATCGGCGAAGCTGACCCTGCTTGATTAGGGACTTGATATATTTCCTTAGTTGAAAACAATCCTCAGTGTCATGGCCGTAGTCTCGGTGAAATTGACAGAATTTCTTCATGTTCTTCTTGTTTTCCGAGGTCATGGCCTTTGGCCTTAGAACTGCGGTTCCTTGCCTTTCTAGCGCCATGAGAATGCTAGCTCTTGTGGTGTTCAATGGGGTAAATGTCATTGGCCTTTTCCCCTTTTGTTTTCGGGGCCTTGCCCCCTCATTTCGATGTCGAGGCTGATGGCTGGGCCCTTCGGGCCGCGGTGCTCTCCTTTTGGTCTTCCCATTCTAAGCTCCTCGGCCGTCATATGTTGTTCGGCCCTTCTATAGAACTCCCCGAAGGTGTCTGGGGGTTCTTTGGAAAATTCATAAAAAAGTTGGGAGTCCCTCCGAAGTCCTCTAATCATTATGAGGATGAGAATTTCCGGCCGAAAATCGGGTACGCTCAGCGCCTCTCGGTTGAACCTTTCAACATAGTTGCGAATGGTCTCCCTACCTCGCTGGGCTATGTCGAACATTTGCACTGGCATTTTGGCGGTTGGCCTACTGCCGATGAACTGTTGGGTGAAGGCGGTGGATAGCTCCCGAAAACTTAGCAAGCTTCCGTGGGCCAAAGAATTATACCATGCCGTTGCTGGACCAGAGAGTGTTACCTTGAAACATTTACAGAGAGTAGCGTCATCTGCGCCATGGAGTACCAACCGCTCATTAAAATCATCAACACCTCCAAAAATAACTTGACTCTTATCAAAATTAATAACCAAACCAGTAGTATTAGAGAACATATCCAAGCAAAACTCAATAGCTCTAGCCGAATTAATATCCCCATTGGAAAATATCATAATGTCATATGCAAATATCAAATGAGTCAAATGACTCTTTCGGACATTTAGGATGAAACTTAGCAAAGTTCTCATCAAATATCTTACCCAAAGCTCTAAAAATCCAACATAAGCATATATTTCTCTAAAAAACCCCAACTAAGCATATCTTATGCCTTTTTAAGATCAATTTTTTGGCACATTTTACGTTTACTATTACTCTTGCCATAACCCCTCAAAATTTCATGGCAGAGCAAAATATTATCATAAATCAATCTGCCATTCACAAAAGCACCCTGGCTCTTATGAATAAGATTAGGCAAAATAAGTTGAAGGCGACTGGCCAATATCTTAGACACAAACTTATAGAGCACATTGTAACAAGAAATGGGCTGAAAATCATTAGCAGAAGAAGCATGGGCATGCTTTGGAATAAGATGAATGGTAGTGTCAGATAAGTTTAACGGCAACTCACCATGAACAAAGAATCTCTTAATAGCATCAACAATATCATCACTAATCAAGTCCCAATTGTGTTGAAAGAAGCCGGCAGTGTATCCGTCAGGCCTAAGAGCTTTAAACACATCTCCCATTAGACTCTTACTCTGATCATTGGACAACCTAGGGCTGTTCAAGACAATATTCATATTAACATTCAATGAACAAATAAAAGTATCACCAAGAAGAGAAGAGAAGTAGTCAAGAAACTCATCTATATTCTTTGATTGGAGAAATAATTGTTTCCCACTCCGAGCATAGAGACAAGTAATAGTTGCTTTTGTAATTCTCTCTTTCATTTTAGAATGAAAGAATTTATTATTCTCATCACCAAGCTTCAGCCAATCAACATCAGATTTCTGAGGAGTGAAAGCTTCCCCTACCTTCTTTATCTCACATAACTCCTGCTTAGTCCTCTGCCACTTCATATAAAACATGCTATCCCCTAACTTTTGATTCAACCTACTACAAATTGACTCCAACTTTTTTTCCTTCAACTTAACTTTACCAGAAATATCTGAATAAAAATCAACATTAAACACCTAAAAGCAGCCTTCAAATTTCTTAATTTTAAAAGCACATTCTTCCAAGGGGAGGAAGTTGCAAATTCACCAACACACTAAGCATTTTTGACAATCTAAGAATAATCAACATGATTCTCCCACATTTTCAAGTATTTGAAAGGGGCATTTCTTTAAACAACACAATGCTCCAGCACGATAAGAGCCATAGAATGATCAGAACACCACTTTCTCTTAAACTCAACAAAAACATGTGTAAAAGCATAAAACCAATTACTATTGCCCATTACTTTATCAAGCTTATAGAGAATACAATCATCAAAATTTTGGTTATTGCCCCAGGTATAGAAATCACCCACACTATGAAGATCAGCAATACCCAATTACAACAATTTATTGGCCCAGAATTTTGTCAACCCACCACACTAGAAGCATAATATTTCTCATTAGATTGAATAATCTCATTAAAATCCCCAGATACAAGCCAAGGCCCCCTCAAATTCTCAGCAAATAAACCATGATTTTTCCAAAGAACACTTCTATGTATCGGATTATTAGCAACATAAATAACAGAAAGAAAACATCTTTGATTTTTCATTTTAGAAAACACATCACAATGAATCACTTGATCAGAGGCTGAAATGAATTTAACCTCCAAAACATGAGAATCCCAAAGGATCCAAATCTTCCCTTTTAAAGCAAAAGCATAATTATTCAAAAACATCCAACCAGGAGCAACCTATGAACTAATACTAGAAATTTTTTTACTCTTTACACAAGTCTCCAGCAAGGCAATTAAACTGATACTATTATTATTTATCAACTTCTTTACCTCATTTTGTTTTAGACTCATATTGAGCCCACGAATATTCCAGCAACCCCACTTCATTAGGCAGGCACAAAGATAGAATCTGAGCCATACCTATTTATAACTTTAGCTTACATATCCATATGTAAATTGCCAAAAGAATTGGAAAGGCTAATATTACCTGCTCCAATATTGTTGTCATCCTCAAGTTGCCCATGAGTCTTTTTCTTGACCTCATTAGCACCTGCTTTACCTTTTCAAGTAACTACTTGAAATTCAATTGTCTTTGTGTCACTCATGCTAGCCTTTGTAACAAATGGAACCAATGTATGAGAAAGTTTTCCAAGTTATTCTACCTCCTTAACTTGTTCCGGGCCCTCATCTTTACGATCATCAGGCTTCTTCTTCTTAAAATCTGGTTTACAGGCTTTTTCCCGATTACCCTATTTCTTGCATTTTTTGCACTGACTCAGCCACCATTCATACATAACTATTTGCTCCTCATACCCAGTAGATGTCTGTAGGGTAACATGATCCACCACCATATCTACTTTCTTCACCTCTACTAAAACATAAACAAATGACAGACAAGACCTCTACACCATCGTAGAGTTAGCTAGTATAGGATGCCCAACTTTTCTCACAATTTTGTTGATGATTTTAGGATTCTAGTATTGCAATTTTAATCCTGGCAACCGAATCCACACTGGCACTACATCAAACAAATTTCAATTGAGCTTTATATCCAACTCCCATCTTTGCAAAAGCATTGGCTTACCAAAGACAAAGTTCATATGCCCTTCCAAAATCTTCATGAGATCTGCTCAAAATGAAAATAAAAGAAAAATAACCTTGATTGGATTTTTGTAACAATCAGAGTCATTACCTGCTTCCATTGAGATCGCACTATCTTTCTCATGCTATCCAGAGAAAGCTCCATGCCCACCACTGTACCAATCAAGGTTAGACACCATTCACAACATCCATCTTCTATTTCCTCAGCACTAATCACCACCTTTGGCTGTTCATCCTCCTCATAAAATTCCAGTTTAAAGTTCACCCATTGTCGAACCTTAAAGTAATCAGGACCATCTTCTTCCGCAACCATCTGAGCCCATGCCTTACTTTATCCCTTTGACTAACCAAAATCAATTGCCACCTCCATCATAGTCTCATTTGCCAAGTCTTTACCCTCATTGGAGAAAATGACCTCTGAACCTAAAATGGGGTTTTTCCTTGCCTCCTCAGCCTTAATCAACTCCAATTTCCTACCACCCTTACCTCAGCCGCCACATGCCCTTCTATTACGCCCCATCTCACTGTTTCAAAGGTGGAAATTGAACACTATAGTTTCTAAAGAGAAGTCAAAACTTCTCTCACTAGAAACCAAATAGAATGCCCTCAACCATTTCTAAACTGTAATTCATCAAACTATTTATTTTTTACTCAAATTTAACTTGAATTTATTTACATATTATTTTCTGAGAGAAATTAAACACACACACACACACACACAGAGACATATTGGTATAGAGAATCAACTGTACAAGGTTACAACGTTGAAGGTAAGTATCTATATTATAAGATGGAGTTAGGGGGATGCTTAATGTGTATCTAAGACCTCGAAGAATAACAAAAATAGCACCTAAGGCATTATGGAGGAAATGGGGGCAAGGGTTGAACCTGGGACGCAAGTTCCATATCCTATTGCACCTTTGCCAACTGAGCTAGAAGTGCAGGATAAAAGAAAATTATTAAGGGTTTAAATGAAAAACTAGAAGCTTTCATTCATAATTTATGAATATAAATTTTATATTTATGTGCCAAAATGCTTAGGATAAATAATAATAAATTAATTATTGTGAAGAGTGTAGAACTAAAAAAAATTGAGAAGATGTGATATAAAATAATCAAAAGAAATAGAAATTTAAACTTTGCTTCTAATTAAAGTGGAAGTCAAATAAAGACTTTATAAAAAAAATGAGTCAATTAACATTTATTTTACAAAAAAATCATTTATATAACAACAACACAACAAAAAATTTCAAGTCCCATTGTTGTGCATAAGCTAAAGATTTAAACTTGATTGACTACAAATGGTATCCAAATAGCTGAGTGGGACGTATGTGACCCTCAGAGATAAGTTTGGTGTCTAGATCCCTATAGTCAAAGACATGGTTAAAGGTCCTCGAGGCATGCCTAGAGAAGACTCTCCGATACATAAGTCAGTAGCTTATAAGAGAAGAGGAAGTTTAGTCAAACCTTGAGTAAAGGATCAAACATACCTTGCTATCTCCTTAGAGGTTTTATATATGGGGTCCTTGAATGATATATGCCAATAAAGTAAATTGATGATTTATTATTAGATAATAAATTATATATTAATTACATGCACTTTTGGGTACACATGAGCTTGTACTACATATATAACGATATAAGTAACAGAATGAAATAAAGATGTCACGATAAGCTTATATATAATGTATGGTTCTCATTAGTATAAGATGTTATGAAAATATGTCCAAAGATATGTATAGACAAAAATAAAATTGATAATAAATGGTATAAATAATGAGACTTGTTTTTATGATCTTATAACTTTAAAAATTGATTCACAACCTATGAGCATAAGATGGGCATTATATTTATGAAATAATACCACATGATTACTATTATAAGTGATAAAAAAATGCAT
This sequence comes from Aquilaria sinensis, assembly GCA_005392925.1. Taxonomy (NCBI): domain Eukaryota; kingdom Viridiplantae; phylum Streptophyta; class Magnoliopsida; order Malvales; family Thymelaeaceae; genus Aquilaria; species Aquilaria sinensis. Next base: position 419,755 of record SMDT01002175.1, read on the forward strand.
ATCAAATTATCAGAGTACAGACTCCTAGTACATATGAGTATTTGTTATGAATAAACACTAAACAGGATCAAAAGGCTAGAACTCTTAAACCTATTTGTAAACTATTAAAAAAAAAGGTTTAAGTTATATTAATCCCTGAACCTGAGAATGTTATGAACATTATATGTGTTAGTATTGTGCCCAAAAAGCCAATCATGAGATGATTGTATTTTTTGCACATTGAGTCATGATATTTTATTGAGGCATTAATCCAGCAATTATGTTTGTTGTTTTGTTTCTGCGTAACGTAATAAGCATAACTGTAACCCTAGAATAATGATATTCTTAAACGCCCCTAGTCTAGTATTATTGTGGAGCGGGTTGCAATAATACATAATGACTAGCATATGTGGAGACTAATATGAGATATGTAGTCTACATATGGGTACAAGTTGGAGAACTTGTGTACTGGACCGACCCACCATGAGAACACTTCATGGATCGTTATATGAGTGTCATAAGTGATTCTCATAGTGATCATGGTATATGTAGTCCTTCGACCTAAGATCATCAAGGTTCCCTACATGTGAGTCACATACTTTGATACTTTCCTTTGTTGCTCGTAACTGAGTGAACTTGAAGGAGGTCATTGGGTATGTCACATATCATGCGGAGGGATTTGTATGATCAAGATGGGATTTGTCCCTCCTATGTAACGGGAGTGATATCTTCGGGCCCCTTGATAGAGTGAGACTTAGAAAATGCATGGCCATGCTCGGATGAGTTGATATACGATATCAATGTCATCAGTTTAAGTTGGTCTACTCGGTAATCAAGAAACCAAAGATTGGGCTATACGAGAGTGACACATTCCATGTCTCGTGCTTAGTCTTGATATCTTGGACAAAGGGACAATGGCATATATCGGTGATGATCATAAAGGTTTAGTCGATTCACCGACAATCTTGTCACTTGGGTAGCAATGATGTGTTGCTAGACACCGCTCATTGCTTATGATCATAAATGTGATTTATGATCATTGCCAACATGGCAAGAGCCTATTGGGTCGCACACATAGAGCTATTTGGATCATTAGAGTGCATGGGCTAATTATTTGGGTTATGGTTTCACTTTAATTTCGTATTAATAATGGGCCCAAGAGTTGAGCCATTATTAAGCCCGAAATTAAATCCTAATTGGATTAGGGCTTTGAAACCCATTAGGCCTGGAAGTTGAGTCTCACTATAAATACAACTTTTAAGTGAGAAATTCGCAGGTCTCCTTGCCCTAGCCTCCAAAAAGGACAGCCACACTCTTCTCTTGCAATTCCTTGGAGGACGCAAGCTAGCACTGCGAGCGCAAGAGAAACGCATCTGCCGGGACGTGGTGGAAGCGTGGTGATCCCGAGAGGCTCGTGTGGATACCATAGAGAGCTTGAACACGTCAACTGTTCAGGTTTTGTGATTCGACTCTACAGTTGAGTGAGAGATCTCAACCGAAAATTAGGTATGAAAATTTTTGAACACCCGGTTTACCCCGTTTCACTTGGATCCTGGAGGGTTTCGGTTAAATTCCGCTGCGCTGTTTGGCTCCCGAAACCCATCAGTGGTATCAGAGCTACTGGTGAAACCCTAAATCGGGATTGAGTGTTGAATCGCATGATGCCATGTGTTCGGTTGCTTTTCGGCCATGATTAATTAGATTGATTCATGATGCATGAAACCTGAATTCGTAATGAACATATGAGATATATGAAGAAATGACACAAATTGGTTAAAGAGATTAACCCCAAATTGATAGGTATGAGATACCTATATGGATTAGGATTCTTGCAATAGTTGCAAAAACCCTAGCTTTGTTCGGATTCGGCCTATCCGGGCACCGAAAGTAAGGTATTTTTGGTGGCTCGAATGGAGGAGTCTCGGGTGCCTACTTGCTCGAAATAGAAGATTTCGGGCTAAGCAATTGTAAGAAAATTTTTTGCGCAGGGGGGCGCTGCCCCCCACGCCCCCCGCAAGGGCGGCTCCCCTTGACCTCGTCCGCTGACCGGTCAGCGGAACCACCGCCCGCTGACTGGCCAGCGGGACCGCTGTATGCAAAGCGCCACATAAATAAAAACTGGTTAATCAACACGCGAAAATTGGCATGCATCTTTGTTGAATGAGATTTGACATGATATGCTGATTGGTGTTTGAAGCATGGTGCATGGTTATAGCCCTTGATTGGTTGTACTTGTAAATACGGCCTGCGAGTCGTGCCTTTTCTTATCACTCTCATTGTACATTCTCTTCTCACCTTACTCCCCTCGAATGTAACTCGAGGTTTCTATTATTGATGTAATGGTGCATTATGGGATCATCCAAGGTGGTATGTCCAAGGATCATCCAAGGAGGTATGTCCAAGGAGGTGACAACAAAAGGGCAACCAAGAAAGGAAGAGAAGGAGCTTGTGAAGACTCTTTTCTTTTCTTAGGCTTTTATGATATTCTCATTGGCTTGAGAATATCGCATAGTTTGGGCTATAACCATGTCACGTTTACTTTCTTGTAAGCATGAGATGCATGTTTTATATTTGTATGTGATGCATGTATAAAACAACCGGAGATAACAAATTGGTGAGATCAAAAGAAAAAATCCCTCAAACAAATATTAAGTCATTAAATGTGATGCCTTCCAAATGTTGGCACTCGTCAAGACTTTGATCAACATTAGGTGGGTTTGCCAAAGCAAAGCACCTATGTTCATCTTGGTAAGGCGCGATGGGATAATAGTGATATCCAAATTGCTAACTTTGGGTCCGACTTAACTAAGTCATCCTAATAGGATTAGGGACTTAGAGGCATAGAGTTGGGCTTAAGTTCATGAGATGAGCTTGGACAAGTGTTGTTCACCCAACTATCCAAGAGTTGCATAAGATGCAATTGGCAAGGAGTTGCCTACCTAAATAGCTGTAACTTGAGAGAAAAGCCAAAGCTGACTCAGGTTGTGGTCAAATATGGATCTTGGCCCACTAGAATACCTTAGCGCCGAGGTGTTCCGAAATAATATCGAGGGTTATTATTTTGAGGAAAATAGTGGGAGTATCGTTTAATAAAAGTCCTTATTAAATGAATTAAAATACATGACTCTTACACTGCATATTTACTGTTGTAGATAACCATGGCACAAAACACATCGACACTTTCGTTGCGATCGATCCTTGAGAAGGAAAAACTGAATGGGACCAACTTTCTCAAATGGTACCGAAACTTGAGGATAGTCCTCAAACAAGAGAGAAAGGCTTATGTCCTAGAGCAGCCCATTCCGAATGAGCCTGCTGCCACTGCTCCAAGAGCTGAAAGGGATGCTCACAAGAGGCATTCTGATGATGCTTTGGATGTTGCATGCCTCATGCTTATTACCATGGAATCTGAGCTTCAGAAGCAACATGAGAACATGGGGGCGTTCGATATGATCGAACATCTCAAAATGCTTTTCCAAGAGCAAGCTAGGCATGAGAGGTTTGAGACCTCTAAGGCATTGTTTCAGTGCAAGATGTCTGAGGGAAGTCCCGTGGGTCCTCATGTGCTCAAGATGATTGGGTACATTGAGAATCTTGAGAATTTGGGATTTGCTCTTCAGAAAGAGTTGGCTATTGATGTAGTCTTGCAATCGTTGCCTGAAAGCTACAGTCAGTTTGTCATGAACTATAACATGAACGACCTTGACAAGTCCCTCCCTGAATTGCTCAACATGTTGAGAACTGCTGAGCAAAACCTTAAGAAGGCTAAGCCCATTTTGATGGTTCAAAAGGGCAAGGGAAAGGGAAAAGCCAACAAGAAGAAGGATAAAGCTAATGGAAAGTCCAATGCCAATTCTTCTTCAGCTGCACTGAAACCAAAGGGTGGTGTGGCAAAGGAAGGGGAGTGCTTCCATTGTAAGCAACCTGGACACTGGAAGCGCAATTGCAAGCTCTATCTTGAAGAACTTGCTAAGGAAAAGGGAAGTAAGACTTCCACTTCAGGTATTTTTGTTATAGAGGCTAACTTTTCTACTTCCTCATCTTGGGTATTGGATACTGGATGTGGATCTCACATTTGTGCAAATGTGCAGGATCTAAGTAGAAGTAGAAGTAGAAGATTGGCCCGAGGTGAAGTGGACCTACGTGTTGGAAATGGAGCAAGGGTTGCTGCCTTAGCCGTAGGGACTTATGTTCTCACTTTACCTAGTGGATTAGTTTTAGAATTAGACAACTGCTACTTTGTGCCTACTATTAGTAGAAATTTGATTTCTGTTTCTTGTTTGGACAAGAAAGGTTTTTCATTTATAATAAAGGACAAATGTTGTTCTATTTATTTGAATGAAATCTTTTATGGTAGTGCTCAACTTAGCAATGGGTTGTATGTTCTAGACCTCGAAGATCCAATCTATAATGTGAATACCAAGAAGGTCAGATTAAATGATTCAAACCCGACCTATCTCTGGCACTGTCGCTTGGGCCATATAAATGAGACCCGCATATCCAAGCTCCATAAGGATGGACTCTTGGACTCATTTGATTTTGAATCATATGAGACATGTGAGTCATGTTTGTTGGGCAAGATGACCAAAGCCCCATTCACAGGGCAAAGTGAAAGGGCTAATGACTTACTAGGACTCATACATAGTGATGTATGTGGCCCTATGTCTACACAAGCTAGAGGAGGTTTCCAATACTTCATTACTTTCACTGATGACTTCAGCAGATATGGCTATGTGTATCTCATGAGACACAAGTCAGAATCCTTTGAAAAGTTCAAAGAATTCAAGAATGAAGTAGAGAATCAACTCGGGAAGAGTATCAAAGTGCTTCGATCAGATCGAGGTGGAGAGTACTTGGATCGAGAATTCCTTGACTATCTGAAGGAGTGTGGTATAGTATCACAACTCACTCCACCAGGTACACCTCAATGGAATGGTGTATCTGAAAGGAGAAATCGAACTCTGTTAGACATGGTTCGCTCTATGATGAGTCAAGCTGACCTTCCAAACTCCTTTTGGGGACATGTTCTAGAGACAGCCGCTTTTACACTAAACCGAGTTCCATCTAAATCGGTTCAAAAGACACCATATGAGATATGGAGTGGGAGGCGTCCCAATTTGTCTTTTATGAAGATTTGGGGCTGTGACGCTTATGTGAAACGTCAATCCTCTGACAAACTAGGGCCCAAATCTCAAAAATGCCTTTTTGTTGGGTATCCCAAAGAAACAAAGGGTTACTATTTCTACAATCCTTCTGAGCAAAAAGTGTTTGTTGCTCGAACTGGTGTCTTTTTAGAGAAAGAGTTTATCTCTAAAGGAACTAGTGGGAGGAAAGTAGAACTTGAAGAAATTCAAGAACAACAAGGAGACATCGAACCTGAAATGGAACCTGAACAGACACCACAAGATGTTGTGGTTCAAGAGTCTGTTCCTGTAGCACAGAGCCCACGTAGGTCTGGTAGGATTCGGCGTGAGCCCGAGAGATATGGATTTCTCGTGACTCACACCGGTGATGTGATGCTCATGGATCAGGATGAGCCCACAACCTACCAACAAGCTATGTCGGGGCCTGACTCTGAGAAGTGGCTAGTGGCCATGAAATCCGAGATGGAATCCATGTATGAAAACCAAGTATGGACTTTGGTTGACCCACCTGAAGGGGTAAAACCCATAGGGTGCAAATGGGTTTTCAAGAAGAAAACTGACATGGATGGTAATGTGATTACCTTTAAGGGACGATTGGTTGCAAAAGGTTTCAAGCAAATTCATGGTATTGACTATGATGAAACTTTTTCACCAGTTGCTATGCTTAAATCCATCCGAATTTTGTTTGCTATTGCTGCACACTATGATTATGAGATATGGCAAATGGATGTCAAAACTGCATTCCTAAATGGAAAGCTACTTGAGGATGTGTACATGACACAACCTGAGGGTTTTGTCACTCCTGAGAATGCCAATAAAGTGTGCAAGTTGCAAAGGTCCATTTATGGACTGAAGCAAGCTTCTCGAAGTTGGAATCTTCGTTTTGATGATGCAATCAAAGAGTTTGGTTTTATCAAAAATGAAGATGAACCTTGTGTCTACAAGAAGGTTAGTGGGAGCGCTATTGTCTTCTTAGTGTTGTATGTAGATGACATACTACTCATCGGGAATGACATTCCTGAGCTACAGTCTGTGAAGACTTGGCTAGGGAAATGTTTCTCTATGAAGGACTTGGGTGAAGCAGCCTATGTGTTAGGCATCAGGATCTATAGAGATAGATCTAGAAAGCTTCTTGGCCTAAGTCAAAGTACATATATTGACAAGGTGCTAAAGAGGTTTAGCATGCAAGATTCCAAGAAAGGATTCTTGCCCATGTCACATGGTATCACTCTTTCTAGATCTCAGTGTCCGAGTACAACCGAGGAGAGAGAGCGCATGAGTAAGATTCCATATGCCTCAGCAATTGGATCTATCATGTATGCCATGATATGTACTCATCCCGATGTCTCATATGCTTTGAGCATGACGAGTAGGTACCAATCGAACCCCGGTGAGAGTCACTGGACAGCTGTTAAGAACATCCTTAAGTACTTACGAAGGACTAAGGATGCATTCTTGGTCTTTGGAGGTGAAGATGAGCTCGTTGTAAGGGGTTACACCGATGCAAGCTTCCAATCCGATAAGGATGATTTTAGATCGCAATCTGGTTATGTGTTTTGTATTGGTGGTGGTGCTGTGAGCTGGAAGAGTTCAAAGCAAGAGACAGTAGCTGACTCTACAACAGAATCTGAGTACATTGCCGCCTCTGATGCTGTGAAGGAGGCAGTTTGGATCAAGAAGTTCATCACTGAACTTGGAGTGGTTCCAAGCATTGCCGACCCGATAGAGCTCTATTGTGACAACAATGGAGCAATCGCACAGGCTAAGGAACCTCGATCTCACCAGCGATCCAAACACATACTCCGACGCTATCATCTCATCAGGGAGATCATCGAGAGGGGTGATGTAAGGATATGCAGGACTTCGACAGACAGCAACATTGCTGATCCACTGACAAAGCCCCTTACGCAGCAGAAGCATGATAGCCATTCTAGGTCCATCGGTATTAGATACATGGATGATTGGCTTTTAGTGCAAGTGGGAGATTGTTAGTGTTGTGCCCAAAAAGCCAATCATGAGATGATTGTATTTTTTGCACATTGAGTCATGATATTTTATTAAGGCATTAATCCAGCAATTATGTTTGTTGTTTTGTTTCTGCGTAACGTAATAAACATAATTGTAACCCTAGAATAATGATATTCTTAAACGTCCCTAGTCTAGTATTATTGTGGAGCGGGTTGCAATAATACATAATGACTAGCATATGTGGAGACTAATATGAGATATGTAGTCTACATATGGGTACAAGTTGGAGAACTTGTGTACTGGACCGACCCACCATGAGAACACTACATGGATCGTTATATGAGTGTCATAAGTGATTCTCATAGTGATCATGGTATATGTAGTCCTTCGACCTAAGATCATCAAGGTTCCCTACATGTGAGTCACATACTTTGATACTTTCCTTTGTTGCTCGTAACTGAGTGAACTTGAAGGAGGTCATTGGGTATGTCACATATCATGCGGAGGGATTTGTATGATCAAGATGGGATTTGTCCCTCCTATGTAACGGGAGTGATATCTTCGGGCCCCTTGATAGAGTGAGACTTAGAAAATGCATGGCCATGCTCGGATGAGTTGATATACGATATCAATGTCATCAGTTTAAGTTGGTCTACTCGGTAATCAAGAAACCAAAGATTGGGCTATACGAGAGTGACACATTCCATGTCTCGTGCTTAGTCTTGATATCTTGGACAAAGGGACAATGGCATATATCGGTGATGATCATAAAGGTTTAGTCGAATCACCGACAATCTTGTCACTTGGGTAGCAATGATGTGTTGCTAGACACCGCTCATTGCTTATGATCATAAATGTGATTTATGATCATTGCCAACGTGGTAAGAGCCTATTGGGTCGCACACATAGAGCTATTTGGATCATTAGAGTGCATGGGCTAATTATTTGGGTTATGGTTTCACTTTAATTTCATATTAATAATGGGCCCAAAAGTTGAGCCATTATTAAGCCCGAAATTAAAGCCTAATTGGATTAGGGCTTTGAAACCCATTAGGCCTGGAAGTTGAGTCTCACTATAAATACAACTTTTAAGTGAGAAATTCGCAGGTCTCCTTGCCCTAGCCTCCCAAAAGGACAGCCACACTCTTCTCTTGCAATTCCTTGGAGGACGCAAGCTAGCACTGCGAGCGCAAGAGAAACGCATCTGCCGGGACGTGGTGGAAGCGTGGTGATCCCGAGAGGCTCGTGTGGATACCATAGAGAGCCTGAACACGTCAACTGTTCAGGTTTTGTGATTCGACTCTACAGTTGAGTGAGAGATCTCAACCGAAAATTAGGTATGAAATTTTCGAACACCCGGTTTACCCCGTTTCACTTGGATCCTGGAGGGTTTCGGTTAAATTCCGCTGCCCTGTTTGGCTCCCGAAACCCAACAATATGGTGGTTATGTGATTTTAATCTACCAACCAATGATGCCTATTACACGATGTCATAGAGCAAGGTCCCAGTGCCCTAGATTACTTGACTTATAGGCCCCTTGGGACTGTGATCCCACTTAGTTACCATTTGCTAACCATTACTTGTAGGTAGGTAAATTAAAACAATTTATGTGCATCTAGTTTCTTAGCCTACCCTGCAAGAAGATATGCATGCGTTTGTCTTGGCAATGCAAACAAAGTAAACCATTTATGAAAACATCTCTTGATCAATCATTTAAAACATACTTAAAATGTGCCAAGACAACAAAATTCTAGTTACTTCAACCTTAAGTAATAGTTTGTGCATACTCTACAATACTAGTATGCTCCCAAAAGTAACTCAATGTTTTAACACCACAATGTATCCTAATACAGGCAACATCTTAGTACACATGGTACTTTACATATACAAGACAAAAAACCTTAATTAAGATCCATCCCTTGAGCCCCACCTTTGAGCTATCAAGCTCCAAGTGCAAGCCCCTTTCTTATCCTTGTGCACCACTTAGCCTTTAAACTGTAAAGGCATAACACTTAATTAGTACAAATCTTAACTCACAAGTAAACTTAGAATCTCAAGGATTCTGGAGAATAAGTACCAGCAAAAAGAGGAAACTTAGTCCGCAACTATCCACTAGTTGTTAGGCATGGTGTCAGAACTTGCATAATAAACTTAAGGGAATGAGCACATGAATGTACTCAACAAGGGTCCCTTGGGGTACTTGCAAAGAAGACAGCAAGCAAGCATGCAATATAGCACACAAACAAACCAATAACCAACCAACAATCAACACAAGACAATAACATAAAAGATACGCAATGCATGAATCTATGATATAAAACATATACATCTTTGGGACTTCTTACACCTTAGGTGTTTTATCCTTGCTATGAGCTCAAACAGCAGAGGTTCTTAAGACACTAGTGCTCGTATCCCGAATCCTTTACCTCCTTTAAGGCCCACTTACAGGTCCTAGAATAGGTAGTCATTTCCTCTCAAAACTTACAAGTCATACCCTTAACTTATTATGCAAGGTAGCCATCTTATGTGGTCCAACTTACCAAGCTCTTAGAACTTAGCTTAAAGCTCCTTAGTGGCTCATTTACCAAGCCACATGGTTTGGTTGGGATCCCCTTAGGTTTTTTCCTGATTTCTCCAAAGGTCTAAGACTTAACTCTTGGGCCAATGAAGAGTCTAAGACCCAACTTAATCCCTCCAGTGCCCCTTTGATAACTTGGGCACTTGTACCCCCTTACCACTCTACTTAGCTCTACCTTAACCATACCACTTAGCTATCACTTAAATAATGCATAATTTCCAACTTAGGATTGAGTCTTAGACCTAACTGAGGCTACGAAACATCTTAGAATAGCCTAAGGATGATAATCGAAAGATTGAGACATTCTTAGGATGCCTCGAGCTTAAAGGATTTGTGCTATGGCGATGCCATCGGTGATGCATCACCAATGGCATCAATTCTCTAGTTTCTTTGAAAATTGCTGGTGACGCCTCATCAATGCTCTTTCAGCATTACACGATTGTATGCTAACTTGCACGAATCTTGTTCAAACTTTCAATCCTTAAAGCCAATTCACATGGGTCTCATTTCTATATTATTCCCACATTTAGTATTACATTTCTATGCGTTATTTGAGCTAAATTAACTTAAACCCTTACCTCAAATTCAACTATAATGCAAGAACAAAGCACAAACACACTTGAGCTTAACTTAGCTCTCTTGAGTTCCAGACTTAAAACCAACATGATATGACATCAAAAACCTCAAATCAATGTCATTTCTAGCTACTCAAACAACTTATAACCCGCTCAAACCAAACCAACAAGATTACCTTAGGTTTCAAGCCCAAAACAAGCATTAAAGAGCTAAATGGGAGTAAAAACACTGAGAACAAGTTGGAGGCTTTTTGGATTCACCTTGGGACCTTCAAATTTGATGGAAACTTGAAGAATTGGGGAGGTTTGAAGCAGAATTTCTGGTGGGGAGAGGGAGCCACAAAATTTTGGAGAGAGAAGTGAAAATGTAAGTCAACGACTTGGTAGAAATATCCTACCAGCTCCACTAACTTACTTTTTGACTTCTTACCTCTTGGCTTTCAGGTTTTCCTTTGTGTCACTTTGGTCACTAAACTTACACTTAGCCTCTTGGTCCTAAAGAATGTTCAGAAGCCTCTTACACTTAGCCTCCTGGACACTTAATCCACTTAAGACATAAATGGCTCAATTAAGCACTTAGTGCAATTTTTGCGCTTTTCCTGCAAAAGATGGTTCTAATAACTAGAACAACTTATGGTCTTAACTTAACTAGTCAAAATTTCTCACATGACCCTAATTGCATCAAAATTACAGTCATGCCATTTACTTGGGTCAAAATTACCATTTTGCCCTTTTTGACTCTTAGGTGCCAAATCACACTTAAGAACTCACCCTTAGTTAAACTTAGTTAGTCTTTCTTGCTTAATAAGATGCTAACTTGAGGTGCTTAAGTGAAAAAACTTAAATAAAATATAATTACCAGGTCAAAGCCAGTTATTGACTAGGGGAGTCATCACATCCTCCATTCCTTCAGAAATTTGGTCATCCAAATTTTGACTTAAATAGGCAAAATCACTTTGATATTGTCTTTGCATATCTTACTCGGTCTCCCAAGTGGCCCCTTCCTCTTTATGGTTAGAGCATAGTACCTTGACCATTGGGATCTACTTTATTCTTAGTTTTCAAACTTGGCGGTCGAGAAACTTGATAGTGTGTTCTTCATAACTTAGGTCCTCTCTTATTGGAATAACAGATGGGGTTAACATTTGTGTGGGATTCACAGTGCATTTCTTTAAGGAACTCACATGAAAGACATTACGAACATGGGCCAAACTTGGTGGTAAAGCCAATCGATAATCCACTTTCCCCACCTTCTAAAGGATTTCAAAAGGACCAATGTATCTTGGAGCCAACTTACCCCATTGGCCAAACCTAGCCATACCATTTAGTGAGGAAACTTGAAGGAGTACTTTGTCTCCCACATCAAACTCCAAATCTTTCCTTCACACATTGGCGAACTTAGCTTGCCGGTCTGAGGCAGCCTTGATCCTTGCTTGGATCAACTTAACCTTCATCGTGGTCTTGACAATGATTTTCGGGCTAGCAACCACTTCGTCTGCCTTATCTACCCAACAATGAGGTGTTACACACTTACACCCATACAAAGCTTTGTAGGGCTCCATCTTAGTAGTTTCTTGATAGCTATTATTGTACGCACACTCAATCAAAAGGAGGTGTTGGTCCCAATCCCCTCTAAAATCTAACACACAACTTTGCAACATGTCTTCCAAAGTTTGGATCACCCACTTAGTTTGCCCATCAGTCTAAGAGTGATAAGCAGTACTTAGGCTCATAGTGGAACCTATAGCCTTTTGAAAGGCATTCCAGAACCTTGAGACAAAACGGGGATCTCTATCAGATACAATATGATCAGGGATTCCATGGAGTCTCACCACTTCTCGAATATACATCTAGGCCAACTTCTCCATGGTATAAGTAATCTTAATGGGGATAAAATGCGCAAACTTTGTTAACCTATGCACCACCACCCAAATTGAGTCATGTTGACTTTTCGTGTTGGGTAACACAACACAAAAGTCCATGGTGATGGAACCCAACTTTCTTTCCGAGAGGGGTAAACTTTGCAACATTTATTTATGGCTTTCGGTGCTCTACCTTCACCATTTGACAAGTGAAGCACTTAGACACATATCCATATATGTCCATCTTAAACTTTGATCACCAAAAATGAGTCATAAGGTCATGGTACATCTTATTGACACCAGAGTGAACATTAAGCTTGCTCGTATGTGCCTATTGCAACACTTGTTGGCTTAAGTCACTTGGCACATAAAGTTGGTCACCATAGTAGACCAACCCATCCTTGTACTGAAATTCCTTCAGTATGGTACCATGTCTTTCCTCCCTAGAAACTCTTTTCAAGTTTGGGTCCTTGCCCTGAGCTCCCTTAACCTTAGCCAGCAACGCTGACTGAATCTTGAGGACTACAACTTGAGCTATTTCCTAGTCTCACCATGTTTCAAATAAGACCAAGAACTGTTCCACAATAGAACTTTTCAAGGTAGTAGCTACTTGATCCTTGGAAAGAATCACCCCAGAATACTTACAGCTCATGGCATTGGCCACCACATTGCCTTTACTAGAACAATAGTCTATCGAGCAATTGTAATCTTTGATATACTCGATCCACCTTCTCTACCTCATGTTTAGGTCCTTCTGGGTAAACAAATACTTTAGCTTTTATGGTCCATAAAGATCTTGAAGGACCTGTCAACAAGGTGGTGTCTCTAGAGTTTTAAGGCAAACACAATAGTTGCCAACTTAAGATTATGCACCAGGTAGTTCAACTCATTAGGCCTTAACTGCCTAGACCCATATGCAATCACTTGCTTTTCCTGCATCAATACACATCCTAGTTCTATCCCACATGTATCAATATACACCACAAAAGTCTTATGCGGATTGGTAGGATCAAGATGTGAGTAGAAATTAACCTCTTCTTAAGCTCCTGGAAACTTTCCTCACACTTAAAAGTTTAGATGAACTTCTACACCTTCTTTGTCAAGGCAGTTAATGACGAAGCTATCATAGAAAATTTCTCAATGAACCTTCGATAATAGCCCACCAAACCCAAGAAACTTTGAATTTTAGTTATAGTTGTTAGGCGTTTCCACTCCACCATTGCCTTTTCCTTTTCTAGGTCAACATTTAGTCTTTGAGCACTTATGATATGCCTGAGGAAAGGAATTTCACTTGCCCAAAATTGGCACTTAGATAGTTTTGCATAATATTGGTTATCCTTAAGCACTTGCAAAGCTATCTCTAAATGTTCCTCATGTTCATGGGGAGTCTTAGAGTACATCAATATATCATTAATGAACACCACAACAAACTGATCTAGGTAGGGCCTAAAAATTTGATTCACGACATCCATGAAAATAGTCGGAGCATTAGTTACTTCAAAAGGTGTAACTGTGTACTCATAATGCCCATACCTAGTTTGAATGCAGTCTTCGGGATATCCTTCTCCCTTACTCTTATCTGGAAATATCTAGACCTTAGGTCTATTTTGGAAAAGACCTTTGCCGCTCTTAACCTATCAAATAAGTCATCGATCCTGGGCAATAGATATTTGTTCTTTACAGTCATTGCATTTAGTTTCCTGTAATCTATACACAACCGTAAGGTTCCATCCTTTTTCTTCACAAACAACATTGGGGCATCCAATGGGGAAACACTTGGCCCTATAAAGCCCTTAACAAGCAGCTCTTCTAACTACTTTTTCAGCTCATCCATTTTAAGTACTGACATCTGGTATAGGGGTATGAAAATCGGTTCTGCCCCAGGCTATAAGTGTATGGAGAATTCAATCTCCCTAATTAAAGGTAATCATAAGAGGTCTATAGGAAAAGCTTCTGGAACTAGATTTGCTATTGGAATTTCCTTAAGTTGCTCATCGACTACCACCCCATTTAGTGAGTAAAATACTTCCTCACTCATAATGGGAATGGACCCCATCAACTTGAGGTGCAAACTCTTGGCATTACTTGCCAAACCGCCTGAGCAAGTAACGCTTACTCCCTAGGCATCTTCAAGGGTGACTTTACAACCTGCATAGTCGACCTGAGCCTTACACTTACTTAACCAATCCATTCCAAGGACAACATCATATGGGATCAAAGTTAAAACCCAAAGGTCACACAAAAACCTATGACCTCCTAACTCCAAAGGATACCTTTTAACCATTTCATTGATGAAAATGACATTCCTCCCAATAGTTTTAATAAAACCCATCTCATCCGTCAAAGTCCTTTGGAATTTTAACTTGAAAACCATCCTTAAAGTAATGACAAAAATAGTAGTACTAGCATCAAATAGAATCCTAATACTAGTCTTGAGCATTAAAGTTACCTTGCACAGATTTTGGCTCTTTGGGTGTTTGGCACGTCAAAGTAAAGACATGTGGCTACACAAGGGCTCTGGGAGATGCATTCCCAGCTCTTAAGGCTCCGGGTCTTCCTTGTTCTTGCTCTTGCCTAAGCCTTGGGCACTCCCTAGCCCAATGTCCAGGATGGCGGCAGTAATTACAAAGATCGGTCCGAAGGGTGCATGGTTTGTTACCATGAAACTTTTAACACTTAGAGCAATGACCCTTCTCGATCTCCTTGCCTTTCTTGGAGGGACCTTGGTCTCCTCTCGGGTTAGGCCTCTTGCCTGACAACCTTGAGTGCATCGAGACCCTTGGCTCAACGGCCTTATCCTTAGGTTTTGCCTCCACCAATTCTTTTTCCAATGCCAAGGCCTTTTGAACAGGCTCATGATAGGTCTGAACCCTAATAACAAACAAGAAACTCCTCAACTCCACCTTAAGTCCACGAATGAACTTCTTTTCCTTAAGTTCATCCTTCCCATCCAAATAAGGAGCATATTAGAAAAGATAACTAAATTTCCTTTAATACTAATGGACCATCAAGCTTCCTTGAACCAATTCATCAAACTCTATCTTTTTTGATCTTGGCCCCCCTTACTATTCAACTCATTCTGAAATTCTTTCTCAAATTTGGTCTAATTAAGTTCTTTGGGGTTTTTCCTGGGTCTACCTTCATTGTAAGACTTAAGTCTCTCCATGACATCTTTCTACCACAAGAAAGCCTTGCCTTCCAAGATGAAAGGCACTAAATCCATCTTGGCCTTGCTGTTTAACTTCATGTTGTAAACAATTTCATTGATCTGGTATAACCATCCTTTGGCAGCAATGGGATCACCCACAGCATTGAACTTTGGAGTGTTGAACTGACAACATATCGAAACAAGCCCCATATGGTCCAGAATAACGAGTCTCCCCTCCTTCTATGGGGATGGATATCCTCCTCATCCTCTTCCTCACTATCCTTTTCGATGTTCATTTGAGCATGTTCATGCACTTGCTCTTGACCTTGCACTTGCCCTTGAGGTGGGGGATTTCTCCCTTGACCTTGGTGCACCATTGTGCCTTGGTGCACTTTGGCCCTTACTCCATTAGGGTCCTCCAAGGTCTCCCCTCCGTTTGCAAGTTGAGCATGCTTTTCAAGTAGGATAGCCATGCCATGTAGCATCCAGTCCATAGACTCATTGAGCCTCCATAACAAAGAAACCACTTCCCTTATGTCTACCCTATTAAGATCATTAGTTCCCACACCAAGAGCTTGAACCTCAGCAAGAACACTTAATCGAGTATTAGCCATGATACCTGAGCCTCCATAACAAAAAAACCACTTCCCTCATGTCTACCCCATTGGGATCACTAGTTCCCACATTGAGAGTCTAAGCCTTAGTAGTAGCACCTAATTGAGAATTAACCATGATACCTGCAACCAAAGCCAGAAGACCACACCTATAGCTAATTATAAACAGTACTGACTATACTTAGCACAAGGAATACATAGATCTTAGTTCACTTATTGCCTTTACTAGGACCATTGACCTGCTCTAATACAAAACTATCATAGAGCGCGGTGGTCCCAGTGCCTCATATTACTTAGCTTATAGGCCTCTTGGGACTGTGATCTCACTTAGTTACTATTGGCTAACCATTTTTTGTACGTAAATTAAAACAATTTACATGCAACTAGTTTCTTAGCCTAACCTATAAGAAGATATTCATGCGTTTGTCCTAGTGATGCGAACAAATAAGTAAACCATTTACAAAAACATCGTTCATGAATTCATTTAAAACATACTTAAAACACGCTAAGACAACAAAATACTAGTTACTTTAACTTCAAATAATAGTTTGTGCACACTTTACAATACTAGTATGGACCCAAAAGTAACTCAATGGTTTAACACCACAATGTATCCTAAGATAGGCAACATCTTAGTACACAAGGTACTTTACATATACAAGACAAAAATTCTTAACTAAGGTCCATCACTTGAGCCATACCTTTGAGCTGTCAAGCTCCAAGTGCAAGCCCCTTTCTTATCCTTGTGCACCACTTAGCCTTTAAACTATAGAGTCATAACACTTAGTCAGTGCAAAGATTAACTCACAAGTAAACTTAGAATCTCAAGGATTTTGGAGAATGAGTACCTACAAAAAGAGGAAATTTAGTCCACAACTATCCACTAGTTGTTAGGCCCAGAGTTAGAACCTATACAACAAACTTAAGAGAGTGAGTACATGAATGGACTCAGTAAGGGTCCTTTAGGGTACATGCAAAGAAAATAGCAAGCAAGCATGCAATATGGCA
Organism: Aquilaria sinensis; assembly: GCA_005392925.1. NCBI lineage: Eukaryota > Viridiplantae > Streptophyta > Magnoliopsida > Malvales > Thymelaeaceae > Aquilaria > Aquilaria sinensis. The sequence goes on from SMDT01002175.1 coordinate 436,631, forward strand.
TACAAACAAACAAACAACCAACCAATAATCAACACAAGACAATAACATAAAAGATATGTAATGCATGTTTGTATGATATTCAACATGCACATCCTTGGGACTTTTTACACTTTAGGTGTCTTATCCTTGCTGTGAGCTAAAACAGCGGAGGTACTTAAGACATTGGCCCGCATATCCAAAATCCTTTACATCCCTTAAGTCCTACTTACACGTCCTAGAGTAAGTCCTCACCTCCCTTCAAAACTTACCCGTCTTACCCTTAACTTATTGTGCGAGGTAGCCATCTTACATGGTCCATAGCTTAAAGCTCCTGAGTGACTCACTTACCAAACCACATGGTTTGGTTAGGATCTCTTTAGGTTTCTTCCTCATTTTCCCAAAGGTCTAAAAGCTAACTCTTGGGCGAATGAAGACTTCAAAACCCAACTTAATCCTTTTAGTGCCCTTTCAACAACTGGAGCACGTACACCTCCTTGCCACTCTATTTAGCTCTACCTTAACCACACCACTTAGCTACCACTTAAATAATGCATAATTTGTAACTTAGGAATGAGTCTTAGACCTAACTAAGGCTACAGAACATCTTCGAATGGCCTAGGGATGATAACTGAGAGATTGAGACATTCTTAGGAGGCCCCAAGCTTAGGGAACTTGTGCCTTGGTGACGCCATTGGTGACGCATTGCCAATGGCATTAATTCTTGGGTTTCCTATATATTTGCCGGCTACACGTCACCAAATTGCATCACCATGGAGATGCATCATCATTAAGTGTTACCACAGTGATGTGACGCCAATGCTTTTCTAGCATGACGCGACTGCGTACTAACTTGCATGAAACTTGCTCAAATTTTCAATCCTCAAAGTCAATTTACATGGGTCTTGTTTCTATTTCATTCCTAGTAATACTACATTTCTATGCATTATTTGAGCTAAATTAACTTGAACCCTTACCTCAAATTCAGTTACAAAGCAAGAACAAAGCACAAGCACACTTGAGCTTAACTTAGCTATCTTGAGTTTCAGACCTAAAACCAACGTGATATGGCACCAAGAACCTCAAATCAATACTATTTCTAGCTACTCAAACAACTTAGAACCTGCACAAACCAAACCAAGAGGCTTACGTTAGGTTTTAAGCCCAAAACAAGCATCAAAGAACTAAATGGGAGCAAAAACATGAAGAACAAGTTGGAGGCTTCTTGGATTCATCTTGGGACCTTCAAATTTAATGGAAACTTGAGGAATTGGGGAGTTTTGAAGCAAAATTTTTTGTGGGGAAAGGGAGCCACAAAATTTTGGAGAGAGAGAAATGAAAATGGAAGTCAAAGACTTGGTAGAAATATCCAACCAACTCGACTAACTTACTTTTTGACTTTTTGCCTTTTGTCTCTCAAGTTTTCCTTTGTTTCACTTTGGTCACTAAGCCTACACCCAAAACTGTGAGGAACCGTCCCAATAAATGCCTATTTAGTACTTTAATTAGGCTAGATCATTCTGTTGCCTAATCCAACCTCTTAATTTGGCCAGAATTATTCTTCATTTCTGGGATCTTTTACAGAGATTTACTATGTAAATCCTCGGCACTTACCTAGTGTTTAGCATTTACTTAAGAGTTGAGGAAAACATTTACTTAGTTCTAATAAAACACTTAAATTTATTAAACTAAGACAGTAGTTTGGCAAGATTTAACAAAAACATGAATTAAATATGTGCGGCCATGTAAGAAAACATTTTAATGCTCATGCATACACAAGTAATATATCATGCCAAACCATGGATGAAAACTACACTCATAATAAGTAAATACTATGACAACATAATATCTAAGTGTTTTGCCTATCAACCTAAGCAAGTAATGTCATGGGTTGATAAGCCTAACCTGAATTAATAATAATAATACATGTCACGATTATCTTAAGTCAAAGTCAATACTAGTAGACCTCCTACTAGGTACTGCCACTATGTTATAGAATAGTCATGACCCGAATGGTCAGTAGGCCCATGTTTGCTCGGGAGATAGAAACCCAGGAGAGGAGCAACTTAAGAAGTCATTGCCTAACTACCTTGCTATACAAGGAAAACAAGTTTGGGGTTAGACTTTAACCATAAATGCATGCAACAAATGAAAAATGAACATGTAGTGCATGCAAAATGTACCTATAAGAAACTAACAAACAAGTATCAAATAATAATTGTGGATTATTTGGTTCCTGTACAATGTTATCTAAACATTAACAATAAGGGTAAGTATTAAAATACTTAGTAATGCATTCTAAAAAAAATGATACATAACAGCATCACACATAATGGACCACTTACACACATTGTAACGCATGCATGAACCTTGACCATAAACTATATGAGCATGCCACGAGCTCTTATGGTGTAAAGTATTATATGATGATCATCATATCATGCCCTTGTTGGTACATGAGTCCTCATACATATCACACAAGAAAACAACTAAACAAACAAAAACAAAAGTACCTATTGGTCCATTTTGCCTTTGAGCGTGCATCCTTTCATTTGCCCTTGAGCTTGCCAGCTTTAACTAGTTCAAAAACTCCCTTATTGTATGCAGCAGGGTTTGACCATATTTTATGTGGGTCATAGTGCCTATGGATGTGTCTTGCCCCCTTTAGGGCCTTTTGGCCTGCTAGGCCCATGTGTATACATACTTATGGCCCGTCATTTATTGGGCCTAAGTGTCGTTTGGGCCTTAAGGCCTTGCCTTGAACTGCACCTTGTGGGTCATGTCAAAGCATAGCCTAAGGCCTACAAGGAACCAAGGCCCCCGGGATGTGCCTTTATGGCCCCCTAGGTGAGCATGGCCATGAGCCCGAAGGCATATGCACACATGTACTCTTGGGTGCGCCATCGAGAGCCCCTTAGGCACACATGGCTACGTGACCCCTTGGGCACAATCATGTGCACCTTGTCACACTTAACTCACCATGCTCCTAGGCACCCAAAAATACTCATGCACCTAGGAGCCCATGCCACACATGCACAACCATATACCGAGCCCTTGAGCTCGATCACAACACCTATACACCCAAACTGAGGCACACCTTTCTTGTGCTTGCCAAACCTTGAAGGTTTAGACACACTCATCTACCAAGTGCCTAAGGCTTGATCCACACACCATTTTATAGCCCATACACCAAGAACACCACTTATTGCCCAAAACTAGGAGCTAGGTCTGACTTTAGTGCCACAAAAGCCCTTTTTGGCTCTATTGGTCACCTTGTGCCCTTTTTGCTCTACCATTTTTCCTAGATTTTACCAAGCTAAAACATGGCCAAAGCTTCATAAGGAAGAAGGGGCTAGAACACCTTACCCTTGTGTAGATCACCACCTTGCAATCTCAAGTTTCAAGTGCCAAGAGTCCTTTTTTAGTCTTCTTGAAGTCCCTTAACTACATAGTAAAATAACCACTTGAACAATCAAATTTTTTTAGCCTAGGGGCCACATTTTTTACTATACATAAACAAGTAAAAATGAACTCATCACCTTTGTAGAAAATCTTAAACCAAAACTCATTTCTAAAGCTCCATAGTTCTCCTTCTTCTTACCAAGCTTAACCTTAATGGCCAAGCGTTTTTAGGAGTTTAATGTTGTTGTTTAAAGAAGGGGAAACCCAGCTCTTAGTAGGAAATAACATTTCAAATTTTGTCTCTATGATTTTGGATTAGCAATCCACCGGTGGACAATTTATAAAGTTTTTTATTAAATATTATTTTAGTATATAAAATTATATGTGTGTGTGTGTGTGTATCCATTTGGTCCTTAGCTTCCTGACTTGTTGGTCAAAAAATCTAATTGTGTGTTCCACATAGGTCAAGTCCTCACTCATTAGCTCAATAAGAAGGGGTATCATAGATCACCCGTTAAGCGCATTACGCTTCTTCAATACACTAACATAGAACACATCATGTGTGTGAGCTAGGCTTAGTGGCAGTGCCAATCCATATGCAACTTTCCCAACAAGCTTTAGAATCTCATAGGTTCCAATGTTCCTAAGAGCCAACTTGCCCTTTTGGCCAAATCGTTCCACTTCTTTCATTAGTGAAACCTTGAGAAACACCTTGTCCTCTTCATCAAGGTTCACTTCACACTGCTTAACATTGGCATATGTTTGCTGCTTGTCAATAGCTGCCATTAATTAGGCTTGAATTTTCCTAATCTTGGGTGTGGTCTTTTCCACAATTTATGGTTCACATGGTTTACATCTACCTTGTTGGCCTAGTGATGCGGGTTATGCATTGCCAACCATACAAAGCTTCATAAGGATCCATTTGAATCAAAGCCTAATAACTATTGTTATAGGCTAATTCAATAAATGGAAGATGGTTATCCCAATCTCCTTTGAAATCTAAGGCACAATTTCACATTATATCCTTTAGGGTCAGGATAGTTTTCTCTAACTGTCCATCTGTCTAGGGGTGATAAGTGCACTCAAGTTTACCTTTGACCCCACTGCTTGTTGAAAAGTGTTTCGAAACCTAGAGACAAACCGTGGATCTCGATCAAATATGATCGAATTTGGCACATCATGAAGTCGAACAATCTTTCTGATATATAGGTTTGCCAACCATTCTAATGGATAGGTGATCTTAATCGATAGAAAATGGGCACTCTTAGTCAGCCTATCCACTATAACCTATATGGCATGATATTGTTTCCTTGTACTTGGCAAACCTACCAAGAAGTCCATAGTGATTACCCCTCATTTCCTCTCTGGAATAGGTAGGCTTTGCAATGTACCACCCATCTTTTGGTGTTTTACTTTTACCATCTGATAGGTAAGGGATTTACCCACATGATTCTTAATATCAACCTTGATCCCAAGGAACCAAAAATGAGTTATCAAGTCATGGTACATTTTGGTGACCTCAAGGTGGTTACTAAGGGGACAACTATGTGTCTTTTGTAGCACCTGCTTCCTCAACCTATTAACACTGGGCACATAAAGTCTTTTCCTAAGGAAAAGTAAACTATCCTAATACTTATTCCTTTCTTGGAGGGTTCCATGCTTGGTCTCCCTTGAAATCTCATGCATCTCAAGGTCTAACCCCTGGGCCTCTTGAACCCTATCCAATTATCCCGATTGAATTTGTAACTTAAAGACTTGGTCAATTTCCCATCTAGACCAATTCCTATATAGGACCATAAAACTCTCGGCTTTAGGATCTCTCACTTGATCCTTGGAGACTATTACTCTAATATTCTTCCGACTAAGGGCATCAGCCACAACATTGGCCTTCCCAGCTGTGTACTTAATGGCACAATCATAATCCTTAATGCACTCTATCCACCTCCTTTGTCTCATGTTCAGTTTTTTTTGGGTGAAGAGGTACTTAAGGCTATTATGATTAGTATATATCTTATAGGATTGTCCTAACAGAAAATGCCTCTAGAGTTTTAAAGCAAAGATTAAGGCTGGTAGTTCTAAATTGTGTGTCAGCCAATTTAGCTCATTTGCCCTTAATTCCCTTAAACCTTAGGCAACTACTTACCTATCTTGCATCAGCACACAACCCAAGTCCGATCCTGATGCATATGTATAAATAGCATAATTTTTGCTGGATCTGGCATTGTAAAGATTGACACCATGGTTAGCCTCTGTTTGAGTTCCTGGAAGGCTACCTCACACTTTTATGTCCAAAAAAATTCCTGTGCCTTCTTAGTCAAGGTAGTTAATGGCATAGCTATTTAGGAGAATCCCTCTATGAATCTTTGGTAATAGCCCACCAGGCCAGGAAAGCTCCTCACCTCGGTAGGGTTGGTGGGTTTTTTCCACTCCATCATTACCTGTACCTTCCTTTGGTCCATACCTACCCCTTTGTCACTAATCACATGACCAAGGAAGGGTATCTCCTTTACCCAGAACTGACAGTTAGACAATTTTGCATAGTACTTATTATCCTTTAGTGCTTGCATGACCATCTTAAGATGTTTATCATTCTGAGCAGGAGTTCGGGAGTATATGAGTATATCATCAATGAAAACTTTCACAAATTTATGTAAATAAGGCATGAATATCCTATTCATAGCCTCCATAAATATTGCAGGGGCATTGCTCACCCCAAACAGCATCACTGTATACTCAAAGTGCCCATACCATGTTCGAAAAGTGGTTTTGTGTATGTCCTTCTCCTTGACCCTAATATGAAAGTAACCACTTCTCATATTAATCTTTGAGAATATCTTAGCTCCTTTAAGCCTATCAAGGAGTTCATCAATTCTTGGAAAAGGGTACTTGTTCTTTACCATTGCTTGATTTAGCTTTCGGTAATTAGTCACAAACCTAAAAGTACCATATTTATTTTTCACATATAACACCGAGGCACCCCATGGTGACACATTAGGCCTAATGAAGCCCTTCCTTAACAGCTCATTTAGCTATTCCTTCAATTCATCCATCTCAAGAGTGGACATCTAATATGGAGAATTGATATGGGCTGCATCCCAGGTAATAAGTGAATAGAGAACTCCATTTCTCTCGTAGGTGGTAACCTTGGTAAGTTAGTAGGAAAAAATTTTGGGAACATATTGACAACTGGCATGTCCTTTAGTTCATTTTCCACTTCATTGCTATTTAGGCCATGGTACTCCTCCTCATCCAAAATGGGAACCACATCAATCAATCTCAATGAGGTGGACTTGACACCAGTTACCAAGCCACTGTCATAAGTCACCACCTACCCATTTTTAGCGTTGAGAGTGATGGTTTGACTCACACAGTCGTTGTTAGCGTTGTGTCATCCTAACCAATCCATACTGAGTACCAAGTCATGCCCTCCTAGTGACATCATCTAGAAGTCCTAGTAGTATCTGTGGTGGCCTATGTTAAAGGGGCAGTTCAATACTTTTTCTTTGATGAAAGCTATATGAGGATCTACTGTCCTAACGATCCTCATCTATGGTACCCCGATCCTAACTAAACCTAATCTATCTACCAATCTAGTAGATATAGTAGATAGTGATGCACCAGTGTCAAATAATACTCAAACACTAGTAATATTTAACATAAAAGTACCTTGTGCCACTGGACACCCGTCATGGTGTGCTAGGGTGAACACTCACTACTGGGGTGGTCCTGGTCAATGTGCTTCTCCTACTCGAGGTGCTCCAGCTCTACTGGGTCCTCCTTGCCTTGGCATGGGCATAGGCCTATAGGCCACTCCCTGCCATCCAAACGTGATCAGGGGAAATCTGGGTTCCAATGGTTTAATGCCCTGCATGTCCAGCAACCCACTAGGTGATTGCCAGGTTGTTGCTATCCTCCTAGGCTTAGATACAGCTTCTTGCGTTGAAACTTGCCACAAGTCTTGCACAAGCCATTCCCAAACTTGGCTTTCTTGGTGTTGTTGCCATTGCCTTATATCTCATGGGTAGCTAGCCTCTTGTGCTGGCCTTGGTGCCTGAGGGCTCTCCCCTCTCATACCTGCCTTTGACATTGGCAGGGTTCATCGATCTCTCTAATTGTTGTGCCTTTTGTACTGCCTAAGAGTATGTGCTAAAATCTACAACTACCATAAATTTTAGCAAATGGGGCTTAAGCCCTTCCACAAACTGAGCTATCTTAGTATGCCCTCGACCAACTAAGTATAGCGCATGTTGGGCCAATGCACTAAACCTCCTAGAGTACTTTGTCATAGTATTCTTACCCTAGGTGAGTCTATCAAAGAACTGCCACTTAAGGTCTTGGACAACCCCACTGATGTACTCCCCCTGGAACCTTTCTAGAAAATATTGCCAAGTCAATGGCCTGGCTCTGTACTCAGACTTGCCCTCATTTTCCGCCTCAAGAAGATCTTGGTCATGATTCCACAAAATCTCCACCACACCCTTCAGATAATAAGATGCCAGATACAGCTTAATGTCATAAATAGTCCGTAGGGTCCGAAATATCTTATTCATTTGGTTCAGCTAAATCTCAAAATTGTTGGCATTTCCTTTACCGTCAAAGTAAGGCGGATCCAGGCCTTGGTCCTGCCTAAGCATAGAAACCAAGGATCCCTCCTTATGTTGAGCATCAGTAATAGTAGGCTCTCTATCCTAGCCATTGCCACCTCTTTAGGTAGCTAGCTCAGGATCCTGATGGCCGACCTCTAGTGGCTCATCATCCAAATCATCAAGATCCTCGATGTCTTGTCCATTGGCCTCATGATTTTGGACCTGGGCCCAATCATGAGCTAAGGCATTCAACGCCTCCTTCAAGAGAGAGTGTCTTATTTTGCCGATCCATACAATCCAACATTTGTAAGGTGAGAGCGTATAGAGCATCCAACATGATGCCCCCAGCATCTTTCCCAATACCTCTACCCTGACCATCTTGGCCCGCATTAATGGCCATGCTATTCCTAGTGCGAACCATAACTAGACCTGCAAACAATTCACAAACACAAACAATGCAACACATAATCAAAACTCATGATCATTAGTCCAACTCAGACTCTAAAAACAGGACTCCTATGGTGGTAGCAACCTAGACCTTTGCCTTTAGCATAACCTAGGCTCTGATACCAATTGTGAGGAACTGTCCTAATAAATGCCTATTTTGTACTTTAATTAGGCTAGATGATTCTATTGCCTAATACAAACTCTTAATTAAGGTGAAATTGTTCCTCATTTCCAGGATCTTTTGCCGAGATTTACTATGTAAATCCTAGCCACTTGCCTAGCGTTTAGTATTTACTTAAGAGTTAAGGAAAACATTTACTTAGTTTTAATAAAACACTTAAGTTTATTAAACTAAGACAGTAGTTTGGCAAGATTTAACAAAAACATGAAATAAAAGGCACATTTTTGATATGGACCATGTCGAACTCCTAGATGAGCTTTGACACAAGCTCATGGTACTTTGCCAAAGTTGGATCTTTTGCGTTATAATCTCCCGCCATCTGTCGGACCACCAGCTGAGAATCACTGTGGGCCTTAAGGTTCCTTATACCAATCTTTCTAGCAAGGTGCAACCCTACTAAGAGAGCCTCGTATTTTGCCGCATTGTTAGTGACATTAAACCTGAATTTGATGGCTTTCATTACTTCCATGCTTTCGGGGCCGCGAATAACTACCCCAGCTCCCTGGTGCTCGGACCAGAGGCCCCATCTACAAACAGAGTCTATTCTGGCTCACTTTTGCCAAGGTCCGATTGATCATCTTCGACAAAAGGCACTTCAGCAATGAAGTCTGCCAGAGCTTGGGCTTTTATTGCTTTCCTTGGCTCGTAAGTACTATTATACTTGTCGAGCTTTATGCACCACTTGGAAAGCCTTCCTGAATGGTCCACTCTCTTCATGACATCCCGAAGAGGTAGGTTACTTCGGATAATGATGGTGAGCTTGGAAATATGGACACAGTCTTCTGCTTGCTAGTACTAGGGCATAGATAGCTTTTTGCAGTAGGGGATATCTGATTTCGGCGCCATGCAGGGACTTGCTCACGCAGTATCTTCCTGTGATTGCTGAAGAGTGGGTAGATGGGCCAGATAAACTTTGAGCTCTTCCCAGGCCTTCTGGCAACCCTCATTCCAAGGATGGTCATTGTTTCCGAGGTTGCCACCATTTTTCACTACCTTGGTGAGAACCTTAAAGAATGCTTGGCAGCGATCCCCAAACCTGGAGATGAATCTGCTAAGGGACGTTATTCTCCCCGTGAGCCTTTGCACATCTTTTATTGTAACAGGAGTTCGGAATTCAAGTAGCGCTTTGTCTTTTTCCGGGTTGGCATCGATGCCTCTTTCCGATACCACAAATCCGAGGAATTTGCCCGAACTTACACCGAAGACACACTTTTCGGGATTGAGACAAATTCCGAATGCTCTAAGTTGGTGGAAATTTTCCTCCAAATCGGTAATATGACTGCTGGGCAACTTACTCTTGACTATCATGTCATCAATGTAGACTTCCATGTTCCTCCCTATTTGGTCGTTGAAGACCTTGTTCATCAGCCTCTGATAGGTGACTCTTGTAATTTTAAGCCCGAAGAGCATTCTGACATAACAGTACGTACCGAATTCAGTGAGGAAGGCGGTTTTTTCCTCATCTTCGGGGTTCATCCTGACTTGATGATACCCACTAAAAGCATCGAGGAAGCTTAGGAGTCCGTATTCAGCAGTTGAGTCTACCAACTGATCTATCGGTGGGAGGGGATACGAGTCTTTAGGGCAAGCATCATTTACATTTCGGAAGTCGATGCACATTCGGAGCTTGTTGCTCCCTTCTTTTGTGGCGATGACCACATTGTTTAGCCATTCGGGGTATTTGACTTCCCTGATTACACTTGCTTCTATCAAGTGCTGGACTTCGGTTTTGACGAAGTTGTTTTTGTGTGCCGAGAGGCTTCACTTCTTTTGGCGGACAGGCTTTGCCTCTGGGCTTACTTTAAGACTATGTTGTACTACGCGAGGGTCTACCCCAGGCATGTCTTTCGGCAAGTAGGCGAACATATCTTTATTCATTAGTAGGAAAGATGCAAGTTTTTCCTTGTCACCTTTGGCGAATTTTTTCCCTATTCAGGTATTTCGGCCTGGGACAAGCTCTATTTCTTCCGTTTCTACCTTCTCAGGATCTTCTGTTCCTTGTTCTTCTGACTCTTGCGCAGGCAGAACCTTCGTTTCCATGATCTGCGCGCAGTTCGTCATTGGGGCTTTTCTCGCCCTTACGAACACCTTTCTCATCTCCCCCTAGTCGATGAAGACCTCAGCATCTCCATCTTTGGTGGCGAAGGTGACAGTTAGGTACTTCACATCCAAGCGAATGTTAAGGTTTCCTTGCGTTTGCCTCCCAAGAATGGTGTTATATGATGAAGGGACATCGATGATGATGAACCTTGTCATTATAGAGGCAAACAGCTCATTTTTGTTGTTTGCTGAAGTTCCCTTCAGCATTAGAGAAAGATCTACCCACCCGAGGATGAGGAGTTCGGATGGCCCTACTCCAAAAGTAGGAGAAGTGACGGACTTGAGGTCATTCCTTGATATCCCCAAGCTCGGTAGCAGGTGTGAAAATAGGACGTCTGCGTTTGAGCCATCATCAAGCAGTACTCTCTTGACGTCCCAGCTTTTTATCCTTGCCATAATCAGTAGTGGATCATCATGAGGAAAAATGACAGCAGACCCATCCTTCCGAACAAGCTTCTTTGATGAATTCCTGTACTCCATCACCGAAATCTCTCTGGCCTTTCTTTTTCTTTCCGCCGACGGCAGTCCTGTTGTGATCATTTGTATCACTCCTGCCGGGGGCGATGGACGCTTTTTTGGACTTCAATTTTGACACCTGTCGGAGTCGTACTCTTCATCATCTCCCTTTCCCTCTTCTTCCCTCCTTCCCTTTGGGGAGGGAATCCACAGGTAACGCCGGAGCTGACCTTACTTTATTAGCGACTCTATGTATTTCCTCAGTTGGAAGCAGTCCTCGGTATCATGCCCGTGGTCCCGATGGAATTGGCAGAATTTTTTCATGTTCTTCTTGTTGTCTGAGGTCATGGCCTTCGATTGCTAAGTTCCTTGCCTTTCCATCGCCATCAGGATGTTCGTCCTCGTGGTGTTCAGGGGAGTGAAGGCCATTGGCTTCCTTCCCTTAAACTTTCGAGGTTGCCCCCTGGTTCATTTGGGTAGCGAGTTTGCTGGCTTGGTCACTCAGTGTGAATATGATCAGGTCTTAGGCCTCCCATTCTCAGTTCTTCGGCAGTCATGTGCTGCTCTATTCTTCGGTAAAATTCACCAAGTGTGTCGGGGGGATCCTGGAGAATTTATAGAATAGCTGGGAGTCTCTCCGAAGTCCTCGTGTCATGGCCAGGATACGTATTTTTGGCCTGAAGTCTGGGACACTTAAAGCTTCCCTGTTGAACCTTTTGACATAGTCGCGAATGGTTTCCCCATTTTTCTGTGCTAGGTTGAACATTTGGACTAGCATCTTCGCTATTGGACAGCTTCTGATAAACTGCTGTGTGAAGGCAGTGGACAATTCTTGGAACTCCATGATGTTTCCAAGAGCCAGTGAGTTGTACCATGCTGTGGGCGGCCCAGCAAGGGTGACCTCAAAGCACTTGCACAAGGTAGCATCATCAGCACCGTGCAACACCATGCTGCGCTTGTATTTAGTCAGATGAGTCTGGGGGTCAGTTCGAACATCGTAGGTCTCTAACCAAGGTACCCAAAAATCACTCGGCATAGGTGCCTCAACTACTGCTCGGGTGAACGGTGATTCATCTCCATTGAAAGACTCCGACAACCTAGCCCAAACGGGCTTTCGAGCTACCTGCCTCTCCACTCTTTCTAGTCTCTTTAAAATTTTCTCCATGAGGAGGGTGGCACTAGGCTTTTCTTCCTGCTGCCTATAGGCTTCTAGGAATGGAGACTGACGTCTCCTTGTTGGGGAGTGACTTCGGCGCCGAGGAGATGGTGACTTTCCTTCAAGTGAAGAACTCCTTCAGCGGAGAACTTTGGGTTGCTTTGGCCTTGTTTCTCCCATAGGTCGCACCCTAAGGGGTATATTTTCTGTTGAGGACTCATCGGGTTGATCCCCACTTCCCGAACTCCGATGAGTTGATCGGGGGCTCTTCTCCCACCGGGGTGCTGGTGAAGAGGGCCTCCGTCCCAGAGTTGGCTGTGGCCACCTTTGGTCTAACTGCTGTGTCATTTCGGCCATAACAGAGCATTGGAATTCATGCAGGAAGCCCATAGTAATAGTCAGAGGATGTTCATCCTCAGGCGAGGAAGTCCTTGCTGCAGTTTGTTCGGTTGCCGGTTGAACTTCTGGCGCGGACAGGGACTTCGGAAGTCCCTTGTCCTTAGAACGCCGAGTTTCAACGACGGCAACCTGGGGGGTCGTTTCCCACAGACGGTGCCATATGATGCCCTGCAGCATCTTCGTTGTGTGACATGGTGAGATCGGGAGGAACTTCCAGTGAAGGAGAATGCCTAAAGAGTATGTTTCCCAGGAGGACCTGCCTGAAACACTCAGAAAATAAGGGTTAGGAGGTCCCTAGACGCCCAAGTTAGTTTTTTGGAGGTGGAGAGGAAGCACTAAGGGCCAAGGATTCTTGCCTGTTATCGCTTTTCGTGGGAGTTCAAAAAAAATCCTTTGGTAAGGCCATTTCCTGAGTATATATAGAAGGATGTGGCCCGTTCAGATTGCAACATGTGTTCAGTCGGATGTAATTTGTACCTTCTGGGTGTGGGGGCCTCTAGCCGCTTGTAGGCTCCTCGGGCCACGGGCTAGGGTAGGCATAGTCCTACATGATAAGACGTGGACAGTCCCGGCGTGTTAGAGCGCATATGAGGGCGGCGTGTAGCGTGTGCGAGTGATATGTCAGAGGCTCCTTAAATGTTTCTGCCGTACCACCAAGGTCCCTTTACTCGAGGTCGTCCCTCAGAGCGAGGACCCTTCTTCCGGAGTCGTGCCAGTAGTTCGGGAGATTCCCTAGCACTGAGGCTCCTTGTTCGGGGGATTTTCTCCTGCCAAAGGTAGCTGGTCCTTCTCTCCAAAGGTGATTCGGCCACCCTTCCGAGGGGGGCAACGCGCTATCTTTCCGAGGTCGTAGCTACCGTCCTCAAGGGTGCTAGCCGGCCACCGAAGTCGTATGCTCGAGGCGCCAGAGTTCATCCTTTCCGAGGTCTACATAGGTACTCCTTGTAGGTGACACTCGACTTACCGAATGTGGTACTTGACCTCAGTTCGTGGGCTACAAGGGCGACAGCCCTTCGGCTATCACTACCCTTGCTCAATCTCTCAATCCCTAAAGTCAGTTTATATGGGTCTTTTTTTTTTACTTAATTCCAACATGAAATACTACATTTCTATGCATTATTTAAGTTTGATTAACTTAGATCACTCACCTCAAATCATCCTTAAAGTAAGAAGCAAGCAATAAGCACACATGAGCTCAATGAAGTTCCTTTGAGTTCCACGCTTGAGTAAAACCAAATTGGACACCAAGGGCATGAAATTAAGACCATTTTTAACCATTTAACAAGCTTAGAACTAACCTACAAGGATCATAGATACTTACCTTAGGGTTTGACCCAAAAAACTTGCAAGAACAACTTTAAATGCACCAAATACACTAAAGATAAGCTAAGGGCTTGTTGGGATAGCTTTGGGATGGCTTTAAGACCTTTAATTTTCATGGAATATGAAAAGCTTTTGGGGGTTTGAAGATGAAGAGCTATGGAGGAGAGGCAGTTATGAAAATGGTTAATTAAGGAGATGATGAATAGGTCCATCTCCTTCAATTATATAACCAACTACTCCTACTTAGCCAATTTATCTTCTACTTGTCACTTTGGCCTTCAAACTTAAATTTGATTCATTTAAGCCACTTAAACTCTTCCTACACTATCACTTCTTGGTCCCATAAAAATGTTTTTCTTACCCAAATGCTTTCTCCTTAAGCCACTTAAGCCATTATAAGACATAATAGCTAGAATTTTGGAGATACCAATCGGACTATTGAATTTAGGCCTCAAGTGCAGGAATTGATCAATTTAGTAAGCGAAGAAATTTGTTGGTTCATTTTAATGTAGAAGGAATTCTCTGGGAATTGATCAAGTGGGAATTAGCAACATCGTTATCAATCAACTGCTAAGGTGCTTGTTTTTTATTTGAAATCAAACAATCATGGAAAACTTTTTTTAACTAGTGGAATTGCAAAAGTCCAATCAATCCCACATAATTTTTTTTAAGGGTAGAAGCTTAAAGGGGTGGAAATGGTTTGTTCAGTTTTTGTGCGAAATCACCGACTCTAGTTAGGTGGCGGACTCGAATTGAAATGAACAGGGTCACATGGGGGGGAGGCAAATCGATGGTTTGCAGTAGTGGGTATGATAGCCTAAGGGTGGAGTGGCTTTGAACAATCCACCAGTTGTTTAGTATGGCAACAAAAATGGAAATTAGGTGCAAATTAGGACTTATAAGGACACTGTGGTGTCTTGTCATAGGCAGGAGGTGGAGAGTAGTCCGCCGGAATCTGAAAAATCACATTTCAAGGAGGTGTTTCTCGAGTTGGCATCAAGGGGGCAAGGCGATGGAGGTTCAATGATGTTAGATAGGGTGGCAGATCATGGGAAATGAAGTATTTTATCATAGGGGTGACTTAATAGCTCATGTGTGTCTAGCAATGGAGAAAGGGTGATCGTTAAAGAGGGAGATCAATGATGGTGGCAAGCTAGAAGCAATGAGCCACGGGGATGAGGTGGCTGCAGGAACTTCCAATAGGAGAAAAGTAAGGTTTCTCCTGTTAAGTAGTGTCGAATAGAGATGGGTCTAAGTCTTCTAGGACTGATCAGGAAAGCTTAAATATTGCACCTTTATTTGACTCTATTGGGTCTAATTTGAATGATTTCATTAGGCTAGCTGCAAAGAGGTAATTAATATTAGAAGTACATTTCATTTTGTGGAGTTTTTAGACGAGTGTAATGAACTTGCTTTGAAAATTTTGGAGAATCTCCATAAGGTAAATGTGTAGTAGAAGGTGTAGGAAATGATGGGTCCATGTTCAAAATATTCGACATTAAAATATGACATGAAAAGATTGGAATGAGAGATGAAGTCACCAGAGAAGCGTATTCAGAACCGGCTAGTTTTTAATTTTCCCCCTAAATAGGAATGCTATTTTGGTGGTTTTAGGAATTGGATTCGCAAATTTTGTCTTTAGCTAGTGTTCTGTGTTTGGGTTTGGGCTTAGGTGTTTTTGTCTTACGGTGCTATTTTCTTGTAAGTTTAAGTTGGGGTTAGGCTCGTTGGGTTTTAAGGAGTTCCTAACAAAATCTTTTATTCATTTTTATTTCATAATTTTTCTTCCATTACTGATCAAAAAAAGAGCACAAAAGTATGGTTTAGGACTTGTTTAGGGAAATTTGAAAATGTTAGGGAAAAAGAATAAAATTACAAAAATTTTTTTTTATTAGTATCTGTTTGTTCTTTTTGAAAAACTATTTGTTCTTTTACCAGCAATTGGAAATAATATTAAAAAAAATGAAATATAAAAGTAAAACAATAAAAATGGAAAAACAAAAATAAAAAATAAAATTGAAAAAATAAAAAAAAAACTAAGAGGTGTTAGGAAATGCAAAAAAGAAATAAAAAATGAAAAAAAAATAAACAGACTAGAAAAGTAGACAAAAAAACACTAGTCTTCTAGTGAAATTCAAACCCTTAAGCCCGCGATTACACCCATATGGTTCCAGGCACTCCACCAAATTAGACCCAACAAAGTCAAATAAAGGTGCTATCAAACCTCATGAGTTCCTAAAAATTTTAGAAAGAGAAGTATAACTTCTCACTTTAAAACCATCAAACATTTCAAAATTTACTTTTGCACTCTTAAAGTACCCACTACAAGAGAACAAGGCATTTGAGATAGGAAAAAATGTTGGCAAACCATAGGAAATGCTTATTTCCTACCATTAAAATTGTCAGACAAAACTGTAGGGAAAAGTAGTGTCAGAAATAAAAACCGTTGGACAATCATAGAACAGTCCTACGCTTTTGCGATGCCAGTGGACCTCAGCTTATTCGACAATTTTGAGATGAATAAAATCCTCAAGTTTTCTAACAAAAATATTTCATATGGTTGTATGGCCCCACTTGTCCTGCTATTTTGTGACCTAAGATTTCCTATGGTATTGTGACCTCCAATGTGCTACGCTTTTGTGACTCATTATGTCCTACAATTTCCTACAAATTTGTGACAATCTGGATCCTACTTTTCCTATGATTTTTTGGCAAATCAAATAATTTTTTAAATTAATTTATACACAAATTAAAAACATATTATATAACATTATTTATATACAACTATATATATATATATATAACAATTGATCAAAGTAGTCAATAATTCACTATATATTAAAGCAATCAAATTTTACAAAAAAAAGTCAATTACAAAAAACTGAACGTCTAATATAAAATCAGCAGTATGCAATGTTTGGCTGATCATCACCATTTCGCTGGCTACCATCTTCATCATGATGCTGAGTGGAGGATCTGGTCAGTAGGTCATCTGACAAAGCTCATGCCGATATAATACCGTATTGGATCAACCTGTTACGCAATGGCGCTCATTGCAGCCTCAATCTCTTGCTGGATCTAACTATGAAGCTCTGTTTGTAACTGAGCGAAATCACTCCATAGCTGGGTGTTCTCAACCCTCAACTGAGCAATCTCACCAGAATCAACATGTGGAGCCTAAAAAATTTGGTAAGTAGGAAATAGCAATGTAAAAGTGATAAAATTAATGAATTAAGTCAAACAGAAATGAAAAATACCCAATTTGGTTCAAAAGTGTGGGGATCAGCAAGTCGGAGCGGAACACCCAATAGTCGACTCTTTTTTTGCAGCCTCATACCTTATTTAATACATGTGTGTTGAAGTACGAGCGATCATTCAAATTTCTGTATTTTTCTTGAATTCGTTGGACATATCCTTGCTACAAGAAAAAAAAATTAGATTTAGTGAAACACTTAATATATTTTTAAAACATTATTAGTAATGGTAAATGAAAATTTATTACCTGTAGCTGTTGTGCAATTGGATCGATTAGCTGACCGGTCTTCTTGCATTTGTGAGTATGAGACCACCACTTATCAAATGACGGCTCAACTCCATCTTGTTCTTTTGTCTGAACATTTTTACATATCATTAAAAATTTAAGTAATTAAGAAATTATATAAAAATTGTAACGTAAAACAGGGAGAAGTTGTTGCCATACGATCCCAGTGCATCTCGCCTAGGATAGAGCCAATCATGTGCTTTGGAACAAGGCCTGAGGTATCCACTACGTGCTTCGCCAACCACCGATAGGTTTTCCCATCTCTTATGCTGCCACTGGTCAAACAACTGGTTCCACACCTGTTAATTGTAGCAGGATGGAATGTGTGCCCGCAACAAATTGTAGTCAGGGTTGTCATAGAAATTAGGGATCTTCTAAATCACAACGTTCCTCCAATGATAAATGCGGTTTTATACAAACTGCAAGCAATACTCGAACATGAGTCAACGAATATGGCCAAAGTCTTTGGGGTCCCATGTATAGGAGTTCTACAGTATTAAACCAGAAAAAATATGAATTAGTCCATATACAAGGTATTATTTAAAAATGTACAGAAAGCAATTACCTTTAACTTGGTTACGTGCTCCTTTCATATAGCTCAAGAAGCATGTGACCATGCTATACAACTTTCGTCCCATAATCTCCCATGAATGGAGGCTACGGTGGAATGAACGGACTCATTAGTAAGGAAGCTACAACAAATTTAAATTATAGTGTATATACATAACAATTATACCAACAATTGAATTTGTAGGAGTCAGCAACACTTACTCTCGAGGGATGATCATCGGACGGTCTTGTGGAGGTGGACATAGAGGTAAGTCAACTACCCATAGGCCTCGTCCTCTAGAGAGTGGGGCGCCATCATCTGCCTGCACGTCATGTACGGCGGCTGGGGTGCTATCGTCTATCTACTGCTGAGGTAGCTAGTGCTACTACTGATGAGTCTGGTGTAGGGTAGCCAAATGAATGGTTATACCAATCTCATCTGGTGTAGGATCTAGCTTTCATAGGGTTTGCTTGATACCCATATGCTGATAAAAGGATGACCCAGATATTCTGCTCATATCCAGGTGATAGGCATCGAGCTGGGTGCCCTAAATATGATGAAATGTAGAGCTTGATGTGCCAAACATCTGGGGCACATTAAGTTTAGGCACCTGAGTGTATGGCACCTAGGCCTGTGGCTGGGCCTGTGGCACCTAGGTTTGAACGTGGGTTTTGGCCACTGGGGTCTGAGTCTGGGTCTGTAGCACCTGGGTCTGAGTCTGGGTTTTGGCATGTGTCACAACAGGCCCTCATAGACCCCGACTGTGTCTTAGGTCATGTAACTCCTTAGCTGGGGCTTTGCTCGAGCCTGGCTATTTGGGATGACCCATCCTAAAATTAAAGGGTAATGTGTTTTTAATTTTTTTAATTATTGCAGAACTATTAATTACATAAAAATTTATTTATAAATTACCATTACTTCACAATCATTTATTTATAAATGACCGTTACTACCCTAACATTTACTTATTAAATTCCATTATTGCAGTAACATTTATTTTTAAATTACCATTATTGTAATAACATTTATTTATAAATTACCATTTTTTCACTAACATTTTTTATCAATTACCAATTACTCAACTACTGCTTATTTATAAATTACAATTATTAAACTAACATTAGTTGATTATAGTAACATTATTGAAGTAACATTATTGTACTAACTTTAACTGGTTACATTAACATTATTGTACTAACAACAATATCCATTATTACCATTATTGTAATAGCAGTTTTTTATAACTTACCCTATACATATCACATTCATTAATGTTTTATAAATTACCACATACATATTACATGCATTTGTATATGTATAACTTACCATTATTACACTAAAAATTATTTTCAACTAACCACATACATATTACTAACAACTTACATATTATATAAATTACTACAAAAAAAGTAATATAAAAAATGTTATAAAAAAATATAACATGCAATACATGCATTATGTAAACCATTACTATAATACCAAACATTAATTATATAATAACAAATTTACTTAAAAATTAAAAATTACTTTTCTTAGAGAGCTCTAGAGGAGATTCAGGAGGGGCTTAGAGGAAGGCATCACAGAAGAAAGGGAGAATAGTTGTGAGAACTAGAGCCAGCTCCAATGATTAAAGGGAATGAGTGGCAATCCAGCTACTCAAGAATGCTATGATTTTCCTACAATTTTGGAATTGTAGGAAAAGTGTATGAAAGTGTCCAACAGTCTTTTTATGAAAATTTAAAGGTGCATCAAAACCATAGGACATGAAAAATTTAACCGCCCGCCATAATTTCATTTCCCGCTTTTTATCCTACAGTTTTTTGACACATAAAGAAACTATATGAAAACCATAGGAAATGCAAAATTTTGAGTTCCGTCCCACTCATTAAACTTTATATTCTCGTGCGCTGCCCTAGGCTTCTTTACATTTCACCTTTCTGAGGATTTTTATAAATGTCTTAAAACCGTCAGACATAATTTGAATCAAAATTGTTGGACAATGTGCTACCCTAGGCCTTATTGTCCTACACATTTCCTACAATTTTTTAAAATGTCTTAAAACCGTTGGATGAAAGTTAACTAAAAATGTCAGATATTTTCCCGCCGCCCTAGGCTTATTTGTTCTGCACGTGGCTTATTATTTTTATTAAAAATGTATGAAAAGCGTTCGACTATATATATATATATGTGTGTGTGTGTGTGTGTGTGTGTCTAAACAAACAAATGTGAACAAAGAAAATGTGTATGTACATTGTTTGTGCTCATATTTGTGTTTGTTTAAAGTTAAATAAATGAAAAAGAACAAGATTTATTCGCTTTCGTTCGGTTGGTATACAACCTTAACTTTTTCCTTATTATATATTGAAATTTAAAACAACCTCATCAAATTCCATTAAAAAATCCTCTCAAAATAAAATGCAATTTAAAAGTAAACAAAATCACTTTTCTAACTCAATCTTCTTACAATAATTTGGGTGGTAAAAAAAATTACAATATTCTCATATTTGATGGTTTTTATAGTTAATTTATTGATATTGCCCTCATTTCAACATTCATTGTAGCCCTAATTGTCGGGTTTCGAGAGCCAAGGAAGCAAAGCAAATTATAACTGGAACCCTCTAAGATCTAAGTGAAACGGGGTAAATCAGGTGCTCAAAATTTTATACCTAGTTCGACCGAGATCTTTCATCCAACTATTGAGTCGAATCATAAAACATGAACAGTTGATGTGTTCAAGCTCTTTATGGTATCCACACGAGCCTTTCGGGATCACCATGCCTCCACCACATCCTAGTAGATGTGTTCCTCTTATGCTCGCAGTGCTAACTTGCATTCTCCAAGGAATGGCAAGAGAAGAATGCGGCTGGAACTCTCAGAACTCTTCTAATTTTGTCCTTAAGGAGGCTAAGGCAAGAACTACGAATTTCACACTATATGATGTATTTATAGTGAGACTTAACTCTGAAGCCTAATGGGTTTCAAAGCCCTAATCCAATTAGGTTTTAATTTCGAGCCTAATAACAGCTCAACCTTTGGGCCAATCATTAATACAAAATTATCATAAAATCGAGACCAAACAATTCGGCCCATGCACTCAAATAATCCAATTGGCTATATGTGTGCGACCCAATAGGCTCCTATCACATTAGCGATGATTATAAATCACATTTATTATGATAAACAATGAGCGGTGTCTAGTTACACATCATTGCTACCCAAGTGACAAGATTGTCGGTGATTCGGCTAAACCTTTAGGATCATTATCCGTGTATGCCATTGTCCTTTTGTCCAATATATCAAGACCAAGCACGAGACATGAAATGTATCGCTCTCATATAGCTCAATCTATGGTTTCTTGATTACCGAGTTGACTAACGTAAACTGATGACATTGACATTGTATATCAACTCATCCGAGCATGGCCATGCATTTTCTTAGTCTCACTCTATCAAGGGGCCCAAATACATTATTCCCATTATAGAGGAGTGACAAATCCCATCTTGATCATACAAAACCGTCCGCATGATATGTGACATACCCAATGACCTCCTTCAAGTTCACTCAGTTACGAGCAACAAAGGAAAGTACCAAAGTATGTGACTCACATGAGGGAACCTTGATGACCTTAGGTAAAAAGATTACATATACATGATCACCATGAGAATCACTTATGACACTCATATAACGATCCATGTAGCATTCTAATGGTGGGTTGGTCCAGTGCACAAGTTCTCTAACTTGTACCCATATGTAGATTGTGTATCTTATGTTAGTCTCCACATATGCTTGTCTTTATGTATTATTGCAACCCACTCCACGATAATAGTAGACCAGGGACATTTAAGAATATCATTATTATAGGGTTATAATTATGTTTATTACATTATGTAGCAACAAAATAGCAAACATAATTACTAGATTAATGCCTCAATAAATATCATGCCTCAATGTGTAAAATACAATCATCTTATGATTAGCTTTTAAGCACAACACTAACAATCTCCCACTTACACTAAAACCAATCATCCATGTATCTAATACTGATAGACCTAGAATGGCTATCATGCTTCTGTTGCGTAAGGGGTTTTGTTAGCGGATCAACAAGTTGCTGTCTGTCGAAGCCCTGCATATCCTAATGTCACCCCTTTCGATGGTCTCTCTAAGGAGATGATAGCATTAGAGTATTTGTTTGGATCACTAGTGTTATGGCCCTTCTAGTAGGACGTGCAGTTGAGGAAGGTAAAGTGTTTTAAATTAAGTTTAGAAGCTTAATTTAAGTTTACATAGCAAGAATAGATAAGTTTACCAAAGTTCACTAAGTTCCGAGAAGGATAAGGCACTGAACAAAGTTCAGGGGCAAAATGGTAATTGTGCATCCTGAATAGCCGGGACGAGTCCCGAGTGTTTTAAAATGAATTTTTATAACTTAACTCTTAACCTTAACTCAAACTTGACAAATAGACAAGAATTTAATCAAGAACTACTAAGTTACAAAGATGGGGGACTTAATTGTTTAAAACTTAATACTTTGATGGCATTAGAGTTAAGTGAGGGTTTAAGAAGGGGGAAAAGGGCTTTGGGCTGCCATAACCCGTTTTCCACCTTCTCACCTCCATTTCACTCCCAAATTAAGCTTGGAATCAAGAGATTTTGGTGCCAAAAGGTGTAATTCAAAGTATATAAGCAAGGAGAAGTGATTTCCAAGCTTGAAATCATGTTTTTGAGGCTTGGAAAGGCATTTTCTCCCATCCCTTGTTTTTGAACGAGGTGAGAGCTGTGTTCTTGATTGAATTTATGCTATTTAGTTAGTTTGAAGCTTGGGTTTTGGTTGGGGAACATAATTTTGATGTTTAGTGCCATTGTTTTGATTGGAATTCATGTAGAGCTTTGGTGAGCTTGGTTGAACAAAAACGAGCTTGATTCTTGCTTGGTTCTTGGAAGTTGAGGTAAGGGAGAAGTGTTTTTAAGTTCATGGAATGCCATTAGCTTGGAATTGCTTGAGAAATTTGAGTGGTTTTAGCTAAGGCATTAAGGAAACGTTTTGGTGAATTATGGTGGACTAGAGGAATTGGGAGGATTGGTTTGATGTTATGATACATCATAGCTTAGCTTTTGATAGTTGGTTATGTTCCTTGTAACATGTGCTTTGTGTGTATGAAATTTGGAGGCATTCCATGCATGTTTGATATATGTGGGAAGTGTCCAAAGTTCATAGCAGCAAAATCGGGGCTTTCTGGGCATTTTGCAGGTTTGGCGACGCGTCGCCAATCCCCACGAGTTCCCACGACGCGTCGCCAATCCAGAAAAATGTCTCAGAACGTCGACAACTGTGGCGACGCGTTGCCGAGACAGCATCTGACACCCGATTTTTTTTTCAGCATAACTTTTCGCTCGGGTGTCCGATTGAAGTGATTCAAGATTCCACACGAAGCTAAGAGGGAGTACTATCACCTCAATGTTTTGAAAAAAACTTAAAGTGTTTCAGTTTTAGATTTATATTAACTCAAAATGAAGGAAAGTTTTTAAGGAACTATGTTGCAAATGAACATAATTAGCTACTACTAGCTCAGGTGAGAGGTTTAGAACCCTTGTCGGCCTAGTCGTGTCGTAGCCACAGGGCCACAAGGTGAATCCTTGTTCATCTAGTCTACATCAACGAGGCCCTGCGGCCTAGTCTACAAAGTCCCACCATAATTCCCCTGCATAACAAATACGGAGAGGCTACATGATCGTTTGCAGTAAGCTTCGGCTTGCTAGGAGCTGGTTTAAACTCGCTAGGCACGGAGTAATACTCCGTGAGGAGGACTACTTGAGGAGGGGTCTATGACCTAGTTATATATGCATATATAATAGCACCCTCGTGCTGTGTGAGCTCGTAGCAAGAGTCCTAGGTTTTTCTTGCAGGTACATTGAAGATCCCTTACTAAGAATTGTCGAATTCTCACTCCCTGGTTTTGTTATGCAGAGCCTGAAGTAGCTGGACCGGGTAATCGCTGAGGATTATCGCGGTAGTGATCTTTTGTGTGTAAAGGTATGGTAATTGAGAATCTTCGTGGTTCTAGTATACTTAAGTGCTCAGTTGGTTTGTTGGTCAAGTAGCAGTACTAACTAGTTTCTTCCTTTGGCTACAGAGCCTAATAGCACTTGGAAAAGGACTTGTGAGACTCGCCACTGGGACGGGTGTCCGAAGTGGGAGCTAGGGTAAAGAGATCTCAGTAAAGTCTTGTATTTTGGATACAGTACTTTAGTTGCCTCCATATTCTATGTTATAAAGAGTCCTTTACTCCAGGGTTGTTCTTAGGTGGAAGCATTAGTTGCTTTATGTATGAATGCTTTCACGAGTTGTTTATGTGTAGTTAACCCACACAAATATTGATTTTGATATGCTTTGGCTATTTGTATTTATTTATGTAGAAATTACTCAGCCGGCTAAATGTTTTATGGTTTAATAAACCAAGTCAAAGTATAAGAGCATGCATATTGCATATTCTAGGTTAATCAACTAGTAGCATCGGATTTAATCCGCACACATACTCAACTAGCCAATTGCAACCCACCGTGAGACCAACTCTCACAGGGTTTCCTGGGCAGGGGCACGGGGGATCGTGTCAGTGTTTTTGGTATCAGAGCTGAGGATTTATTTCATAGATATTGGAGGCTTAGACTGAGATCTAGTTTGGAAAGTCCAAGTGCTAGGAAGTTAGTACTGACCAACATCTGGGGAATGTTGTCTGATTGTGGTTGGAGGTTGCCATGGTTGACATTGGGTCAGGAGCTTCAAGGGGAACTAGAGAACCTGGTGAGGGTTCTAGTGACCCAGTTGTGGCAAGGCTGGATGAGATATCCAGGGTGCTACAGGGGTTGATAGAGACTATGGCTCAGGTGGCACAGGGTATGAATAGCCTTGTGACAGAGATGTTCAGAGATTATGAGGACATGGGTGCTGTCCAGGAGGAGGATGAACCACAACAAGAGCAGGAAAGGCATGCTGAGCCACAGCAAGTGCCTAGAGCTCATGAACACCGAAATCAAGTTCATGAGGAGGAAGAGGAACCAGAGGTGATTGAGGCTCCAAGGAGGGGAGACACTCCACATCAGATGAGACTGTTAGAGAAGTTCAAGACTATTGATCCACCTAGCTTTGGTGGGACCGGAGATCCTGACAGAGCAGAGGACTGGTTGTCCATTATGAACAAACTCTTCACTTGTGGTGGTTATGAGTCAGAGCAGAGGATGGTTTTAGTACCGTTCTTTCTGAAAGGGAGAGCCAGTTTATGGTGGGATGATGTGATGGAGTTGTTGAGGGAGAGTAATGGTACCCATCCAGAGCACAAGAAAAAGGTGCTCAAGTGGTCAGACTTCGAGAAGAAGTTCAAACAGGAGTATATCAGCGAAGCTGCACAGGATCAGAGGAGGATCCAGTTTGAGAATCTGACACAGGGAGAGATGTCAGTACGGGAGTATGAGCAGCGCTACAATTCACTTATCCGGTATGCTCCATATATGTTCAGCAATGATGAGCTGAAGGCTAAGAAGTTTTCCCAGGGTTTGAAACCTGTATTCAGGAGGTATATGGCGACAGTTGATATCAGGAGCTATCGCCAGGTGGTTTAGAAGGCGTTGGCCTTGGAAAGGAATTTGAGGATTCCAGGACACCTATGAAAAAGGTGGAAGTTGGACCATCTAACTTGGGAAAAAGTGCCGGGAAGCGACCAATGGTGGGGAATTAGGATCCATCTAAGTGGAGGAGGATAGGTTTGTGTCCTAGATGCAGACGGTTTCATGGTGGAAGACCATGTACTCTGGGTACAGATGCTTGTAATATCTGTGGCCAGAGAGGGCATTGGGCGAGGGACTGCCCAAGGGTTCGACCTGTCACAGGTCCGCCTCGGACTTTACCTCCAGTACCACTTGCCATTGGGAATCGGCCTGGTGTGGCTGCAGCAGCAATAGAGCTGAGGGTTTTCGCCCTGACGAGTCAGGTGGCCAGAGAACCCCCCGCCGTTCGAGGTAATTTTACTTTTCAGAATGGTAGTGTTAGAGTGCTTTTCGATACGGGAGTTACTCTTTCAGTGATATCTTTTGCCTTGGTAGATAAGCTTAATTTGCAGCGTGAAATTTCGGGTTAGTTGAGACTCATCAGGACTACAGGGAGGGGTTTTATTGTGACCAATGAAGTGGTTACTAGGTATCCCTTGCAGTTAGGTGATCACGATTTTTGTTGTGAGTTATGGGTGATTGAACTGAGGTCTTATGATCTGGTGTTGGGAATGGACTGGTTGAGTAAGCACAAGGCACAAATTAATTGTGCGAATCACTCAGTTGACATTACTGATGCTCAGGGAGCTAGAGTGACTTGCACAGGAGGGTTGGCGTCTAGTGCTAAGAGTTTACACCTTAGACATATAGATACCATCCCTGTAGTTGGTGAAGAAAAGTATTATTTGTTGAATGGAGTAGCTATAGAGGAGGAATTGGAGAGAATTCCTATAGCTAATCAGTTTCCTAAGGTGTTTCCAGTGGAGTTACCTGGGTTACCACCTAAAAAGGATACTGAGTTTGTAATCCATCTGCAACCAGGGGTTGAACCTATTTCCATACCACCTTACAAGATGTCAGCTCCTGAGATGGATGAATTAAAGAAGCAGTTGGAGGAACTGCTAAGGAAAGGCTTTATAAGGCCTAGTGTATCACCGTGGGGAGCTCCAGTGTTATTTGTGAAGAAGAAAGATGGAACTTTCAGATTGTGCATCGATTATAGGAAGTTGAATGCAGTGACAGTTAAGAATAAGTATCCACTTCCTAGAATTGATGATTTGTTTGACAGACTCAGAGGAGCAAAGGTGTTTTCCAGAATTGATCTTCGGTCTGGGTATTTTCAAATCAGAGTTAAGGAAGAAGATATTCTGAAGACTGCCTTCAGGATGAGGTATGGACATTATGAATATACGGTTATGCCTTTTGGTGTGACGAATGCTCCAGCAGTATTTATGGAAGCCATGAATCGGATCTTTAAGCCATTTTTGGATCAGTTTGTGGAAGTCTTCATCGATGATATTCTGGTATATTCACAGTCTACAGCAGAGCATGAGGAGCACCTTAGAACAGTTTTGCAAGTGCTGAAGGATAATCAGTACTATGCAAAATTGTCTAAGTGTGAGTTTTGGTCTGAGAAGATTTAGTTTTTGGGACATATCATCAGTGCTCAAGGTTTGCCAGTTGATCCTGAAAAAGTATAAGCAGTGGTTGATTGGAAGAGACCGACTACAGTTATAGAGGTCAGAAGTTTCTTGGGGTTAGCAGGTTACTACAGATGCTTCATAGAGAAATTCTCCGTGATAGCTACACCATTGACAGCATTGACCAAGAAAACTCAGAAGTTTGAGTCGACACCGAAGTGTGAAGAAGCTTACATGAAGTTGAAGGAAAAGTTAACTAGTACACCTATACTTGTCTTGCCAGATCCGGACAGAGCCTTTACAGTTTATACAGATGCATCAGGTTCAGGGTTGGGATGTGTGTTGATGCAGGACAGTCAGGTGGTTGCTTATGGTTCGAGACAGCTGAGGCCTAATGAACTGAACTATCCTGTTCATGATCTTGAGCTGGCAACAGTGACTTTTGCATTGAAGTTGTGGAGGCATTATTTGATGGGAAGGTCGTTCAGAATCTTCACCGATCACAAGAGTTTGAAATATTTATTTACCCAAAAGGATCTGAACATGAGACAACGGCGATGGATTGAATACATCAAAGATTATGATTGTTCGATTGAGTACTGTGCTGGTAAAGGAAATGTGGTAGCAGATGCTTTAAGTCGGAAGTACACGGGAGTGATCTTATCCAAGGATCAGGCTACAGACTCCTCTAAAGGAGTATTGAGGGACTGTTTCTTAGCTTTGCATGAATTATGGCAAAGTCGAGAAAAATCCCTAGTTTATGTTTTGGAAGTTCAGTCAGCTTGGTTAGTCAGAGTCAGAGAAGCTCAGTTAAAGGATCCGTTACTAAAGAAGATTTCAGGTGAAGCGAAGTCTGGTACTGTGAAGAAGGAGTTCAGATACAAAGATGGAATACTGCACTATGGTGATCGACTCTATGTACCGAATGTTGAGGGACTTAGGCAGCAAGTCCTACAGGAGGCACATAGCAGTACTTTGAGTATCCACCCTGGTGTTAGTAAGATGTATCAAGATCTGAAGACACAGTTTTGGTGGCCAGGATTGAAAAGAGATGTAAGGGGACATGTGGCAAAATGTTTGACATGTCAGATGGTTAAGGCTGAGCCTCAGAAACCAGCGGGCACGCTACAGAGTTTACCTCTGCCAGTGAGGAAGTGGGGATCCGTTACTATGGATTTCCTAGTGGGGTTGCCGAATACCCGGAGTCAACATGATGCTATATGGGTAGTGGTTGACAGACTGACGAAGTCAACACACTTCATACCAATCAGAATCACTTATACATTAGAGAAGTTGGCTCAGTTGTATCTCAAGGAGATTGTGAGACTCCATGGGATACCAGATCAGATTATATCTGACAGAGATCCTCGGTTTACATCACGATTTTGGAATGCTTTTCAAGAAGCATTGGGAAGTAAAGTTAGTCTCAGTACTGCTTTTCATCCACAGACTGATGGGCAATCCGAGAGAGTGATTCAGACTTTGGAGGACATGCTACGCATGTGTGTCATTGACTTCAGAGGTGATTGGGATCAGCATTTACCACTGATCGAATTTTCTTATGATAACAGTCATCAAACTATTATTGGAATGACGCCCTATGAAGCTTTGTATGGGAGGTGATGTATGACACCTCACTGTTGGGCAGATCCAGTAGACAAGGTAGTTATTGGACCTGAAATCATAGCTGACACTACAGCTAAGATTAAGTTAATCCAGCAAAGGATCAAGACAGCCAATGACAGGCAGACCAAGTATGCGAATTTGAGGAGAAGAGACTTGAGTTTTGAAGTTGGAGATAAAGTACTTCTGAAAGTGTCGCCCATGAAAGGAGTTAGCCGTTTTGGGCAAAGGGGCAAGTTAGCTCCTAGGTTTATTGGACCTTATGAAGTGTTGGAGAAAGTGGGGAAGGTTGCTTATCGGTTAGCATTACCACCTAACCTATCTCAAGTGCATAACGTGTTTCACGTTAGTCTACTCAGAAAGTGCACAGTGGAACCTGGACAGGTAGTTAATCCTTCAGTAATACCCATTCAGGAGGACTTGACCTACGAGGAAAAACCGGTTCATATATTGGATAGGCAAGTCAAGAAGTTGCGGACTAAGTGGATTCTGATGGTTAAGATCCGTTGGTCTAACCATAGTGAGGAGGAAGCTACCTGGGAGATGGAGCAGGATATGCTGAAAAGGTATCCTAGTGTTTTTCCGGAGTTGCAACAGAATTTGGGGGACCAAATTCAAGAAGGAGGGGAGAATGTTATGGCCCTTCTAGTAGGACGTGCAGTTGAGGAAGGTAAAGTGTTTTAAATTAAGTTTAGAAGCTTAATTTAAGTTTACATAGCAAGAATAGAGAAGTTTACCAAAGTTCACTAAGTTCCGAGAAGGATAAGGCACTGAACAAAGTTCAGGGGCAAAATGGTAATTTTGCATCCTGAATAGCCGGGACGAGTCCCGAGTGTTTTAAAATGAATTTTTATAACTTAACTCAAACTTGACAAATAGACAAGAATTTAATCAAGAACTACTAAGTTACAAAGATGGGGGACTTAATTGTTTAAAACTTAATACTTTGATGGCATTAGAGTTAAGTGAGGGTTTAAGAAGGGGGAAAAGGGCTTTGGGCTGCCATAACCAGTTTTCCACCATCTCACCTCCATTTGACTCCCAAATTAAGCTTGGAATCAAGAGATTTTGGTGCCAAAAGGTGTAAGTCAAAGTATATAAGCTAGGACAAGTGATTTCCAACCTTGAAATCATGTTTTTGAGGCTTGGAAAGGCATTTTCTCCCATCCCCTGTTTTTGAACGAGGTAAGAGTTGTGTTCTTGATTGAATTCATGCTACTTAGTTAGTTTGAAGCTTGGGTTTTGGTTGGGGAACATAATTGTGATGTTTAGTGCCACTGTTTTGATTGGAATTCATGTAGAGCTTTGGTGAGCTTGGTTGAACGAAAAGGAGCTTGATTCTTGCTTGGTTCTTGGAAGTTGAGGTAAGGGAGTTGTGTTTTTAAGTTCATGGAATGCCATTAGCTTGGAATTGCTTGAGAAATTTGAGTGGTTTTAGCTAAGGCATTAAGGAAACGTTTTGGTGAATTATGGTTGACTAGAGGAATTGGGAGGATTGGTTTGATGTTACGATACATCATAGCTTAGGTTTTGATAGTTGGTTATGTTCTATGCAACATGTACTATGTGTGTATGAAATTTGGAGGCATTCCATGCATGTTTGGTATGTGTAGGAATCGTCCAAAGTTCATAGCAACAAAACACGCCAATTTTGCATTTCTGCAGATTGGCGACACGTCGCCAATTTCAGGTCGAAAACAGCAACGTGTTGGCAATCCAGAAAAACTGTCTCAGAACGTTGACAACTGTGGCGACGCGTCGCTGAGACAGCATCTGACACCCGATTTTGTTTTCAGCATAATTTTTCGCTTGGGTGTCCGATTGAAGTGATTCAAGATTCCACGCGAAGCTAAGAGGGAGTACTATTACCTCAATGTTTTAAAAACACTTAAAGTGGTTCATTTTTAGATTTATATTAACTCAAATTGAAGGCAAGTTTTTAAGGAAACTATGTTGCAAATGAACATAATTAGCTATCATTAGTTCAGGTGAGAGGTTTAGAACCCTTGTCGGCCTAGCCGTGCCGTAGCCATGAGGCCACAAGGTGAAACCTTGTTCATCTAGTCTATATCAACGACGCCCTGTGGCCTAGTCTACAAAGTCCCAACATAATTCCCCTGCATAACAACTACGGAGAGGCTACATGATCGTTTGCAGTAAGCTTCGGCTTGCTAGGAGCGGGTTTAAACTCGCTAGGTGCGGAGTAATACTCCGTGGGGAGGACTACTTGAGGAGAGGTCTATGAACTAGTTATATATGCATATATAATAGCACCCTCGTGCTGTGTGAGCTCGCAGCAAGAGTCCTAGGTTTTTCTTGCAGGTACATTGAAGATCCCTTTATGAGAATTGTTGAATTCTCACTCCCTGGTTTTGTTATGCAGAGCCTGAAGTAGCTGGACCGGGTAATCGCTGAGGATTATCGCGGTAGTGATCTTTTGTGTGTAAAGGTATGGTAATTGAGAATCTTCATGGTTCTAGTCTACTTAAGTGCTCAGTTGGTTTGTCGGTCAAGTAGCAGTACTAACTAGTTTCTTCCTTTGGCTGCAGAGCCTAGTAGCACTTGGCAGAGGACTTGTGAGACTCGCCACTGGGACGGGTGTCCGAAGTGGGAGCTAGGGTAAAGAGATCTCAGTAAAGTCTTGTATTTTGGATACAGTACTTTAGTTGCCTCCATAGTCTATGTTATAAAGAGTCCTTTACTCCAGGGTTGTTCTTGGGTGGAAGCATTAGTTGCTTTATGTATGAATGCTTTCACGAGTTGTTTATGTGTAGTTAACCCACACAAATGTTGATTTTGATATGCTTTGGCTGTTTGTATTTATTTATGTAGAAATTACTCAACCGGCTAAATGTTTTATGGTTTAATAAACCAAGTCCAAGCATAAGAGCATGCATATTGCATATTCTAGGTTAATCAACTAGTAGCATCGGATTTAATCCGCACACATACTCAACTAGCCAATTGTAACCAACCGTGAGACCAACTCTCACAGGGTTTCCTGGGCAGGGGCACGGGGGATCGTGTCAACTAGTGAGATCTAGGTTCCTTAGCCTGTGCAATTGCTCCGTTGTTGTCATAATAAAGCTCTATCGGGGCGACATGCTTGAAACCACTCAAAGTTCAGTAATGAACTTCTTGATCCAAACTGCCTCCTTCACAGCATCCAAGGCGGCTACGTACTTAGATTCTGTTGTAGAGTCGGCTACTATTTCGTGCTTTGAACTCTTCCAGCTCACAACACCATTACCAACACAAAACACATAACTGGATTGTGATCTAAAATCATTATTATCTGATTGGATGCTAGCATCGGTGTAACCCCTTATGACGAGCTCATCTTAACCTCAAACGCTAAGAATGCATCTTTAGTCCTTTGTAAGTACTTAAGGATGTTCTTAACAACTGTCTAACGACTCTAACTGGGGTTTGATTGGTACCTACTCATCATGCTCCAGGCATACTAGACATTGGGTCGAGTACATATCATGGCATACATGATAGATCCAATTGCCGAGGCATATGGAAACTTACTCATGCATTCTCTTTCCTGAGGTGTACTCAGACACTGAGATCTAGAAAGAGTTATACCATGTGACATGGGCAAGAATCCTTTCTTGGATTCTTGCATGCTAAATGTGTTTAGCACCTTGTCAACGGATGTACTTTGACTTAGGTCGAGCAATTTTCTAGATCCATCTCTATAGATCCTGATGCCTAACACATAGGTTGCTTCACCCAAGTCCTTCAAAAAGAAACATTTCCTTAGGCAAGTCTTTACAGACTGCAGCTTAGGAATGTCATTCCCAACGAATAGTATGTCATCTACATATAACACCAAGAAAACAATAGCACTCCCATTAACCTTCTTGTAGACACAAGGTGCATTTTTATTTTTGATAAACCAAACTCTCTGATTGCTTCATCAAACTGAAGATTCCAACTCCGATAAGCTTGCTACAATCCTTAAATGGACCTTTGCAACTTGCACACTTTATTGGCATTCTCAGGAGTGACAAAACCCTTAGGCTGTGTTACCACCCCACAAAAATGGGAGAATTACAAAGTGTGGAATAATGGTAAAAAACCATTATATTGTGTAATTTTCTTCATTGTGATTGAAGTATGAAGGGTAAAGGTACAATGAACACCCCCTTTAAAGTGTTCCAAGTTAGTAACTTCACCCCCAAGAAATGCTGTAAGGATTGCTTGTTTGTCAAGCAACCTATGGACTTTTTTGTAAGATTTTGGAAATTTGGGTACTAAATTGGAAAACTTTCACAAAAGAGATTTGGAGAGTTATGCGAAGGATATGAATGGTATGAAAGTGCTATTGGAGGACCAAATTACTTATGGAACACAACTAAAGACAAAGAAAACACAAAAAGGCATAAAGGACCTAAGTGTTCTAATGTAGGCCTTAAGATGTGTATGTCTTTGAGTTAAGTCAAATGGTGAAATTATTGGGTTATCCTACCTAAGGAAGGGCTGCTAAAGCAAGATAAGAATGGTCAAATGTGGCCCAAGAGACTAAGACTAACAAACCATAGTCTTGTAGCAAAGAAAATGATATAGGACAAGGTTAAGACTACTTAACTATGTTTAGTGTACTTTTGACCATTTAAGTAGCCAAGACCACATTTTCTTCTCTCATATTTGGCCATACCATCCAAGGGACACAACCCATCCTCCTCCACACTTCCTCCATAGCCACCACACCTTCAAACTCAAAACTACCTGTAATTGAAGTCAAGGAAGGGCAACTGGAAGCTATTTGGTACTAAGACTTAACTGCACCTAGGATCAAGCTCCAATTTCAACACACACTCAAGGTAAGGGTTCTCTTGCTCCCATGGATTGTTTACTATATTTTCAAGCATCCATCGAGATAGGGCTAAGCTTAGAATAGAGCCATGAGCTTGATCAACCAAGCTTAGTGAGCGAAGTGCACTTATTGAAGGTTTTGTGACCTAGTTTGAAGTGCACAATGATGGCAGTGAAGTGAGGGTTTCTTGTGCCCAAAGTTAGTACTAACTAGTGTTAAAATCCTAATTAAGACTAAGCATTAGCTTAAGGAGGGCTGTCACATTGATTTATTTATATTTATTGCATGTTTTATGGACTAACCTATGGTTTATGTTGCTATTGAATGGCTACTACATTTAGTATTTTTAGTGACGGTGCTTATTGTGTTATGCAGTAGCTGTCCAGCATCCTATTTCTAGAGTCCATTGTGTCTCAGGCACTCCTATAACTTAGGATGCATATTTAGCTGGGTTAAGACCATTATGTAGTGCATGTATGCATGTACATGTAGTGTATGTAAAATGAGACAAGTATGTGAACATTTGAGTAATGTTTTGGCTATGTATGTGATATGGTGCAAAGCTGCTTAAATGTGAATGATAGGCTGCTTATTTGTAAATTCTGTTTTGGCCACATAAAGTTGCTGGATGCAAGAGAATGTAATTCCTATGTGTATTGGACATGTATAGGATAGCCTTGGAGGGCTTATCCCTTGTGAACGAAGTGTTTGCACACTGATGAAATTTTGTATGGGCAAAATGTTCCAAAAGTGGCCAGATTTTTTACCCTGCACTTAAAGTTTAATATCTCCCTGTGTAAAATAAATCTTGGTATGAACGTTTGACCACATCTAGAACACATATAGAGGTTGAATTGGGATGTGAAATTTTTTAATTTGGAGCTCTAATAACCAAAGATATGACATTGCATATTTGGCTAAGTTACT